>CM060358.1:155263122-155701783 GCA_030545235.1 Helianthus tuberosus
CAGTAAAATAGGGGAATAATGTACTCGCCTGAGAATGCTTGTAGGTCTTGAACAACAACCAAACAAAGCTAGAGGGAGCACGGAATCAGTCGGCAATCTAAAACTATATAAATAAACCGGACTTAAATCGGGAGATCGGATAGGATGAGGCTTGGTAAACCAAATGAGTATTGGAACTCATATGATATGGTTTAACAAGGCCTACATACTACAATGAAACCAAACCTAAGTGCTTTCGACCCATCGCGACCCATTAAGGTAGCTTATGCTACTTTAACGCGTCGTGCGCGTGAAACGCGTTCGGACCGCCTAACTAGTCCTATGACAAGTAGAATATGCCTAAACATGTTACATAATCAGTTATGTGAAAAAAGTTTAGGTTACATATGCTTAATTACCAATTATACATGAAAAGGGTATTCTGGTAATTTACCTAAGGCATATAAACTACCTATCATACAACTACTTAAACGATGTGACCATAGGGTATAACCTCGGAAGGTTATTCCCTACCTACTATGGTCACCTAATGTATTTGGTCGGATCCTAATGATCGACCAAACTGGGTCGGGTTCGAGGGTATAGGCGATTTATTAGATCGCCTACCCTACGACCCTAGACAACGTGGTAATCAGTGGGCATAGTCACAAGGGACTATGACCAACGTGATTACACTCACGTTGCGAAGTTCAAACGAACTTCGCATTGACCATTACTGGTCAACGCTGAAAGTCAAACAAAGTTTGACTTTCTGACTCGAAAAGCAATAAAATAAGGAAAAGAACGAAAGAATACTTACGAAGGGTCCCCGAATGCTAACCTCGATTCAAAAATCTCAGGTATGAAACAATAGTTTCAACTTAGAGTTTCTCAAATCAAAGTTCTTGTAAGTTTTGCATTGGGGTGATGGGGTATTTATAGTTTTCGGGTAACCGTTAGGATCGTTTCATGGAAAACGTGCCTTAATCCCACCCGTACAAGTGTCGGGACCTTATGGTGACTAAAATTTGATCCTTATCAGCTTACTAGACAATTGGGATTGTGTGGTGGTGGATCAAACAGCTGCAATCTGCTGTTAGAAACATTTAACATGGTCAGAAGGTCTGACGCGGGCCGCCTGGGGATTAACAGAATCTGAGGCGGGCCGCCTAGGAGTCACAGATCAGCAATAAGTTTCAGAAGTTACAGCTTTGGTCCCTGCATGTGTTTAAGCTCATTTCCGGCACTTCCAAGGCCCGTAAAGCCAACTTTAAGGCCCTAAAATGTTGCCTAAGCATTGTGGACATGAAACATGCACAAAAATATGCCGGATGTTGGTTCGTTTGGTCGTACGAACGCGATGTTCGCTTAATTACGACGGAATGCGCATAAGCGCGAAAAACGATCCAAATGACGCAACGAATGGATTTTTGACAAGCCAAACACTAAAGCATAATATAGTCATGCTTACATAAATTTTTGGATGTCCGGATGTATTCAGAACGTAAGTTATGCGTAAAAGTGCAAACTTGTGCACTTTTTGACACTTTTAGTCCCTGAATGACACAAAAGTTTATTTTAGCACACCGAACCCCTCAAAGCCTATTTCTAAGCTATGTAAAGCATATTTAAGGTGTGTTTAACTTATGGTCATGTTCTGGAATGTCCGTTACAGTTCAAATTGGCATACTTTCGCAGTTTGTCAACTTTAGTCCCTGTAAGCGATTTAACTTGATTTTGCCATACCAAAGCCTTCAAAACTTATTTCTAAGTTATGTAAAGGTTATTTAAGGTATGTTAAGCCTATTTCACTATTCCGGAGTGTTCGTTGCATTAAACTGGTTATATTTACGCATTGGTGCGCGTATAACCTTCCAGAAAGCGATTTAGACTTATGAATCGAACAAGAATTGATATGTGTAAACGATACACATATTTTTACAAATCCCAAGTATGAAATACAATATTTCATTTGTTTGGCATTTTTTTGATGGCCGTGGAGGCACAGGTGTTACAGTCTCCCCTACTTTAGGAAATTTCGTCCCGAAATTTATTTAGAGGAAACTTGTGAGAGCTTGAAAATATGAAGTTGAAAAGATCAAACAACATTGGTTAGGGTTCTGAACTTCTAGTAACTTTAATAACATCATGTTTGCAATGTAAGAGGGATACTTATATACAAGTATATGAAGCGTCATTGGTGCGTCCACCATACCTCCATTACATCGTCCTCATTTTTTTATTGTTGTCACTATCGGTTCTTACACATAATAAACCTTACTGGGTTTCTGTGCACTAAATTTCATAATTATGTACGCGTCCATAATCAGACAATTCCTTGCACAGTTTACACAGTCTATTTTATAATATGTAGGGGAAAACCAAATGAATGAACCCGTGATGAGTGTGACTAGACCGCCATAGAGTCCTTTAAATTAAATCAATAAATGATCTAAATAGACTATCAAGGAGTCTGTTCAGCTACATCACTAGATGTCGTTCTCTAACCAAATTGTGAATCAATCTTTTTGACTAGACTACTAAGAGGGTCTCTTATGAATCATGGAGTGGTACTATATAACCCAAGGGTCTTAACTACCAGGTAGAAGCCCATAAGGATTTAAGGTAGTACCTTTTGAATATCCTACTATGAATCTCTCATATGAAAACATGAAAGATTCTATGAGGATTTGAAAATCGGATCACACAAAATCATAGAGGAGAACACATAAACACATATCACATAACCACAAAATTGTTCGTTAATTTGTCTTGTAAATTGCGTACATGCATTTAAAGCACACTTGGAATCCATTCCGTGGATTTCATTTGGTACTTTAAACGTTATCAAGAATCCAACTATAAAGATAGAAAGATTCAAAAAGAAAATTCGATTTCGATTACTAGGAACCGAAGTGTTCGAATTAAGGTACATAAGGAATCCAATTAAGGACTCTGATTTGAACGATAATCATCCACAAGGATCTAATTGTAAAGATAAAAAGATCCCATATGAATTTTAGAAGTTGAAGATGTTTTGAAACCTTGCACTAGATGTGCTTAGGTCAAAACATGATGTAAAATGCTTATGAAGTTGAGATGCTTGATATGTCAAGGCGACATATGAAGCAGAATTTTGAAGGTTAAGTCAATGTATGAGGAAAATATTTTTTGAAAACTATGCATGGGGTTCTTTTAAGAAAAATGTGTTTAACGTTTTTGAAACCTTATATATAATACTTTTTGAAATCATAAAGTAGGTGTATTAGGTAGATATATTTACAAAAATGTTTTAAAATCATGCGAGATGAAAGTTTGAAATTATGTATAAGGTTTTTGAAAGACATGAATGATGCTTTTCGAAATCATGCACTCGATAAGAAAATGTATTGTGTTAATATTGTCTTCAGACTATATGAAATATTTTGAAATTAGGAAGGTTGGTTTTGATAACATGGCCAATGTTTTTGAAATAACATAGACAATGCATCTAGAAAAATTGTTTTCAAACTATATGAAATGTTTTGAGATCATGAAGATTGTTTTGAAATACTTGTACTGTATATGTTGAAAAATCAAAACGGAATGGGTATGAGATTTGAAAATACCCTTAGTTATCTAACTAAGGATTTAAAGGCACAGATGTGCGAAAAGCACGATTACTCATAATGTCACTTAATTTTCTGTACTTTGTTTCTTAGAGTGAAACGAGTACTTAAAATTTTCGAGGGAATCATGAGTAATCATTTGAAAGAGAGAAATCACAAGAGTAGTTTGTAAGGTACATAGTTCCTTGATGTAGGTATCATAGGAAAAGCCATACACACCTAGCAGGGGGTTGAGCTGGTTGGTTGGGGAACTGCTTTACCATTGTGAGCGACCATGGCGAAGTTCTGAGAAGCCTTTCGCTTCTTTGACTTCTTAGGGGATCGTTCATCCATGGTCTTTGATTCCTCGATTGGTTTCTTGGCTGATGGTGTTGTCGCCTGACTAGGTCCTGCCTGTCTTGGTGACTCTTGAGTGGCTTCATCCTGGAGATGATACATGGCAGTAGCTAATTCAACAGTCTTCAGGACTACTTCGCCTATTCGCTGAGCGAATTTGGCTGCTTGCTCAGATATCTGGGCGTCATTCTGATGAAGAGACATTCTTGAAGAAAAAGAAAGGCATAGGGAGAAACAGGTGAAAGATTATTGGACAATCAAAACAGAAAGATAACGCATGAAAATTGCGATCATTTGTTTGTTACCTAAGGCAAACAAATGAGACGGTGACTAATCAAAGTAAATGGGTCAAAAATAATGTATCGCGAAGACATGCTCGCCTATAAGTGAACACTCATCCCAAGAATTCCCAGGTAAACACAACTGGTCTCGCGTCTGATGAGATGTATACGAAGTGCTTGCCTAGATAGAAAACCCAGAATACAGGCATTCACCCTTCCAGTTTGCACGTGTTCACATTATTTAAAACCCAAAACCTTGACGAAGTTTTGAAAACTCAAAGGGGTTCAAAACCATATAATAGAGAGTTCAAAACCTTACAATAGAGGGTTCAAAACCTAGTAATCAATCATCCTAGAACAGATGATTAGTTTTCAAAGCGGTTTTGAAATTTATGTTCTTGTTGTGGTCGTCGCCTAAGGATAGGTGACGGTATTGTTTTATGACTAAACGCAAGTAAACTCGCGTTAGGGTCCTAAGAAGGTTATAGACTAGGTCAAAGCATTACTAATAACCTAATTCCCTATAACCATTGGCTCTGATACCATCTTTTCTGTCACACCCCGACCGCGTAAAACAACAAATCGTGGCGGAAACATCGGGGCGTGTTGCAACAGAATTAATGTTTCATAACCATGGATACCAAAAAGTGTTTCGTTTTATTAAACATTGAATAATTACATCGTCTGGAAATCTAAATACACAAATTAAACATAGTCTATCATTGTTATTGAGTCACTAAGGCCTTGTCCAGTCCTATGTGAGCATGCATCTTATCAATCGATATCATTCAACAATACCTGAAACATATGTGAAAACGAGGTCAGCAAAGAAATGCTGGCGAGTACATAGGTTTTGTGAAAATAAGATTCATGACTTCTGTTTAAGAAAATGTTTAGTCATGAACCTTGTAATTTGCTTTGCCTTTGTAAATCATTTGAAAAATAATAAGTTCAGGTGATATGTATAATAAGAGAATAATGCATGATTAAATGAATAACCATGTAAAATGAGTTTGTATAAGATAAGTTGTTTGTAAATAAATGTCTTGTGAAAAGTATGTTACTTGTATAAAATGTTCTATGTCTCAAACTGAAATGATTCAAATAACGCTACAATATGTAATACCATACAAACACTTATATATAGGAAGTACCAGCGGCGTATCCACCATGCTTGTATCATATTCCACACGCATTGTTACTTAATCACTTAATCAAACCAACCCACCAAAGTAATGTTCATGCCCAATGTAAATCATGTAATATGTAACCAAAACCCAATCGTATATCGCTTTGAAGCCAATCGTTTACCCAATCGTTAAAACATCGTGTGAAAACCAATCGTTTACCCAATCGTTAAATTCGTTTTAGGTCGTGAAACTACTTAAATGGTCGCCTCGCTAATAACATTCAAACCTTCTTGACTCGCATTAATAAACCCTTACCAAAGGATAGATTAATAATTCGCATTAATAAACCCTTACCAAAGGATAGATTAACATCTCGCATTAATAAACCCTTACCAAAGAGTAAATTAAAAATTTCAGATTCAGTCGCTACCCACAACACCCACACATAACTACGGGTGTAGTAACTAACGGGATTTGTCAGATCCTATGGTACCATAACCTAATACTGGTCGGCTTGATCATTGCTAATGAATGTCATTTGTTATGTAACTACAACCAACAAGTTTGTTCACTTTATTGAAATCGTTATTAGTTTTGTATAAATCATCTTAATTGTTTTTGAAACCATCGTTATAACATCGAAAACATTTAGCACATATGAGTCACCCCAAAACAATTGAAAGCAGTAAAATAGGGGAATAATGTACTCGCCTGAGAATGCTTGTAGGTCTTGAACAACAACCAAACAAAGCTAGAGGGAGCACGGAATCAGTCGGCAATCTAAAACTATATAAATAAACCGGACTTAAATCGGGAGATCGGATAGGATGAGGCTTGGTAAACCAAATGAGTATTGGAACTCATATGATATGGTTTAACAAGGCCTACATACTACAATGAAACCAAACCTAAGTGCTTTCGACCCATCGCGACCCATTAAGGTAGCTTATGCTACTTTAACGCGTCGTGCGCGTGAAACGCGTTCGGACCGCCTAACTAGTCCTATGACAAGTAGAATATGCCTAAACATGTTACATAATCAGTTATGTGAAAAAAGTTTAGGTTACATATGCTTAATTACCAATTATACATGAAAAGGGTATTCTGGTAATTTACCTAAGGCATATAAACTACCTATCATACAACTACTTAAACGATGTGACCATAGGGTATAACCTCGGAAGGTTATTCCCTACCTACTATGGTCACCTAATGTATTTGGTCGGATTCTAATGATCGACCAAACTGGGTCGGGTTCGAGGGTATAGGCGATTTATTAGATCGCCTACCCTACGACCCTAGACAACGTGGTAATCAGTGGGCATTGTCACAAGGGACTATGACCAACGTGATTACACTCACGTTGCGAAGTTCAAACGAACTTCGCATTGACCATTACTGGTCAACGCTGAAAGTCAAACAAAGTTTGACTTTCTGACTCGAAAAGCAATAAAATAAGGAAAAGAACGAAAGAATACTTACGAAGGGTCCCCGAATGCTAACCTCGATTCAAAAATCTCAGGTATGAAACAATAGTTTCAACTTAGAGTTTCTCAAATCAAAGTTCTTGTAAGTTTTGCATTGGGGTGATGGGGTATTTATAGTTTTCGGGTAACCGTTAGGATCGTTTCATGGAAAACGTGCCTTAATCCCACCCGTACAAGTGTCGGGACCTTATGGTGACTAAAATTTGATCCTTATCAGCTGACTAGACAATTGGGATTGTGTGGTGGTGGATCAAACAGCTGCAATCTGCTGTTAGAAACATTTAACCTGGTCAGAAGGTCTGACGCGGGCCGCCTGGGGATTAACAGAATCTGAGGCGGGCCGCCTAGGAGTCACAGATCAGCAATAAGTTTCAGAAGTTACAGTTTTGGTCCCTGCATGTGTTTAAGCTCATTTCCGGCACTTCCAAGGCCCGTAAAGCCAACTTTAAGGCCCTAAAATGTTTCCTAAACATTGTGGACATGAAACATGCACAAAAATATGCCGGATGTTGGTTCGTTTGGTCGTACGAACGCGATGTTCGCTTAATTACGACGGAATGCGCATAAGCGCGAAAAACGATCCAAATGACGCAATGAATGGATTTTTGACAAGCCAAACACTAAAGCATAATATAGTCATGCTTACATAAATTTTTGGATGTCCGGATGTATTCAGAACGTAAGTTATGCGTAAAAGTGCAAACTTGTGCACTTTTTGACACTTTTAGTCCGTGAATGACACAAAAGTTTATTTTAGCACACCGAACCCCTCAAAGCATATTTCTAAGCTATGTAAAGGATATTTAAGGTGTGTTTAACTTATGGTCATGTTTCGGAATGTCCGTTACAGTTCAAATTGGCATACTTTCGCAGTTTGTCAACTTTAGTCCCTGTAAGCGATTTAACTTGATTTTGCCATACCAAAGCCTTCAAAACTTATTTCTAAGTTATGTAAAGGTTATTTAAGGTATGTTAAGCCTATTTCACTATTCCGGAGTGTTCGTTTCATTAAACTGGTTATATTTACGCATTGGTGCGCGTATAACCTTCCAGAAAGCGATTTAGACTTTGGAATCGAACAAGAATTGATATGTGTAAACGATACACATATTTTTACAAATCCCAAGTATGAAATACAATATTTCATTTGTTTGGAATTTGTTTGATGGCCGTGGAGGCACAGGTGTTACTATTGAAATGGTGGATTCCATTAGACAAACAAACGGGTCAAAACAATATCAAATTTGGAAATGTTTAAGTGATTTGATTTTCACTCATTGATTGAATATTTTGAATGCGTAAGCCGTGAACCGGACACGCTAAACTTGTTGCAAGTAAGCCCTTAGATATGGGTCAAAACCATAGTATAGTGGTATTGTGAAATTGCTTAAATGCATAGGCTTGAAATGTTGAAAGTCAAGCATGACACTAATACGCGCTCAAACCATGAGATGGGAACGAAACAATAATGCTTGGTAAAACCGGGGATGGGTAAAATCGTTGAAACCAAGCGAAGATAATAAACAAGTTGTATGATTTACAACAAACGGGTCGAATAGTCAAATAGTGGATTTATAGGCTAACTGTTTATAAACCAGAATTTAATGCAAATAATGATGGTAAACGGGCTCGTAATTTAATTACGGCTGCATAGGAAAAAGAATTACATAAAACGCACTTGTAGAATAAAAGTTATGATCGTTTAAAGTTGAATTTTTGTAAAGATGTGAAGCTGGAAATATGCAGCAACAAACCAAACGAGCTGCTGTTGAAAACAAGGGGTCGCGCCACGCGATGCCAAAGCAGAATCACCGTCGCGTAACGCGACGTTGGTCGCGGCCCGCGACGCAGTTGAGCGACTTGGTCGCGGCCCGCGAGGGCCCTAACTGCTGCCAATTTCTTTGAATTTTGTTAATTTAACGCATGGGACTTGATTATATATGTTTCTAACTTATCAAAATTAACCCGTATGTTGGTTTTGAATTTAGGTAATCATAGGATGCGTCCGGATGATGATCAAGTCATGTATCAAGAACCGAACACTCGTCTTTGACGCTTCCGCAATGATGTAGTATGTTTATGTTTAAAACAACTTATGTAAACAATTTTCACTATCTTTTGAATGTCTTTATTTATGTATGGATGATAACTCTTAAAAGTTTTTGAATGGACGCATTTTCATGTAAAATGCATAGTTTATTATTAAGATCTTGTATAATTGGGACGGGTGTTACAAGTTGGTAATCAGAGCTCAAGGTTGTTAACAAAGTGTGTTCGGTTCAAGCTTGATCAAACATCCGGTAAGAATTAGTTATTTTACTAGATATCATTAAAACATTAGAAAATGAATACGATTAGATGTGCATGGGAAGAGTGCGTAATACACTCAAACCCGGAAAGTGCACCAAACATGAATGGTCTAAGCAAGTTGTGAACTTGGCTAAACCAAAACGAAAGATGCGAATGATATAAAATGAAATGTTTAATAATTAGCATAAACATTTCAGATTCAAGATGGTCGATGAAGGCAATGATGATACGGTGCCGATAGTCACCGAATAGATGAAAGAAATGTCCGGTGTAACTGGGGGCGAATCAGCATCTCAACTAATTGAAGAGATGGAAGCTAAAATTTCCGAGGAAGTCGGAAAGGCAGTAGAAGCCAGATTACCATAGTTTGTAGAGAGACTACAAACCACAATCCTGCTAGTGGTGGAGGATATGATGACCGAATTAAAAGACAGTCTCTCACAAGAAAAAGAAGACGGAAGAGTGTTGGATGTGAACCCAAGTCCCGTAAAGAAATCAAAGCCTAATAAAGCTTCTAGGAAAGGAGTTACAATAAGGGGATCACCTTACTGTGAAATATGTGGAAACACTCATCGGGGCAAATGCTACTTTAGAAACAAACCATGTCCCATTTGTAGAAAAGTGGGACATATGGTTGCAAATTGCCCGAGGAAGGTGTTAGTGTGTTATAAGTGTTATAACCCGGAACATAAAAGGTCTGAATGCCCGAAATTGGTTGGAACCGAAGATACAGTTGACGCAAAATCTGATACCCTGAAAGAGAAGGCAAGGTCTTCCCACATGACAACCGCAGAGGCTAAAGCTGAACCTGATGTCGTTTCAGGAATGTTTATTACAAATTTAATTTCACCATAAATTTTATTCAATACTAGTGTGAACAATAGTTGCATAGGGGCATACATGAGTAGTGAAACGGGTGAATTATGTAAAAGAAATATATATATATGCATAAGAAAATAAACAATGGTGAGCATGTGAAACCGAGGCAAAAGTAATCACGATAAATATTGCCGTGGGAAGGAGTGCGCGTACACTCGAACCTGGGAATGTAATAAAGTGAATAACTGATGTATTGGGAAGGAGTGTAATAACACCCGAACCCGGAAAATTGCAATAGTAATAGATGACAAGGACAAGGTTATAGACTTGGCCAAACCAAATAAAACATGTAGAAACTTCGTTTATATTATATCAATAAATGATGTGGATAAATTCCATACAATGATATGGAATAATAAAACGAAATGAATTGATTTTGTTATTGTAACAATGGATTAAGGTTAAAAAATGAGAGATTAAGACTCAGACAGAAATATCCTCGAGAAAGAAGCTAAATGGATAATACATATTATTCGCTGCGGTGAATAATGAAATATCAATAAATATGAAATTAGAACTTGGGTATGGGTAACTATCCAAGTAACATGTTATTAATAAAATCCTTATGAGGAGGAACGATAATCACATTAATAGGTGTAATTGTATAGAAGATTAGTAAAATAAACGTATTAGAAGTGTTGGAACAAAAGCGGGTAAAACCCCAAAAGCCGTATAACAATAGCAGTGATTTTACCAAATAAGGCTTAAGAAATAAACCTTCAGGATATTAATAAAAGAGATGGATCTAGGGGTCGCTAACAAAAGAAATATGGTGTTCGAATCAAAGTAAACAAAAATATAAATCGACAATTTAGAATGACAAGGCATAAGGACAAAGTTTGACTGTCATAAGTGATGGAATTCACACGAACAAGTCAAACGAGATGAATGAAAGAATAAAAGACTTGGTTGAATAAAAGCGATGGATTTCGCTAATACGACCAAATAAATCAAGAAACGGAGTCTTAATGCATGCCGGAACGGTTGCAATGAAAATAATTTCGGTAAAATACCCAATTGACAGGTAGGTTTTCAGATATATGCGTAAGCCAATAGACGAGAACGCGAATTAAAAGACAAAAGACTCGGATTAAGATTTATGACTAGAAGACGATAAAATTTTGCAAAACAGAAATTTGATAGTTAGGTTCAACTATTTTCAATGTTGAACGGGTCGAGTAAAGTATAATGCTCGGTAGTACAAATAAGCGCAAACCTTTAATGGGAGCACAAAATATTAATAAACTTATGTGATGGGTCGTGAGAGTGTATAAAAAGGGAAAATACAAACCAGACAACGGGAGCATTAAAACATTAAGATAAAAGAACCCAGGTAACGGGTTGTAAATAAATAAATGTGTGAACCAGATAACGGTGAGTGGAAAACAAACCGGCGCGTAAATGACGTAGGAAGTCATAGAGTCGGAAGATTGGTCCTAAAAGAAAATGGGTGTAGCCTTAGACTACGGACAAATCAATAAAATTCGAAAATGAAAATGAAAGAATTTTAGGCGTGAAAGGGGTGCCTTGACACCAAAAATGTATTTTTAAGAATACGGAATGACACAAGCAAAAGATGATCTACGGGATCATCATAACCTTTAGGATTATAAACAAGTAAGGGTAAAAAGGGCTAAATGAACCTCGTGTTAGCAATGGAAAGAAATAAACCCAAAAGGAGTGAAAGCCTAAAGAAGTAACCTACGAGACTAAGCAAAAGAACCTACGGGTCACTTGAGGTAAAACATGGGGATTGGTTACGATTCCCTGCGTAGTTTAATAGCGGAAAAGAATAAATCTGTCGTCAATTCCTGGATATGAGTAATTGACGTGAGTTAAAGAGATAAACGTTAAACTAAAATTCAGTTTTAGTGAGGAACAACGTTTAACAAATATGAATATTGTGAGAGAAATTAGGAATTAGTTAATAATAAAGGATATAGGTCTTAACTCCGATAGGTGTAAGACGATACATTAGAAAGAAGATTTTGATAATGAAAAGTTTACGAAGACTTAAACATGACGTGATGCGATGCGATCATGGTCACAAAAGTAATATAGAATGTAATCATGTTGTGGCGCGAGTTAAGGGATAAGAGATCATAAACTCACGTAAGTCCGAATATGGCACAAAGGGTAGATCCAAATTAACGGGGCATAAGGTGACGATGACTAATCAGTCTAGCCGATAAAATCACCCAAAGTCAAAATAGTGATGTGAATTATATAAAACACTTGTCAATATAGAGTAGTATAGAATTAAAAGATTGACGAAATCGTACTATTGAATGGTCAAGTGGCAATTGGAACAAATAAGCGACAAGATAAGAAATACAAGACCCTTACAGTCCGTGAGGACTTACACGTGGAAGCCTCATGCGTCGAGGCGAAGGATAACTTTTGACTAAAAGAAAGAATGTCTTAAAAACAAACTAAGTTTGCTTGGTCTAAACCAATGAGCTACTTAAGGAAGGTTTCGGGGACGAAACCTCTTTAAGGGGGGTAGACTTGTAACACCCCGAAAATATAAATTTAATATTTTAAACTAAATGTCGGTTATGGTCAAGATAGAATAACTAGGAATAAATAACCTAGTTAGTTAGTGTCTTGACATAATAGAACAAACATGGTTAAGATACCCTTCAAATAACTTGTGTAAAGTGGAGGGACTAAGCATGGATAATTGTAACAAGTTTTAATTAAATCAATTAAAAGCACACAAAACACACACATATGTGCGTGTCTACGATTTAACGAGATCCAAGACAGGGGTTTCATATTCAAACCCTAAACCTTCAAAATCCATCAAATTGAGAAGCCAAATCAAGCACAAATCGAAATCCAAACACAAAATAGTGATCACCTCAGTAAATGGATCATAAGGTATGTAAAATTTCATGGTTTGATTCCATCTTGAATTCTAGATGAACACATGAGATTCGGAATTAAGCTTGCATGATTGTTGTTTGAATGAAATTGTAATGAAATCATGTCTAGACATTAGTTTGTTGAATTAGTGCTTAAACTATGAAATTCATGATCATCCATTATGTTTGTTTAATGAGTTTTGTAGAAACACGATGAACATTAGAATCATGTGTAGCAAACTAGTGCTATTTGAATTCTATGAAGTTAGTTTTGTTATTGAAGTGTTAATTTGACACTAAATTGGAAAAAGGATGTTAAATTTGGTAAAATAACTAGTCATGGAACTTTATTTTCTAATTCCATAAAAATCATGCTTATTAGGTGTTTGATAAAATGCCTAAGAGAAAGCAAAATGTTGAAATTTCGGACAAAACCGCATGTTTGATTTATATGAAAAATTATGCGTTGTGTATTATAAAAAGAGTGCTAAACGGTTATGGTTGAACTCTATAGGCAAAGAAACCGAGTCTTCAAGCGGATAAGCCGCTGGCGATACGCGCTTGAAAGGAAAGCTTTGAAGGTACGCGACTAGTTGTCTCGTTAAATTTATGTAGACAAGCCTAGTTGTAGATATGTTTAATGTTGTTATAGCGAAAATAGTTGTGTTTGGTGAGTCTAGGAAGTGATGGAATTCACTCGACAAACCAAACTAGCCAAAAATAAATAGTCGGAGCATGTGTAATGGTCGAAAAGGTAGTGTTCGAAGTGACTTGAACGTCACTCGTTATATTTGAGTTGTAAAAGCGTAAACCATGGAATGGAAGTGATACGCTAAGATGAATAAGCCAGGGAATGGGTAATTATGGATAAAAAATCAATGTTGATGAATTATGCAAATATGTTACCATGGTTTCGTTACATCATATTTAAATATTAATTATAGCTTGTTGAATTAGAATTAGCGTTAAATGTGAACTCGTTATGTCGTTGAAGTGACGAAGCTCACTAGACAAACGAAACAGGTCAAAATATTGGTTAGAATAAAGCTTGGTATGTCATTGAAATTATGGATTCCATTAGACAAACAAACGGGTCAAAACAATATCAAATTTGGAAATGTTTAAGTGATTTGATTTTCACTCATTGATTGAATATTTTGAATGCGTAAGCCGTGAACCGGACAAGCTAAACTTGTTGCAAGTAAGCCCTTAGATATGGGTCAAAACCTTAGTATAGTGGTATTGTGAAATTGCTTAAATGCGTAGGCTTGAAATGTTGAAAATCAAGCATGACACTAATACGTGCGCAAACCATGAGATGGGAATGAAACACTAATGCTTGGTAAAACCGGGGATGGGTAAAATCGTTGAAACCAAGCGAAGATAGTAAACAAGTTATATGATTTACAACAAACGGGTCGAATAGTCAAATAGTGGATTTATAGGCTAACTGTTTATAAACCAGAATTTAATGCAAACAATGATGGTAAACAGGCTCGTAATTTAATTACAACCGCATAGGAAAAAGAATTAAATAAAACACACTTGTAGAATAAAAGTTATGATCGTTTAAAGTTGAATTTTTGTAAAAATGTGAAGCTGGGAATATGCAGCAACAAACCAAACGAGCTGCTGTTGAAAACAAGGGGTCGCGCCATGCGACACCAAAGCAGAATCACCGTCGCGTAACGCGACGTTGGTCGCAGCCCGCGACGGAGTTGAGCGACTTGGTCGCGGCCCGCGAGGGCCCTAACTGCTGCCAATTTCTTTGAATTTTGTTAATTTAACGCATGGGACTTGATTATATATGTTTCTAACTTATCAAAACTAACCCATATATTGGTTTTGAATTTAGGTAATCATAGGATGCACCCGGATGATGATCAAGTCATGTAACAAGAACCGAACACTCGTCTTTGACGATTCCGCAATGATGTAGTTTGTTTATGTTTAAAACAACTTATGTAAACAATTTTCACTATCTTTTGAATGTCTTAATTTTTGTATGGATGATAACTCTTAAAATTTTTTGAACGGACGCATTTCCATGTAAAATGCATAGTTTTATTATTAAGATCTTGAATAATTGGGATGGGTGTTACATTCCAACATATGTTTAACCAAAAGGATTTGAATATACGACAACGCCATTGGATGGAAACATTGAATGATTATGATTGTGAGATTCGTTATCATCTCGACAAGGTAAATGTCGTTGCTGACGCCTTGTGTTGCAAAGAAAGGGTTAAACCGATTCGGATTAACGCCAAAAGTATTGAGCTCAAGACTAGCTTAAATGTCAAAGAAGGAACTTATGGAGTTCATGGCCGAGAAGATGGCCAAGGTCATCCCTGATATTGTTAGCAAAATCCAAACCTCACCTGTCACCAAAACCCCCAATGGCTCCGTTGACTCCAAGGTGGAAACACCTAAGTCGACGTTTACCTTCAAACAATTCATGTCTTGCAAACCCCTAACCTTCACTAGCGAAGAGGGTGCCACCGCGTTACTCCAATGGTTCGATATCATTGAGTTAACATTCCTTCAAAGCAGTTGCCACGATAAACTTCGAACCCTTAATACGACATGTGTGTTTCGATTAAGAGCCCTTGATTGGCGGACCTCTAAGCGTAACGCTCGTGGGAACAAAGTCGCCCATGCCTTACCATGTGCCGATTTGAAAAAGTTGATGAAGGACGAGTTTTGTCCTCCCCACAAACTTGAAAAACTAGAAAATGAATTCTTGAATCTGAAACAAGTAGAGAATGACAATGCTGGCCTCATAGACTGATTCAAGCAGCTTAGTGCTTTGTGTCATGGCCAAGTCGACACCATCGACAAGGCTAAGTATATTCGATGCCTTCCCCCTACAATCATGATCCTCGTTGTAACACCTCGTAAAATCATGTCCTTTGATGTGAAGACAAGTGTCCTAAACCCTAATGAAGTCAAACATTTACTCATGGTTGCAAAAGTCGCTAGGCGCTCCCTAGTCGGATTCGGGAGTACTCGGGAAGTACTCGGCTTAGGCGGAGATTACTCGGGGAGTAATTGGCCTGGGAGAAGAGTACTCGTACCTCGGCAGCCTACCTTGTAGCGAGTACTCGGGGAGTACTCGGAGCCTAGGCGGGACTTTTACAACCATGCATTTACTACGAAGGACTAATGTTTTCAAACGATGAAAAGATGTATATGGAGGAACTAAAAGTATCAACATGCATAACCTATGCCTCTGAATGACCTTCTACAGTATTCGTATTCATTAATATGCCACTCGTTGGACGTACGGAATCGTTTGTGAATTAAATAAAAAGTTTATGAATTATAGGGGTTAAAAGCGTCAACATGTTAAATTATACCTCTGAGTGACCTTTTAACAAACCCAGAGCTTAACAGTATTTTGTCATACTCCCAAGAATACCTACAACCTAATTTGAAAGACTAAAAGTGCTATATATGAAAGTTATTATAGTTTAAAAGGGATGAGGGACTGAAATTGCCAAACTTTAAACATGTTTGGCTGAGTTTGATGTGGCTCGCGGGCCGTGACCCGCTTGACCTATCCTGGTCGCGGGGCGTGAGAGAGGTATATAGGCAGATTGTTTTTGACAGCAGCAATGTTCTTCCTTGCTCTCCAAACAAACCGCCATACACACTCATAACTCGAAACAAGGGACTCATGGATGGTTTTTAAAACCTTTCTAGGACACATGGAATGATCAGGGAAGATCTCTAAGACCTGGCATGATCCAAATGCCTCATGTTCAAGTATAAATAGAGCCCCTTGTAGCCATTGTTCCTTGCACCATTCAAAAATCACTCTCTTCTATCTTGTTCGGGCTCTCTTGGAGATTCCTGCTTATAGGAGACTCCCCTTTAGCTCAAGATTAAGCTAGGATCCTTTGTAAGTGTCCTTAGCCTCTGCATTTCGTTTTATAGGCTTTTAAAAGCCGAAAGTCAAAGTATTATCATAAGCGTTTTGACTTTCGGTTTAGACCATTATGGTCCAGCCACTGTTCGAGGTGAACATGGCTACGTGATCGTAATTAGGTAGTTGTTAATCCCTCAAAAGGGCACCTCCTAACAATCACGTTTACTTGGTCAATTGTGGGGTCAAAGTTACTAAAAGAAAAAGTCAAACGGGTCAGTTTTTAAAATAATTCATAACTGAAAATGTAGATGATATAAAACATGTTTTATCACTTTCATAACTTGGTAATTTTATTTAGAACGTGTAAACATGTTTAACCTGACAATTCCAGGTTTAGAGTCGGTTCACAACCGAAAATCACGAAGTTTGACTTCTGCTTTGACTTTCAGTTCTGACCCGAATTAGTATACTTTCATTCTGTTTTAAAGTTCCTTTGTGACCATATGATATTGTAGTATAACCCTCTGAGGTTATAATACATGGTTACATAGTAATCTGACTTCAATTGCTAAGTTTCGTTATTATGCTTAATGTTGACTAAATTGCCCTTTGGTTCAAAAGTAAGGTTTTAATTATAAAAGAGCATGCAAACATATTTAGCATATTTAAAAGCTAACACTCTGTTCATAAACTGAAATTACTTATATTATCGTAAATTATACACTTAAAAGGACTAAAATGCCCTTTTTCATCTAAAATGAGTTTTAATCATAATTTCTTGTCAAAACTCATTATGTACTGATGTAATATCATATTTAAGATTATTTGGGATGTCAAGTCAGATTACATACTGAGCTTATGCACATGTTCTTGTATAATTTTATAAATGACGGTAATGCCCTTTTAACACTTAAAATGGGTTTTAAACATGACATGCATACAAAATATTTTGTTTACTGATATGTTATGATAAATAACATATTTTGACTAATCAAAGTTGGTCATAACATCAAAATTACATAAACATCGTAATTATCGTCATTTAACGACTTTAACGTCATTTAGGCGCATAGTTTGGTTTTAAACTATACTTAACACCCAAGACTTGAAACCTACTGATTTTATAAACCCTTTTAAATATTTTTACAATAGGTATAAGTCATGAACTCAGGATCCCAACTAAGATCTCAAAACTATGTGTGAATTGACAAAAATGCCCCTACGGTGCATAGTTTGGCTATAAAGTATAAACCACACATATATTTGATATCCTACTGATATTATATCATAAATTAAATATTTTTATAGAATGTTTATGTCCAAAACTTCAGTTTACTTATAAACTCTTTTTTTAAGTCATAAAATGACCAAAATGCCCTTTTGGGGCTTAATTCGGTTTTAAAACCTTTATAGGCATACATGTTGATATCTTACAGATATCATAACATATTATAAGCATAATAACATATGGTACTTGTTTATGACTCATGCCATTACCCGTTAATGCTTATATGCGTTAGGTTCGACTTATGTGACTAGTTTGCATAAATTAACCGAAACGGGTTTAACCTTATCATTTAAACTCAAAACTCCAGAATGTATTTAGTTTACTCGTATTATACAAGTATTCATACTTGTTGGGTCTAAATTATATTCCATTCCAGTTATCGCTTAATCTAGCGTCTCGTACCGTATTTCGTTCTTTAAGCTAGCCGGTCTAAGCCAATGACTTAAATAGGACCCGTTAGCAATCTAATTGGTTAATATTACCATTATTCCAGACTAGAGCCTCCCGATAAAAGCTATCTACACGTGTCTAAGTGAAATATACGGCTGAGTTGTTAGTTCTTGCATTTACAATCCAGTTATAACTTAGGTAAATACCTTTAACTTATTTTCCCTTATACAGGCTTGGGATACGGTAAATTATTACCTCTTGGTTGGGTATGGGATCACCTAGCCGGATTGTGGCTATCAAATTTGCATAACATGTTTTAACCGGTTTTTTTTTTGATAACTTAAACATTGGGGGTTAACGAGACCGTGTCCTGGATATCCTTGGCTAATTTAAGTTACTAATGGCCACGACTTAAGCACGGGGTGTAGACATACACCTGATAGATGCAAATGCTAAAAATATAAATTATACCCACAAGGTTGGGAATAATTCCTTTGTGGGTTTATAAAGTAATGTGTCAGTTAATCATGTCTCAGTTTCTATACTGGGCCCCATATGTATTGACAAACATGTAAAACTGTGTACAAGATTAAAATTCTTAAGTGTCCTAAGTCATAAAACACTTTTCGTGCCCTATGCACCTAAATCAATTTTTGAAATATTTTCAAATGTGTCAGTTAATTGTATTTACCAGTGTAAACTGACGTATTTTCAAAAGACTAAGTGACAGGTACTAAACGTAATAGGTCGGGATCTGCTTGGTGTTAATAAAGGATTTTGCAAATCCTTAGGATGCCCTAAAATCTATTAAACTTCATTTTGTACATTTATTAGACCCGCCTGTGGATCCTTTCTTACAACCGTCTGTATAATTATTATTTTGAACTTTGAACATTTTGTCTGTAATAGTAATTTCATTCCAAGCCTTCCGCTGTGCTATATCTGTCTTTAATTGTCTATGATGATATCAACTACGTCACAATACTTCCCACCGGGCCAACAGGGTTATGTGGAAGAGGCCGTGGGAAAGGTCTAATGCGAGGCGGGCCATCCAATCAAGCAGGACCATCACATTACCATTCTCCATCCGCATCATTTGATTCTTAACCTTATGGAGATTGGGAATATCACATGGAACTCGCAAAACGATCTATCTCTTTGAGCACATCGCCATCATACCATCACTCTTTTGGGCCTCAACATTCTCATGAGTCCCACCACTCGCAGCATTCACATCATTCCCAGTCACAAGGGCACTTTGACCCGAATGACTATATTAACTCTCCTGCTGGTCATAACCAGTTAGAGCCTGAGCAGCAACAGGAAGACTATCAAGACATGGATGTGGACGAAGATCCAGATCCAGTCATGCCGCTATCAGGGACGCCTACGCATCCCATAGACATTTTGAGTGGTTCTTCATACACAGGATCGCCTTATCAAGGTCCTGATGAATTTGTTGAATGGTGGGGAAGATACAAGTGGGAGTTTACTCCCTCATATCACAACACACAACCTCCACCTCCACCAGATGAACCATACTTTCAAACAGTAACACCGCCACCACCACCACCAGTGGAGGAACAACCTCCGCCACCTCCAGAACCACCAAAGAGGAGAAGAAACACACGCATGTTCGTGCGAGGGGGCCACTAGTTAGTTCGCCCCAAGCTTCATGTAACATCTGTGCTTGTAATCATTGTGAACAGTTCTATTATCAATAAAACAATGTTATTTGATCCCAATGTTTGTTTGGTTGTGTTTTACATTTTTCATGTTTTGACTTTTATGTAATTTCAAACTCTACATCGCTTTCTGGAGAGTTTTACGCAAACTGATGCGTAAACGTAATCAGTTTAATACGAAAAATACTCCGGAACATCAACATATACTTAACATACCTTAAATAACCTTTACATAACTTAGAAATAAGTTCTGAAGGCATTGGTATGGCAAAAACAAATTTATTCGTCTACAGGGACTAAACTTGACAAACTGCGAAAGTATGCCAATTTGAACTATAACGAACATTCCAGAACATGACCATGAGTTAAACATACCATAAATATCCTTTACATAGCTTAGAAATAGGCTTTGAGGGGTTCGGTATGCTAAAATAAACTTTTGGGTCATTCAGGGACTAAAAGTGTCAAAAAGTGCACAAGTTTGCACTTTCGCGCATAACTTACGTTCTGAATACATCTGGACATCCAAAAATTTATGTAAGCACTAAAATATTTTATTTTAGTGTTTGGCATAAGAGAAATTCGTTCGTTGCGTCATTTGGATCGTTTTACGCGCTTGTGCGCATTCCGTCGTAATTAAGCGAACATCGCGTTCGTACGACCAAACGAACCAACATCCGACATATTTTTTAGCATGTTTCATGTCCACAATGTTTAGGCATCATTTTAGGGCCTTATAGTTGGCTTTACGGGCCTTAGAAGGGTCGGAAATGGCTTTAAACACGTGCAGGGACCAAAACTGTAATTTCTGAAAACATGTTGCTGATCAGACAAGGCCAGGCGGCCCGCCTGAGTTTTGCCTGATCCTGAAGCGGGCCGCATCAGGCTCCCAGATCAGATAAGATCATCTAATCAGCAGATTTCAGCTGATTAATTCACAACCACACATTCTAACTTGCCCTTTCAGCTCATGAGGAACCATTTTTAGTTACCACAACATCTTGACAAGTGTACGGGCTAGATCATTCCCTCTTTTCCAAGAAACGATCCTAACGGTGGACCGAAATCTATAAATACCCATCACATTTTCACTCATTCCTCACAAGAATCTGATCAATTGTGCTCTAAGTTGAAACCTTTGTTTCATACCTGAGCTATTTTGATCTAGATTAGCATTCGGGGACCCTTCGTAAGTGTTCCTTCGTTCTTTTATTGCTTTTCGAGTCTGAAAGTCAAACTTTGTTTGACTTTCTGCATTGACCAGTTTATGGTCGATGCAAAGTTCGTTTGAACTTCATAACGTGAGCGTGATCACGATGGTTATAGTCCCTAGTGGCTATACCTACTGATTACCACGTTATCTAGGCTCAGTGACGAGCCGTAGTTTCGGTCAGAATACGTATTCTTGCGTATTTTGTAACCAAACTACTTATGGGTATCAAAACCGTTTGTTTTGATACCAAACCTGTTTTCTAAACTTAGTTAAGCATGTTTTAGCATGCTTAGCTCGTCAGTTTTAGTTTAGTGCTTATAGAGGGTCGTAAGGTAAGTGATCTAAACAATCGCTTATACTTTCGAACCCGACCCATTTGGTTGATCATTAGGATCCGACCAAACACATTAGGTGACCATAGTATATAGGGAATAACCTTCCGAGGTTATACCTTATGGTCGCTTCGTTTAAGTAGTTGTATGATACGTAGTTTATATGCCTTAGGTAAATTACCAAAATACCCCTTTGATGCCAAAATTCATTTTTAACATATGTAACATAACTTTTGACATCTAAACTGATTTGACAACCATATTAGACATGTTAAGGCATATATTACTTGTCATAGGACTAGTTAAGCGGTCCGAACGCGTTTCACGCGAACGACGCGTTAAAGTAGCATAAGCTACCTAAACGGGTCGTAATGGGTCGTAAGCACTTATGATAGGTTTCATTTAGTATGTAGGCTTTGTTAAACCATATTACATGAGTTCCTACACTCATTTGGTTTACAAACCCTCATGCTACCCGATCTTCCGATTATAGGTCCGGATTATTAATGTAGTTACCTATATTAGGTGTCGTTTGATATCCGCGATCTCTAGCATTGCTCGGTGATTATCTTAGGACTTCTGAGCAATCTCATGTGAGTACATAGACCCCACTTTTACTGTTTTCCAAACTGTTTTGGGGTGGAACACATGTGCCTACTTGTTACTTTCATGCTTTCCTGTTTTCACATCATATACTTGCTATGTTTGTTAGTACATTATAGTACATGATTTCATTACATTACATTTCATGCTATTTATGTCCATTGTGTGCATACTTAGTACATTGTTTTACTTTGCATTTCTGCTATGTATGTTGACTGATAGCATGCTAGCACATTGATTTACATGACTTTCTGCTTTGTATGTTAACTTAGCATACTTAGTACATTATTTTCATATAACATGTTCACTTTTGCTATGACATTTGGTTTGCACAAACGAGACTATTATACGTTCATTAACATTAGCTACGCCGCTCGGTAGTAAGTACTGGTACCATAGGACTTGACAAATCCCATTCCTGACATCCCGGGTTTGTTTGGATGTAAGGAATGACTGAATCCGAAAACATTTCTTTTGATAACCTTGACTGAAAGGGTTATCCGACTGTCTCAAGGCTTGAATGTATGCGTTAACTTACCACATAAATGTTTGTATCAATGTAACATGCATTACTTTGCAAAACATAACTTTTTGATAAATTCAAAATACATTGTTTTGTACATTTCTACATTTGGTTTATGTGACAATACTTTACTTACAAATACATAACTTTTGTTACACATTACTTGACTACTTTTGGACTTTTAAACATTTGACATGGTTTATACAAGGACTTTTGACTATTGGTTTAAACATAGACTTTATACATTGGTGGTTTGTTTAAGTGACTTGAGTAACGAGATGTGAGTAATATGATACAAGCATGGTGGATACGCCGCTGGTACTTCCTATATATAAATGTTTGTATTATATTACATATCATAGCGTTATTTAAATCATTTCAATATTTGACATATTAAAATTTTACATAATCAACTTATTTTCACAAGACATTGATTTACAAAACAACTTATCTTATTCAAACTCATTTTCTTGATTATTCATTTAACATTTCATTATTCTCTTATTTATACATATCATGGCTTTTGAATGATTTACAAAACAAAACAACTTACAAGGTTCATGACTGACTGTTATTAAACAATTTTCTTAAACTTATAAGTCATGAATCCTATTTTCACAAAACTTATGTATCTCACAGGCATTTTTATGCTGACGTACCTATTTTCACATGTGTTTTCAGGAGCTTTTCCGTAGGATGATGATCGTGACACTAGGGCGGACCTGTGCCTTAGAGACATAAAAATGAAGATAGACTTAGTTTAATTATGTTCTAAACTCTTTATTTCCTGTTTAAGACAATGTAACTCTTATGTTTATAAATAAAATACAACTTTGAATGCCATGGTCATGAAACAATTAATTCTGTTACAACACTCCCCGACGTTTTCCACCACATTTTGTATGTTACACGTGGTCGGGGTGTGACAGAAAAGTTGGTATCAGAGCCAATGGTTATAGGGAATTAGGTTATTAGTAATGCTTTGACCTAGACTATAACCTTTCTAGGACCCTAACACAAGTTATCTTGTGTTTAGATCTTAAAACACGCACATCACCTATCCTTAGGTGATTATCAAAACAAAAACCAATTTTTCCGAAACGATTTTTGAAAAACAATCATCTGTTTTTGGATGATTTATTACAAGGTTTTGAACCCTCTTTTGTAAGGTTTTGAACCCTTCCAGTTTGACTAAATTTTTGGCCTTGTGCCTTCAAATTTTCAAAATCTCGTCAACGTTTTGGGTTTTAAATAATGTGAACACGTGCAAACTGGAAGAGTGAATGCCTGTATTCTGGGTTTTCTGGCTAGGCAAGCACTTCGTATATATCACATCAGATGCAAGACCAGTTGTGCTTACCTGGGAATTCTTGGGATGAGTGTTCACTTATAGGTGAGCATGTCTTCGCAATACATTATTTTTGATCCATTTACTTTGATTAGTCACTTTGTGTCGTTTGTTTACTTTGTGATACGGACAAATGACCACCATCTTTGCTTTTGTTGATTTTGTTTCATCTCATTCTTTTCACCCAATTATCTCACTCGTTTCCTTTCATGTTTCCTCTTTTAGAATGCCTCCTCGACGCGACAATCTGATAGCGACTGCCGAACTGGCAGAAATTATTGCGCAGCAGATGGCTGCTCAATTTCCAAATATCTTTGCTCAATGGCACCAAGCCAACAACAACAACAATACTCCATGCAAATAAAAGGATTTTAACTCGGCTAAACCACTCAAGTTTAGTGGTTCTGAAGGAGCGACTGGGCTTCTTCAATGGTTCGAGAGCATTGAGAATACTTTCCGCCATGTGCAGTGTCCGGATAATCGCAAGGTCGAGTTTTCTTCAAGCGTGTTTCAGAAGAGGGCTCTCACATGGTGGAACGGGGTGATGAGAGACCGTGGTGCAGAAGTTGCTCTAGCACAAACTTGGGCTGAACTTAGGGCCCTTATGATGAGGGAATTTTGTCCTCGTCATGAACAGCGAGCGTTGGAGAAAGAGTTTGAGGACATGAAACAAGACATTGGCGAGCACAGGGCTTATACTGATAAGTTTGAAGAGTTGAGTCTGCTTTGCCCAACTATGGTTACCCCACTCGACAAGGCTATCGAAAGATACATCGACGACCTACCTGACTTAGTACAAGACATCATTACTGGTAGTAACCCTGCCACACTCCGTCAGGCGATCGAGTTAGCAGCGATATTGACTGAGTCGCAGGTTCGAAAGGGGAAGCTGCACAAAAAGGGTGACAAGGGTAAGAAGCAGGTGTCTGATAAGGAAGATAGCAAGAAAGGTCAAAACAAGAAGGGAAAGAATTCTGGAGGGTCTAGGAAGCGGAAGGCTTCCCAAAACTATGCTGTTACTGCACAGGCTCAAGCTGCACCAAATCAGCATGCGCAACCACTAGCCAAGAAGCCTTATCTTGGCAATGCACCTTTGTGCAACAGGTGTAATGGCCATCATCAACCACACCTCCAGTGTCGTCAGTGCACCAACTGCGGAAGGCCTGGTCATCTTGCTGCCACCTGCCGCATTCCTGTTAACCAGAACCAGGCAGTTCAGAACCAAGCCCAACAAGTTGCTCAGCCTCTTGCTCAGCAACAAGGTCAAGCTGCACGACCTCATTTTCCTCCTGGTTCGTGCTACAATTGTGGGGATCTGACCCACTACAGGAATCGGTGCCCAAGGTTAGCTAACCAGAATCAGAACCAAAATCAAGCTCAGGCTCGAGGGCGAGCTTTTAACTTGAATGCCCAAGAGGTGCAGGCGGACGATAATGTGGTGAACGGTACGTTCTTTATTAATAATCAGCCTGCATCTGTTCCTTTTGATTCGGGTGCCGACAATAGTTTTGTGTCATTGTCTTTTGAGCCAATGCTTCGCGTGTCTAGAACGAAACTAGGAAAACCTTTGACAGTAGAAGTTGCTAATGGTGAACCCATTGTTCTTGATTCTGTTCTTCGCAACTGCCAGTTGAACCTTAACAATCATCTTTTTCCTATCGATCTTACGCCTATGCAACTTGGAAGCTTTGACGTTATAGTAGGTATGGATTGGTTATCTAAGCATCGCGCAGAGATAGTTTGTTCTAAGAAGATTGTTCGTGTACCGCTTTCAACAGGCGAGATCCTACAGGTTCAAGGTGAGAAGCCGTCCGGTGGTCTCAACCTCATGTCTTGTTTTAAAGCTCGGAAGTATCTGCGGAAGAACTATGTGGCTTTCTTAGCACATATTACAGAAGACAAAGGCAAGGGGAAGTCTATTTCAGATATTCCTGTCGTTCGGGATTATTCTGAAGTTTTCCCTGAAGATTTACCTGGTCTACCCCCAGCACGCCAAGTCGAGTTCCGCATTGATCTCGTACCTGGTGCAAATCCCATTGCCAGGGCTCCATATCGTCTTGCTCCATCTGAGATGCAAGAGTTGTCTAAGCAGCTTCAGGAGCTCTCCGACAAAGGTTTTGTCCGTCCTAGCTTTTCACCTTGGGGTGCTCCCGTTCTTTTTGTCAAGAAGAAGGATGGATCTTTTAGGATGTGTATCGATTATCGTGAGCTTAACAAGCTTACCATCAAGAATCGATATCCCCTACCGCGCATAGATGATCTCTTTGATCAGTTACAGGGCGCTTCTTATTTTTCGAAGATTGATCTTCGTTCGGGGTATCATCAACTTCGGGTGCATGAAGAAGACATTCCCAAGACAGCGTTCCGTACTCGGTATGGGCATTATGAATTCACAGTCATGCCATTCGGTTTGACTAATGCTCCTGCTGTTTTCATGGACTTAATGAATAGGGTCTGCAAGCCTTATTTGGATCAGTTCGTCATTGTTTTTATTGATGACATCTTGATTTACTCTAAGATGCGAGCTGATCACGAGCAACATCTTCGTCTCACTCTGGAACTCCTAAAGAAAGAGCAACTTTTCGCCAAATTCTCCAAGTGCGAATTTTGGCTTAAAGAAGTTCAATTCTTAGGACATATCATCAACGAACAAGGTATTCATGTAGATCCCTCCAAGATCAGTGCGATTAAGGATTGGGATACGCCTACTACTCCTACTGAGGTTCGTTCTTTTCTTGGTCTGGCGGGTTATTACCGCCGCTTCATAGAAAACTTCTCAAAGATTGCAGTTCCTCTAACTGCTCTAACTCAGAAGAACAAACCCTTTGATTGGGGATTCAAGCAAGAGGAAGCTTTTCAACACTTAAAGCAGAAACTTTGTGACGCGCCTGTTCTAACTTTGCCTGAGGGCAATGATGATTTCGTCGTTTATTGCGATGCATCTAAATTGGGTCTTGGCTGTGTCCTGATGCAAAGGAACAAAGTCATAGCATACGCATCGAGGCAGTTGAAGATACATGAGAAGAACTACACCACTCATGATCTTGAGTTGGGTGCAGTTGTTTTCGCTCTAAAGATCTGGAGACACTATTTGTACGGTACAAAATGTGTGGTTTTCACGGACCACAAAAGTCTTCAGCATATCTTCAATCAGAAAGAACTCAACATGAGGCAACGACGTTGGGTTGAGCTTTTAAACGACTATGACTGCGAAATTCGCTACCATCCTGGTAAGGCGAATGTCGTAGCCGATGCATTGAGTCGTAAGGAACGAACTAAGCTTCATTGTGTTCGTGTTCAATCTGTTATTCAAGCTCGATCCGATATCCAAGCACGCATTTCTCAGGCTCAACAATCTTGTGTTGCACAAGGTTTGATAGATAAGGAATTTCCCTATCACATAACACCTGCTCTGGAACCGAAGGACAATGGATCGTATTACTTCATGGACCGCTTGTGGGTCCCAAGCCAGGATGATCTTCGTACCTTGATTATGGATGAAGCCCATAAGTCTCGTTATTCTATTCATCCGGGCTCAGATAAGATGTATAAGGATCTTCGTATGCACTATTGGTGGCCTGGTATGAAGAAAGACATTGCCTTATACGTATCAAAATGCCTTACTTGTCTTAAGGTTAAGGCTGAACATCAGCGTCCTTCTGGTTTATTGGTGCAACCAGAGATCCCATTTTGGAAATGGGAAAACATTACTATGGATCTCATTACCAAACTTCCGCGCACTAAGAAAGGTCATGATGCCATCTGGGTAGTTGTTGATCGTCTTACTAAGTCAGCGCATTTCTTGCCAATCCGTGAGGATTTTCCTACTGACAGACCTGCTAAAATCTATGTGGATGAAATTGTAGCCCGACATGGTGTTCCTTTGAACATCATTTCTGACAGAGATGCTTGTTTCACTTCTCATTTTTGGAGAACCATGCAATCTGCTATGGGGACTCAACTTAATCTGAGCACGGCTTATCATCCGCAAACGGATGGTCAATCTGAAAGAACAATCCAGACTCTGGAGGATATGCTTAGAGCTTGTGTGATCGATTTTGGTGGTAGCTGGGATTCACATCTTAAATTGATTGAATTCTCCTACAATAACAGTTATCACACCAGCATCAAAATGGCTCCTTTCGAGGCTCTCTATGGTCGAAAATGTCGTTCACCAGTCTGCTGGAATGAGATCGGCGAGGCTCAGCTAACTAGACCTACTCTCATTTTAGAGACAACTGACAAGATCAAGAAAGTTCGTGATAACCTTCAAACAGCTAGAAGCCGTCAGAAGAGTTACGCGGACCCAAAACGCAAACCCTTGGAATTTCAAGTCGGTGATCGAGTATTACTTAAGGTCTCACCTTGGAAAGGTGTGATCAGATTTGGAAAGAAAGGAAAACTTGCACCTAGATACGTTGGACCATTCAAGATCGTCGAAAGAATCGGTAAGGTAGCCTACAGACTTGAGTTACCTCCTGAACTTGGAAATGTTCATCCAACTTTTCACGTGTCCAATCTCAAGAGGTGTTTAGCTGATGAGAACCTCCACATACCGCTTGACGAAATTCGTGTTGGCAAAACACTGAAATTTGTTGAGAAGCCAGTGAAAATCATGGAACGTGAAGTCAAGTGGCTCAAACGCAAGCGCATTCCTTTGGTCAAAGTTCGCTGGGAAGCTAAACATGGACCCGAGTTTACTTGGGAATGCGAAGATCAAATGAAGGCGAAATATCCGCATCTTTTCCCACGAGTTTCCTCTAAATAAATTTCGGGACGAAATTTCCACAAGTAGGGGAGACTGTAACATCTGTGCTTGTAATCATTGTGAATAGTTCTATTATCAATAAAACAATGTTATTTAATCCCAATGTTTGTTTGGTTGTGTTTTACATTTTTCATGTTTTGACTTTTATGTAATTTCAAACTCTACATCGCTTTCTTGAGAGTTTTACGCAAACTGATGCGTAAACGTAATCAGTTTAATACGAAAATTACTCCGGAACATCAACATATACTTAACATACCTTAAATAACCTTTACATAACTTAGAAATAAGTTCTGAAGGCATTGGTATGGCAAAAACAAATTTATTCGTCTACAGGGACTAAACTTGACAAACTGCGAAAGTATGCCAATTTGAACTATAACGAACATTCCGGAACATGACCATGAGTTAAACATACCATAAATATCCTTTACATAGCTTAGAAATAGGCTTTGAGGGGTTCGGTATGCTAAAATAAACTTTTGGGTCATTCAGGGACTAAAAGTGTCAAAAAGTGCACAAGTTTGCACTTTCGCGCATAACTTACGTTCTGAATACATCTGGACATCCAAAAATTTATGTAAGCACTAAAATATTTTATTTTAGTGTTTGGCATAAGAGAAATTCATTCGTTGCGTCATTTGGATCGTTTTACGCGCTTGTGCGCATTCCGTCGTAATTAAGCGAACATCGCGTTCGTACGACCAAACGAACCAACATCCGACATATTTTTAGCATGTTTCATGTCCACAATGTTTAGGCATCATTTTAGGGCCTTATAGTTGGCTTTACGGGCCTTAGAAGGGTCGGAAATGGCTTTAAACACGTGCAGGGACCAAAACTGTAACTTCTGAAAACATGTTGCTGATCAAACAAGGCCAGGAGGCCCGCCTGAGTTTTGCCTGATCCTGAAGCGGGCCGCATCAGGCTCCCACATCAGATAAGATCATCTAATCAGCAGATTTCAGCTGATTAATTCACAACCACACATTCTAACTTGCCCTTTCAGCTCATGAGGAACCATTTTTAGTTACCACAACATCTTGACAAGTGTACGGGCTAGATCATTCCCTCTTTTCCAAGAAATGATCCTAACGGTGGACCGAAATCTATAAATACCCATCACATTTTCACTCATTCCTCACAAGAATCTGATCAATTGTGCTCTAAGTTGAAACCTTTGTTTCATACCTGAGCTATTTTGATCTAGATTAGCATTCGGGGACCCTTCGTAAGTGTTCCTTCGTTCTTTTATTGCTTTTCGAGTCCGAAAGTCAAACTTTGTTTGACTTTCTGCATTGACCAGTTTATGGTCGATGCGAAGTTCGTTTGAACTTCATAACGTGAGCGTGATCACGATGGTTATAGTCCCTAGTGGCTATACCTACTGATTACCACGTTATCTAGGCTCAGTGACGAGCCGTAGTTTCGGTCAGAATACGTATTCTTGCGTATTTTGTAACCAAACTACTTATGGGTATCAAAACCGTTTGTTTTGATACCAAACCTGTTTTCTAAACTTAGTTAAGCATGTTTTAGCATGCTTAGCTCGTCACTTTTAGTTTAGTGCTTATAGAGGGTCGTAAGGTAAGCGATCTAAACAATCGCTTATACTTTCGAACCCGACCCATTTGGTTGATCATTAGGATCCGACCAAACACATTAGGTGACCATAGTATATAGGGAATAACCTTCCGAGGTTATACCTTATGGTCGCTTCGTTTAAGTAGTTGTATGATAGGTAGTTTATATGCCTTAGGTAAATTACCAAAATACCCCTTTGATGCCAAAATTCATTTTTAACATATGTAACATAACTTTTGACATCTAAACTGATTTGACAACCATATTAGACATGTTAAGGCATATATTACTTGTCATAGGACTAGTTAAGCGGTCCGAACGCGTTTCACGCGAACGACGCGTTAAAGTAGCATAAGCTACCTAAACGGGTCGTAAGCACTTATGATAGGTTTCATTTAGTATGTAGGCTTTGTTAAACCATATTACATGAGTTCCTACACTCATTTGGTTTACAAACCCTCATGCTACCCGATCTTCCGATTATAGGTCCGGATTATTAATGTAGTTACCTATATTAGGTGTCGTTTGATATCCGCGATCTCTAGCATTGCTCGGTGATTATCTTAGGACTTCTGAGAAATCTCATGTGAGTACATAGACCCCTCTTTTACTGTTTTCCAAACTGTTTTGGGGTGGAACACATGTGCCTACTTGTTACTTTCATGCTTTCCTGTTTTCACATCATATACTTGCTATGTTTGTTAGTACATTATAGTACATGATTTCATTACATTTCATGCTATTTATGTCCATTGTGTGCATACTTAGTACATTGTTTTACTTTGCATTTCTGCTATGTATGTTGACTGATAGCATGCTAGCACATTGATTTACATGACTTTCTGCTTTGTATGTTAACTTAGCATACTTAGTACATTATTTTCATATAACATGTTCACTTTTGCTATGACATTTGGTTTGCACAAACGAGACTATTATACGTTCATTAACATTAGCTACGCCGCTCGGTAGTAAGTACTGGTACCATAGGACTTGACAAATCCCATTCCTGACATCCCGGGTTTGTTTGGATGTAAGGAATGACTGAATCCGAAAACATTTCTTTTGATAACCTTGACTGAAAGGGTTATCCGACTGTCTCAAGGCTTGAATGTATGCGTTAACTTACCACATAAATGTTTGTATCAATGTAACATGCATTACTTTGCAAAACATAACTTTTTGATAAATTCAAAATACATTGTTTTGTACATTTCTACATTTGGTTTATGTGACAATACTTTACTTACAAATACATAACTTTTGTTACACATTACTTGACTACTTTTGGACTTTTAAACATTTGACATGGTTTATACAAGGACTTTTGACTATTGGTTTAAACATAGACTTTATGTCACACCCTGGCTTTGCGGAAGCATGGTTAATTTGGTGTGACTTCTTAATACCATAGCTTAACCATAACAAAGCTATATGAAATAAAATCATGCAAGATCATCCATTTGATTAAGTTTTAAAACCAGAGTAACATACCATTGTCTTAGAGACTTACAACATCATAACATAAAACATTGTCTTGAAAGACATAAATATCAACATGAGGTAAACGCAGTTTAAGATTTGTGACTTGTCCAGGAAAGAGTCACATTTCCTAAACTGGGATGACCTTGGAACCCTTATGCAGCGGGAAAACATAACATACCGCGCCAGATCTTTAATTTCCTGAAATACATGTAAGTTGAAAAATCAACAATAATGTTGAGCGAGTTCATGTGTAGTGAGTATGTAAAACACTTGTAAGTATAAAATTTCCCTGGTATGTAGCAGTGTAAGGAAAAAGAGATCACCAATGGTTTGCAAGGCCATTAGTATGTGTGAAGTGCAAGTAGGAAGACTCAAACCTAGCAGATTTCGCGTTGGGTACAAAGTCACTCCAAGGTCCGTTCTGTTGGGCCTCTCAGAGGTCCGTTCTGTTGGGCCTAGAGTTGGGCTCGCTACACCCAGATAGATCTACCGCTTACGTCCCTCGGTCCTACAATGAGGATTAATGGTCTCCAGTTTCTACCTATCCATTCACATGATCTAAGTAGTAAACCTCCTTACGCTAACCATACCATGTATAAAGTACTTGTAATCAAAGTAACATGTATTTCACCCCCGCAGTTAAGAAAACTGAAAACAGTTAGAGAAAAGGGGGACATGAACTCACAGTGAAGTGTCTCTACCAAGTATCTCCTGCTCACGCAGCTGTGCGATGACCTACAGGTGCTAATTTCTATTAGACGGACGGCCGTGCCTTAGCTTTATAGTTTAAGTCTTTGGGAAATAGTTAGACAACTATTTCGTGTTTACATTCTGTATATACTTGGTAGTTAATCTCCTTCCCAAGGATGGGGGATTCAATACATGTGCGTTCAAATTATATCATTAAGTCTCACTTAATATATATATATTTCCAATTCCAAAATATAAGTATTTTTCTCAAAAATATTATATTTTCATTTCACATAATTTTTCTCCAATAATACGTTGTTAAAATACGCGTTCATAAATATTTTCGTAAGTGCGTAAGTTACGTTTTAACAATCGAGTGGTAATATACTTACCGGTGTAACTTATATATTTATGGTGAAAGCGTTCGTATTATTTTGGATTCGTTAACGTTCGTAAATATTATTTTTACTCTAAAAATAATATGTATTTTCACAAAATAATCATAAACAGTGTGTGAAAATATATATTTATCACGTTAAATCTTGTGAAAATCCCACCTCCGAATATTTAGTAAATAAAGTCATGGCGAAATTCATATTTCGAAAACATGTCAAAAATAATTCTAACACTTGTAGTGTAAATAGTTCTAAGTGTTAGGTTGTTAGAAAAATTTCGCCAGAGTTTCCTCTGTAACTGGAGGTGGCCACGCTTTCAAGCGTATCATTTTCTTTAACAAATCAACTCAACAATTTTCTTTATTTGATCAGAACAACTTTTCTCACAACAATTAATCAACATATGTGTAAATTGCCAAAAATTTCATGAACTTGCAGTTTTCCCAAAACTGTGGTGTAAATCCCCTTAAATTTAGTAGATCTTCGTATAAGGTAATTTGATCTTGTAAAAACCTCGTTTTTAGAGAAAATCCATCTTTACAAAAATAGTTATTTTGTCGAAACTTTGTGTTACACAAGTGTTTACACACTTGTGTGTTCTAAAAACCATTCTTGTTAGTGTAAGATCCGTCTTTAGAAAACATGATTTCTTTGATACGTGGTTCTTTGAAAATACCAGTTGCAGATGCGTAGATCTGCTAGTTTTTAAACATAATTTCACAAGTAAAACTCTTTTACACAAGTTCATGATTCGCGTGTGGTAGAGTTTCACCTTTTAACCCTTGTATTATTCAAAACAAGCTTATGTTAAGATCCATGATCTTACCAAACCGGGTTAAACGATGATCCGAGCTACCACATCATAGATCGGGCCTAAATAATCATACATTTCGAATACTACATCATTTACACAACATATAAGCTTTTAACCACTATTATTAGTGTTTTTAGTAAACTTTAAAGCATCATCTTGCATGTTAACGAGTTTTAACCGATAAAAATCCTTTTAACCACTTTAGAATAGTTCAAGATAGGGATTTAAACATCATACCACTAGCTCGAGGCTAGGGAAGAATCTTGACGAAAATGACGTGGATAAAAGCAAGAAAAAGAGGTCCTTCAAACTCCGAGTGCACCAAGCCTCCTAATACGTGATCCTTGAAGCTTGTATGATCTTGTGATGTGAAGATGGGAGCCGAAAATGGATGGGTGGGGAGTGGGGTGTTCGGCCGTAAGCTTCTAGGGAGAAAGAGAGAAGAGTGGTGTTGTGATGAGTGATGGAATGATCATGTGGGTTTAAGTTTGATCTTATAGGCAATTAGAGTGTGTATTAACCAAAGGTTAATATGCTATCTAGATATTAAACATGAATGATTAAAATAATCACCAAGAGTACAATGGGGTCACAATGTGACCGAGTTTGGCCAAGGGGGGGGGGGGTCTCCTAGTCCATTCCCAACTAAAGGTTAAGTATTAGTTAGGTTAAACTAAGTTAGTTAAGTGTTTAACCCCGTTACTAATGTGTAGTGTGTTATGACGGGTGTTAGGGTATACGGGGACCCTAACTGGCTCAGAAAAAGATAAATAGTGTAAATGACAATATTTTCATGTTACGGGTATAGTCCAGTTGTTTGGTTGGATAGTAATCCGTTAAAGTGCTTAACAAAGCTTAAAGTGTCGTTAATACTCTTTTTAGTGACACGACTCATTCCTGACACTTTTGAAAGTGTGTAGTAATAATTTTCTCATGTTTTGGCACTTTACTAGTTAGCTAAAAGCTGAATTATTATGTAAAGTGCTGAGTTTTGTACTTAGAGTACGTTTTAGGCACATCCAGTCATTGTGACTTATTCCTAGAGACGCAGTTCTACAACCCTTGTATCCCTACACTCACCATTAGTGTAGCAAAATATTTCAGGCTCTTACAGGCCTTAGAGGCAGTGTTTGCCTGATGCTGGCTTTATCAGCATGTTCAATAGGTTATCCGTTATAGTGCTGCTGTGCTTTTTGTGCATCATGTTTGTCACTATGGTGCTGTAAGCAAAATATGGAGTGACAGCAAATAAAGTATGATGCAAGTAAGTGCATGTATCAGTATGCAAGTAGCAGTTTATTCACAAGTTCAAGCAAGCACAGTAATTAAGCAGTAATTAATTATTAATTAAGTCGTACGGATACCTGGTTTAGTGAGGGTTGTCACATTCTCCCCCCGTTAAATAAATTTCGTCCCAAAATTTAAGTTCTGCTTGATGATGCAGGGTTCTTAGGAAAAAGGTGGGGGTATTTCTCTTTCATCCGGTCCTCACGTTCCCAGGTGTACTCAGGACCGTGTCTGGCATTCCAACGAACCTTGACGAGCTTGACACTGCTCCGGCGGGTCTTGTTAACTTTCCAATCCGTGACCTCAACAGGTTCTTCAACGAAGTGGAGCGTGTCGTCAACATGAATCTCGTCGATGGGAATGGCAATGTCATCTTGAGTTGGACTTTTCTTCAGGTTGGATACATGAAATGTATCGTGAACACCATTCAGTTCAGCAGGTAGGTCCAACTTGTATGCTACTAGTCCTATTCTTTCCAGAATTCTGAAAGGACCAATGTAGCGCGGATTTAACTTCCCACGCTTCCCGAAGCGTGCCACACCCTTCCAGGGTGAGACTTTCAATAACACCATTTCTCCAACTTGGAAATCCACATGTTTTCGGTTTGGATCCGCATAGGCCTTCTGTCTGTGGCGAGCTGCTTCGATGCGTTTAAGAATCTGCGCGATCTTGTCTGTCGTCTCTTGGACGATTTCAGGACCAGCAAGCTGCCTATCACCTGCGTCAGCCCAGCATAGGGGTGATCGGCACTTGCGTCCGTAAAGGGCTTCGAATGGCGCGACACCAATACTGGTGTGGTAGCTGTTGTTGTATGAAAATTTGACCAAAGGAAAATGCTTATCCCAGCTACCGCCCAAATCCATAACACATGCTCTCAGCATGTCTTCCAGAGTCTGTATCGTTCGCTCGCTTTGACCGTCAGTTTGCGGATGAAACGCAGTGCTCAGATTCAATTGTGAGCCAAAGGCTTCTTGGAAGGATTGCCATATCCTTGACACAAACCTTCCGTCTCTATCAGAAATGATTGAGAGAGGCACTCCATGGCGCGCGACGATCTCTCTCATGTAAATTTCAGCCAATTTGCTCGTATTATCCTTCTCTCTGATAGGTAAGAAGTGTGCTGACTTCGTTAATCGATCCACTATCACCCAGATAGTGTCATGGCCTCTCGGCGTTCTTGGCAATTTCGTAACAAAATCCATTGAGATTTGTTCCCATTTCCACTTGGGAATCTCAGGTTGTTGCAGAAGTCCTGAAGGCTTCTGGTATTCCGCTTTAACCTTAGCGCACGTTAAACATTTGCTCACGTAAACAGCAACATCGCCTTTCATCCTAGGCCACCAATAATAATCTTTGAGATCCTGGTACATCTTATCCGTTCCTGGATGGATAGAGTACCGCGACTTGTGAGCTTCATCGAAAATAACCTTCCTTAAATCTCCAAACGAAGGAACCCAAATCCTTTTCTCGAAACATAACGTTCCTTCCTCGTTTGGTACCAAAAGCTTCTCCATCCCACGGAGATATTCTTCTTCAAGGTTTCCTTCCTTGAGAGCTTCCTTCTGCGCAGCACGAATGCGCAAGGAAAGATCGGTCTGGATAATCATTTCTAAAGCTCTAACCCTTATGGGCTTGATTCTCTCTTTACGACTTAGGGCATCGGCGACCACGTTCGCCTTCCCTGGATGATACTTTATCTCGCAGTCGTAGTTGTTCAGCAATTCAACCCATCGTCTTTGCCTCATATTCAACTCCTTCTGGATGAATATATGCTGTAGGCTCTTGTGATCTGTAAAGATCGTACACTTCGTACCATAAAGGTAGTGTCTCCAGATCTTTAAAGCAAAAACCACTGCGCCGAGCTCCAAATCGTGTGTGGTATAGTTCTTTTCATGCACTTTCAACTGACGCGATGCGTAAGCAATAACCTTTTGGCGTTGCATCAACACACAACCCAGTCCTTGACGCGATGCGTCGCAGTATACCACAAAATCATCAGTACCCTCTGGTAGAGCTAAGATTGGCGCGTTACAAAGCTTATCCCTCAGTACCTGGAATGCTTCATCCTGTTTGATTCCCCAATCAAACTTCTTATCCTTCTGCGTGAGGAGCGTCAATGGTTGAGCGATCTTTGAAAAATTCTCAATGAATCTTCGGTAATAGCCAGCCAAACCCAAGAATTGTCGAATCTCGGTTGGCGTCTTTGGCGTTTCCCAATCCTTGATCGCCTCGATCTTGGTTGGATCCACGTGGATTCCATCTCCATTTACCACGTGCCCAAGGAATTGCACCTCTCGTAGCCAAAACTCGCACTTAGAGAATTTGGCATACAGCTGTTCTTCCTTCAGCAGCTCTAGAATGGCTCTAAGATGCTGCTCGTGCTCGGCCTTTGTTCTTGAATAAATCAAGATGTCGTCGATAAACACAATCACGAACTTGTCCAAGTACGGCTTGCAAACTCTATTCATCAAATCCATAAAGAGTGCAGGTGCGTTTGTCAAACCAAACGGCATAACAAGGAACTCGTAGTGTCCATAACGAGTTCTGAAGGCTGTCTTTGGGATACTCTCCTCTTGTATCCTTAACTGATGGTATCCAGATCGAAGATCGATCTTTGAATAAAAGCTTGAGCCTTGCAGTTGATCAAACAGATCATCAATTCTTGGCAGAGGATACCTATTCTTGATCGTCAACTTGTTCAGCTCCCGGTAGTCGATGCACATACGAAAACTACCATCCTTCTTTTTGACAAACAGAACCGGAGCTCCCCAAGGCGAGAAGCTTGGTCGGATAAAACCCTTGTCTAACAGCTCTTGAAGCTGTGTCGACAGTTCCTGCATCTCAGACGGAGCAAGTCTATACGGTGCCTTAGCCACAGGCGCGGCGCCTGGAACTAAGTCAATGTGAAACTCTACTTGCCTCTGAGGTGGCAGTCCAGGTAAGTCTTCTGGGAAGACTTCTGGATACTCCCTCACGACAGGGATGTCTTCGATCTTTGGCTCAGCAACCTTTTTATCCACAATGTGTGCCAGAAAAGCAACACATCCTTTCTGCAAACACTTCCTTGCTTTCAAGCAGCTGATAATCCTTAACGGCGTCTCACGCTTCTCTCCATGAACAACAATGGTCTCGCCATCATCGGTTGGGATACGAACAACCTTCTCATGACAAACTATCTCTGCCTTGTTGCCTGATAACCAATCCATTCCTACCACCACGTCGAAGCTTCCCAACTGGACTGGTAGTAGATCTAGAGCGAACTCACGCTCTCCCAATTCAATCACACAACCTCTGATAACTTCATTGGCTTCTACTAACTTCCCATTGGCCAATTCGATCGAGTAGGGAATATCTAACTTATTAGCGGCTAGACCAAGCATATTCTTAAATTCTAACGATACGAAGCTATAATCGGCACCAGTATCAAATAAAACGGATGCATAGCGTTGATTTACAGGGAACGTACCAGTAACGACATTGGGGTCCTGGCGCGCTTCCCTTGCTTCGATTTGAAACACTCTTCCACGGGCTTGGTTTAAGTCTGGGCAGTTCTTCTTAAAATGCCCGATATCACCGCAGTTAAAGCATCCAAGTCTTTGCCCGTTTCCACCAGCTTGATCATTCCTCTGATTACGATTCACGGCGCCCGCTTGGTTAGCATTGTTGCCTCGATTCTCGTTACCTCCATAGTTTCCTTGTGGGCGATTTCCATTCCCACCCCGGTTGTAATTTCTGTTTCCGAATCCTCCCTGACCAGCAGTGGCCCAACAAGTGACCTTCGAGTGGCCACGTTTCCCACATGCTTCGCATACTTTTGGCCCGCAATGACCAGAATGGTGGCGCTGGCAGGTGTTGCATTTGGGCTGGGTGCCCATATACCCTTTTCCTTTCTTTCCTCTACCAGCTGTAACCTGAGCTGGCGTGTCTGATCTGTCACACCCCCAAAATCCACCTGCGGAGTACTACCGCTTAGAGGCGTGACTGACCAGGATCCAGCCACCAATCATATTGAACAAGCAATCACATAGTTATAAAAGTTCAACCAATACGATTGGTGTTCAACAAAACATAGTTAAGTTGCAAGCAGAAGCATAAGTCTTAAATCAAAACATAAGTTTAATTGTTTCAAAGTTTAACATGGCACACAGTCGTCCATGTCCCACAACGATCCTCCTCCATGCGAGCTCCAGCTAAGAACCTAAAGACCTGCAAAGCATGTAGTAACGAGTCAACAACAAGTTGAGTGAGTTCACGGTTGGGTGTTCGTTTTAAGTTGTTTCGAAAACAGTTTCCTTTAGCTGGCATCCTGCCGTGGGGGTTACCCCATAGTTAAAACGTGACTTGTTTATTCCCGGTTACTCTGGCTATCAAGCCGCGGGGGCTACCCCGTGTTAGTTATCTGGCATTTCGGCCGTGGGGGCTACCCCATGTATACACTAGACTCGTTACCATATCGACTGCTGACTGTAGTCATGTTTAAGTGCCCTGAAACTGTCAATGTCTATCATCATTGACGTGCCCCAAATCCATTAGTTCACGCCCGTCCTCTGCGGCACGGTGTGAGGTTTGTCAGACCTAAATAGCGCTATCTAACTAATGACCCGCTCGCCATTGGCCCGGCGATTAAGTCGATATAAAAAGGAGGGACTTCGTGATAGAGTTTGGGTCTAGTACGAGTTATCTGTCCGTGAGGACGAGGAATTTACATTCCTGAACCTTTGCTGTCCTACCCAAGGAGGACGAGGAATCCACATTCCTTAACCCCATTCCCAACCCAGGGAATCCCATGCTTTGTAGAGGGTGTGAACTCACCTTGGTTTGCTCGGTAGATACACAGAAAAGTCAAACAAGCAATATTGTGGTCACTCGCGTCCTATCATAGTTGTATCATACAAGTCAGGTTCAAACCACGTATTGCACGTATGTTCTACACGTATGCTAGCACATTGCATGCAAGTTTCATCCATGGCAGCCCAAATAATCATTCATATACAACAGCACGTATAAGGTCCATGTATTAGGCCCAAAGGTCCGGCCCAATCACTTAAGTCCGAAATGAGGTGCAAGTCCAAACAGCGTGTTCCCGCGTATAGTCTCGAGTCGCAACCAGGCGTTCTTGACTCGCAACCTGAGTCGCAATCATGGTCTCGGTTCATGCTGTTTTGGTCTCGAGTCGCAACCGGACTCGTAACTGAGATTTCGAGTCATGAGGTTTGTGCGCTGATCACATGTGGTTTCGAGTCGCAACCAGGTGTTTGCGACTCGCAACCGATGTCGCAACCGGGGATTTCGACTCATCATGTGGTGGTCTCGAGTCGCAACTGGAGGTTTCGGTTGGACAACTGCTGATTCGGTACAGTGTACTATCCAATGGAAAACCGATTTCATGTAAGAGTTTGTACCATCCACTCAAACATGTTTTCTTGTCTAGCAATTTGCCAATTTGGATCAAACATACCAGTTTTCAAATATTCAAGCATGTTCATATCACATTCAAGTTGTTCTTCATGTATTCAAGTGATTCATCATCATCATTCATATAAACTTTAACCAAGCAAAAATCATGATCAACAACTTATCAACACTAACATGCACCCTATGATATCAACACAATGAATCGTCCTAATTGTGCACATGCCACAGCCGGTTACAAGCATTCGGTTTCCATTCATAAATCATTCCAACTTGTACCAACATCCAAACCATATGAAGCCGATAACACTCATACATAAGCACACATTATTCACATTATCATATAATCATCATTAACCGAATGTAAACACATAACATAAAACATTTATGAATCGACTACTTGAACACTAATTCATCATGTATTGTTGACTAGTCCATGTGTAACATCATGTAAGTCACAACATCATCAAGCATACAACTAACTAGTTAAATCATATCATCCACACTATCATTTAACAATAAATATCATAAGGACACTAACCGGTTGAGTTTTCAAGGGAGGTCTTAGGCTTGAATCCGAGAGCTCTTGTGGTCACCGGTTTGATCCGAGAGTGAGGGAGAGTGAAGGTTTGTGTTTCTAGGGTTTTAGAGAGAGAGAGAAGGTAGGAGTGTGTGTGAGGGTGAATGTAGGTTGTCCCAAAAGATGGTAAGGTTGGCTATCCACTAATGTTATATACTAGTCTACATTGGTGCACCCTAGTGGGCTTCGGGTGAGGTGCACGGCCCCATCAGCCCACATGTCGCACTGTTCACTCGAGACCACATGGTCTCGAGTCGGGTTCTTGTGTCTCGGTTCATATATACATATATCGCATACATACAAGCACACACGTAATCATATAAGTTTCACATTTATCATTCATTAAATCATCAAATCAGTTAGTCACTTAACGTTCAAGCATACAACGAAAGGTTCTAAATCAGTTAGTGTAAGATCCGTCTTTAGAAAACATGATTTCTTTGATACGTGGTTCTTTGAAAATACCACTTGTAGATGCGTAGATCTGCTAGTTTTTAAACATAATTTCACAAGTAAAACTCTTTTACACAAGTTCATGATTCGCGTGTGGTAGAGTTTCACCTTTTAACCCTTGTATTATTCAAAACAAGCTTATGTTAAGATCCATGATCTTACCAAACCGGGTTAAACGATGATCCGAGCTACCACATCATAGATCGGGCCTAAATAATCATACATTTCGAATACTACATCATTTACACAACATATAAGCTTTTAACCACTATTATTAGTGTTTTTAGTAAACTTTAAAGCATCATCTTGCATGTTAACGAGTTTTAACCGATAAAAATCCTTTTAACCACTTTAGAATAGTTCAAGATAGGGATTTAAACATCATACCACTAGCTCGAGGCTAGGGAAGAATCTTGACGAAAATGACGTGGATAAAAGCAAGAGAAAGAGGTCCTTCAAACTCCGAGTGCACCAAGCCTCCTAATACGTGATCCTTGAAGCTTGTATGATCTTGTGATGTGAAGATGGGAGCCGAAAATGGATGGATGGGGAGTGGGGTGTTCGGTCGTAAGCTTCTAGGGAGAAAGAGAGAAGAGTGGTGTTGTGATGAGTGATGGAATGATCATGTGGGTTTAAGTTTGATCTTATAGGCAATTAGAGTGTGTATTAACCAAAGGTTAATATGCTATCTAGATATTAAACATGAATGATTAAAATAATCACCAAGAGTACAATGGGGTCACAATGTGACCGAGTTCGGCCAAGGGGGGGGGGGTCTCCTAGTCCATTCCCAACTAAAGGTTAAGTATTAGTTAGGTTAAACCAAGTTAGTTAAGTGTTTAACCCCGTTACTAATGTGTAGTGTGTTATGACGGGTGTTAGGGTATACGGGGACCCTAACTGGCTCAGAAAAAGATAAATAGTGTAAATGACAATATTTTCATGTTCCGGGTATAGTCCGGTTGTTTGGTTGGATAGTAATCCGTTAAAGTGCTTAACAAAGCTTAAAGTGTCGTTAATACTCTTTTTAGTGACACGACTCATTCCTGACACTTTGGAAAGTGTCTAGTAATATTTTTCTCATGTTTTGGCACTTTACTAGTTAGCTAAAAGCTGAATTATTATGTAAAGTGCTGAGTTTTGTACTTAGAGTACGTTTTAGGCACATCCAGTCATTGTGACTTATTCCTAGAGACGCAGTTCTACAACCCTTGTATCCCTACACTCACCACTAGTGTAGCAAAATATTTCAGGCTCTTACAGGCCTTAGAGGCAGTGTTTGCCTGATGCTGGCTTTATCAGCATGTTCAATAGGTTATCCGTTATAGTGCTACTGTGCTTTTTGTGCATCATGTTTGTCACTATGGTGCTGTAAGCAAAATATGGAGTGACAGCAAATAAAGTATGATGCAAGTAAGTGCATGTATCAGTATGCAAGTAGTTGTTTATTCACAAGTTCAAGCAAGCACAGTAATTAAGCAGTAATTAATTATTAATTAAGTCGTACGGATACCTGGTTTAGTGAGGGTTGTCACACTTTATACATTGGTGGTTTGTTTAAGTGACTTGAGTAACGAGATGTGAGTAATATGATACAAGCATGGTGGATACGCCGCTGGTACTTCCTATATATAAATGTTTGTATTATATTACATATCGTAGCGTTATTTAAATCATTTCAATATTTGACATATTAAAATTTTACATAATCAACTTATTTTCACAAGACATTGATTTACAAAACAACTTATCTTATTCAAACTCATTTTCTTGATTATTCATTTAACATTTCATTATTCTCTTATTTATACATATCATGGCTTTTGAATGATTTACAAAACAAAACAACTTACAAGGTTCATGACTGACTGTTATTAAACAATTTTCCTAAACTTATAAGTCATGAATCCTATTTTCACAAAACTTATGTATCTCACAGGCATTTTTATGCTGACGTACCTATTTTCACATGTGTTTTCAGGAGCTTTTCCGTAGGATGATGATCGTGACACTAGGGCGGACCTGTGCCTTAGAGACATAAAAATGAAGATAGACTTAGTTTAATTATGTTCTAAACTCTTCATTTCCTAATTAAGACAATGTAACTCTTATGTTTATAAATAAAAAACAACTTTGAATGCCATGGTCATGAAACAATTAATTCTGTTACAACACTCCCCGACGTTTTCCGCCACGTTTTGTATGTTACACGTGGTCGGGGTGTGACACTTCAAGCAACTATCCCCCTATTCCTGAGGATCCCTAAATGGGAGGACCCTCAAACGCCACGCCGGTAATTGATACCACACCGGCTACTTTTGCACCACCACCGCCAATGGGTTTTGAAAACCCAATCCCTACTTACCCAGCTGCGACTGGGTATAACCCGTTTAAACCTTCAGCACCTACGAGTTATTACTATCAAGCACCTACAATCGATCCTTATGTTGAGGCGACCATTCATAACATCTTGTATCCTTCACCTTTCCCCTTAGCGTACCCAACTAGATATCCTGCTTATAGGTACCAGTATCCTGCACCACCGCCACCACAACCTGAACCACAACCACAACAACTACCACCCCAAAAACTGTAAATCTTAAACCAAACCCTAGAAAGGGTGAATAGCGTGGAACGAAGGGTGCAAAGGGGTGAAAGGAAAACAAATAAATTTCTTAAGAAACTTACAAAGTTGATCAAAGGAAAGAAGGATGAGGATTGAAAATTTTATTTCTTGTCTTGTAATTGTTTATTTAAATGTAGTCCCTGCGTGGACGTCATTATTTATGTATTTAGTCCCTGCGATGACATGTTCTTCCATTTTGACCCTACGTGGACAGTTAGTATGTTAATTAAGACCCAATCGGGCAATTTTGTAACCCTCAGTATAATTAATGGAAATACTTTCTTTTGGAATTAATATAATACATATATATATATATATATATATATATATATGTGTGGATGTATTATATTACAGCATTGTTCAAGCGATCGTCTCGGTTTTACTCGAATTTTATCGATCTGCTTAAAAAAGTTCCAAAAGATCTTCTTAATGGTATAACCTAGCCTATATGTCAATGCAAACATGGTTATTATGGTAAAACCTTCTAAGACAATAAACCTTTGTTAACATTCAGAAAATGTTAACACTCCTGGCAGTGTGACTTGAGAAACCACACCAGCCGTCAAGATATTTGGACTACGTCCAAGCCTTATAGCCTAAATGATAAAGTTGAATCATGGCTAATATCATCAAATAAGATTATCACATTGTGCCTACGGGCCAAATTATATCGTTTTTTTATGACAATGACAGTTGTGGTATATGACTCTTTGTCCAAAGGTAAAGAACAATGTTCAAGCCCAACAGTCCCTGATCTAATAAGATTGTGGCTTATATCTAAATTTTCCTTATGACAAGGCCTTTTGTGCGATATAATAAATGTCCTTCGAGATGAGCCTTTGAGCTATTTAATATTTTCAATACGACGATGACAGTTATGACTGATGATCCCCTGTCTAATAATTAAAGGACTATGTCCTATTCTAAATGCCATTGATGGTTCTTTTGTAACCTAGGCTATATATATATACACATATCAAAATAATTTCAAAATAAACATTCGTTAGAAATGTTAAAATTTAACGGCCTATATGGTTTATTTAACACCATTCTTAGTAATTATCAAATACGATGATTTGTTTAAAATTTCAACTGAGCAGTTGTTATTATCTGTGTTTAGCGCCAAAGCTTCAATATGGTGATGTAAATGGCGCTGATTTACAGGCCATGATTGATGCGGTTGTTACTAAAGTTGTAGATAGAGTTCTCAAGGAGTTGAGTGCTACTCGCTCCAAGACCCACTCCAGACCACATACATCTAAAAAGGATGAGTCAGTTCACTTATCAAATAAGAGGAGTGAACCATCAAAGAAAATCATTTTTGACCAGGAACCCCGTTCCTCCAAAGGTTGCACTTATAAATACTTCGTCTCTTGTAAACCAAGAGACTTCAATGGAAAGAAAGGTGCTATTGATTGTATGAAGTGGTTAGATGAAATGGAAACTGTTGTGGATATTAGTGGATGTTCAAAGGAAGATATTGTAAAATTTGTGTCTCAATCGTTCAAGGGTGATGCCCTTACACGGTGGAAAGCGCTGGTGCAATCCACGAGGAAGATTCCTCTCTATAATCTGTCATGGACCAAGTTTGTGGACTTGGTAAAAGAAACATACTGCCCTCAACATGAGGTGGAAAAAGTAGAGACAGACTTCTTGACTCTGGTCATGAAGAATTTGGATTGCAGGACCTACGTCACTGATTTTAGTTCCATGTCAAGATTTGTCCCATATCTGGTTACACCCGAACCCAAGCGCATTGTGTGCTTCATTGGTGGCTTGCACCAGAGATAAAAGGAAATGTGAAGGCTTCAAAGCCTGCTACTTACAGATTAGCTGTGGATCTGTCTCTATCCCTCACATTAGATGTAATTAGAAGCAGGTCTGGGAAGACCACTGATGAGGGAAAGAGAAAAAGGGAAGATGATAACTCCCACCATTCTGACAAGAAGAAGAAAGGGAGGTTTGGGTTCAAAAAGAACCAGGATCGATCAGGTGAAAAGTCCACGTGTAAAAACTGCAACCGAAGGCATTGGGGGCAATGTACCATAGACTTGTAGGCTAAACCATATGGAATTTGTAAGAAGAAGGGTCACAAAACCCTGGAGTGCAAGAATTTGAAAGATGCAGTCTGTTATGGCTGTAATGAAAAAGGGCACATCAAAACAAATTGCCCTAAGAATGCGAAGAATCCTGATGAGGCTTAAAAGGGGAATGTGTGGGCATTCCAATTAAATGCAAAGCAAGCGGTGAACGATGACAAGGTTATAACAGGTACCTTCCTCATAAATGATATTTATGCTAGAGTTTTATTTGATTTAGGTGCAGATAAGTCTTTTGTACACCTTAAGTTTAGTGAACTGTTAAATCTGCCCATTAGAACTCTAGGCATTAAATATGAGGTAGAGCTTGTTGATGGTACCTTAGAAACTGCTTCAACTATTCTTGATGGATGTTCAATATCCATTAAGAATCATTTTATTCTGTTATCTCTTCTGCTGATGAAATTGGTAGGGTTTGATGTATTTTTGGGTATGGATTAGTTATCACATAACCAAGCTCGTATCGGCTGTGATAAGAAACCCGTCGACATTAAAACCCCTTCTGGTGAAACGATCACCGTTCAGGGAGATACACACTATGGATAGCCTGATTAAGTGTCTATACTTAAGGCATCCAAGTGTTTGAAGAGCGGATGTGCCATCTACATGGCACAGGTAACAGTGGATAAGCCAAAGCCTAAGATAGAAGACATTCCAGTCATCGCCGATTATCACGATGTCTTTCCTGACGAGCTACCAGGATTACCTCTTGAGGGACAAGTAGAGTTCAGAATCGACATCATGCCAGGAGCTGCACCTGTTGCTTGAGCTCCATACCATTTAGCGCAGAGTGAAATGAAAGAGCTAAGAGCCCAATTAGATGAACTTTTGTAGAAAGGCTTTATACAGCCCAGCTCATCGCCTTGGGGAGTGCCTATTATGTTTGTGAAAAAGAAGGACGGTTAAATGCGTCTGTGCATTGACAACCGTGAACTAAACAAGGTAATGATCAAGAATCGTTATCCATTGCCAAGGATCGACGATCTATTTGATCAATTGCAAGGAGCCAGTTTCTTCTCGAAGATAGATTTGAGGTCAGGGTATCATCTACTCAAAGTTAGAACATAAGACGTGCCAAAGACAGTGTTCAGAACCATATACGGCCAATATGAATTCTTAGTGATGCATTTCAGGCTCACTAATGCACCTGCAGCATTCATGGACCTCATGAATCGAGTCTGCAAGCCGTACTTAGATAAGTTTGCCATTATCTTCATAGACGACATACTTATCTATTCTCGTAATCGAGCTGATCACGAGAAACATCTTCAGTGTATCTTAGAACTTCTACAACAGGAGAAGCTTTATGCTAAACTCTCCAAATGCGAATTCTGGATTCGCGAAGTCCAATTCCTTGGACATGTTGTGAGTGAGCATGGTGTTCAAGTGGATCCCGCCAAGATTGAAGCCATTATGAACCGGGAAGCACCTAAGACACCTTCAGAAATCCGTAGTTTCTTAGGTCTGACTGGTTATTATAGAAGATTCATTGAGAACTTCTCAAGGATAGTCACTCCTTTGTCTACCTTGACCCGTAAGAATGTTAAATTTAATTGGGGTCCTAAACAACAAGAATCTTTTGAGGTTCTCAAGCACAAGTTAAGCAATGCTCCTGTGTTGACTTTGCCTGAAGGCATAGAAGAGTTTGTTGTCTATTGTGATGCTTCACACACGGGCATGGGTTGTGTGCTTATGCAAAGAGGCAAGGTGATTGCCTACGCATCACGACAACTAAAGGTGCACGAAAGAAATTAAACCACCCACGATTTCGAATTAGGTGCCATTGTATTTGCACTAAAACTGTGGAGACACTAACTGTATGGAACAAAGTGTGTTATATACACTGATCATAAAAGTCTCCAACACCTGTTTAATTAAAAAGATCTGAACATGCGACAACGTCGATGGATGGAGATGTTAACTGATTATGATTGTGAAATTCGCTACCACCCTAGCAAAGCGTGTGTAGTCGCTGATGCACAGAGCCACAAAGAAAGAGTTAAGCCTACACGGATTAATGCCAAAAGCAGCGAGTGAAAGAACAACTTAAATGGAAAGCTCTTAACCGCGCAGAAAGAAGCCATGTTGGAAGCTAACTTTCCAGGTGAAGGACTGGGTAGAACTGTTGATCAGTTTTCTCCTGGGAACGATGGGATTCTTAGATTCAATGGTCGAATCTAGGTTCCAATCTATGGAGGAATTAGAGATTTAATCCTCCAGGAAGCGCATAATTCAAGATACTCAGTTCATCCTAGTGGTGACAAAATGTATCAAGATCTGAAGGCAAACTATTAGTGGATGGGTTTGAAGAAATCCGTAGCCACACACATAGCTAAGTGTCTGACGTGTTCACAGGTTAAAGCCGAACACCAAAAGCCTTCAGGACTTCTACAACAACTAGAAATTCCCACATGGAAATAGGAAATGGTAACTATGGATTTTATAACCAATTTACCTAAAACGAAGCATGGTAATGATACGATATGGGTTATTGTTGATAGACTGACTATTGTATCCGATAGAGATCCTAGATATACATCTCACTTCTGGAAAAGTTTCCAGCAATCCTTGGGCACTCGTTTGAATTTAAGTATAGCTTACCATCCTCAGGCGGATGGACAGAGTGAGCGTACTATTCAAACATTGGAAGACATGCTTCGTGCATGTGTCATTGACTTGGATGGTAGTTGGGATGACCACCTCCCCCTAATTGAATTCTTCTACAATAACAGTTATCATACAAGCATCCAGGCTGCTCCTTTCGAAGCATTATATGGGAGAAAATGTAGAACACCCGTCTGTTGGGCAGAAGTCGGGGAGACCCAACTATCAGGACCTGAGATACTCCTAGAGACGACGGATAAGATTACACAAATCCGTGATCGTCTGAAAGCTGCCAAAGATAGGTAGAAGAGCTATGCAGACAAGAGGCGTAAACCTCTGAAGTTCCAAGTAGGGGAGAAAGTCTTGCTAAAAGTATCACCCTGTAAAGGTGTGATGCGTTTTGACAAGAATGGCAAGTTGAGCCAGATATATTGGACCATTCGAGATCATCGAATGTGTCGGGTCTGCAGCATATAAATTGAACTTGCCCGAGGAGCTTAGTGGAATTCACAATGTGTTCCACATCTGCAATTTAAAGAAATGTATAGCCGACGAATCGCTAGCAATGTCTCATGAAGATGTGTAGATAGATGAAAACCTGAGGTTTATTGAAAAAACAATATCGATCGAGGATCAGCAGGTGAAAAAGCTCTGAAGGAAACATGTTCCTATTGTAAAGGTTAAATGGGATGCCCGTATAGGCCCCGAATACACGTGGGAGGTTGAGTCCAGTATGAGACAGAAGTACCCCTACCTATTTCAGTAAATCTAAAGGTTGAGATTTCTTTTAAGGAGGTGAGGATGTAACAGCTCGTAAAATTGTGTCCTTTGATATGAAGACACGTGTCCTAGACCCTAATGAAGTCAAACATTTACTACGAAGGACTAATGTTGTCAAATGATGAAAAGATGTATGTGGAGGGACTAAAAGTTTCAACATGCATAACCAATCACTCTGAATAACCTTTTATAGTATCTGTATTCATTAATAAGCCACTTGTTGGACGTACGAAACCGTTTGTGAATTAAATAAAAAGTTTATGAATTATAGGGGTTAAAAGTGGCAACATGTTTAATCATACCTCTGAGTGACCTTTTAACAAACCCGGAGCTTAACTGTATTTTGTCATACTCCCAAGAATACCTACAAACCTAATTTGAAGGGCTAAAAGTGCTATATATTAAAGTTATTATAGTTAAAAGGGATGAGGGACTGAAATTACCAAACTTTAAACATGTTTGGCTGAGTTTGGTGTGGCTCGCGGGTCATGATCCGCTTGACCTATCGAAGTCGCGGGGCGCGAGAGAGGTATCTAGGCAGATTGTTTTTGACAGCTGCCATGTTCTTCCTTGCTCTCCAAACAAACCGCCATGCACACTCATAACTCGAAACAAGGGACTCTTGGATGGTTTTTAAAACCTGCTAGGACACCTGGGATGATCAAGGAAGATCTCTAACACCTGGCATGATCCAGATGCCTCATGTTCAAGTATAAATAGAGCCCCTTGTAGCCAATGTTCCTTGCACCATTCAAAAATCACTCTCTTCTCTGTTGTTCAGACTCTCTTTGAGATTCCTACTTATAGGAGACTCCCCTTAAGTTCAAGATTCAAGCTAGGACCCTTTGTAAGTGTCCTTAGACTCTGCATTTCGTTTTATAGGCTTTTAAAAGCCGAAAGACAAAGTTTTACGATAAACGCTTTGAATTTTGGTTTAGACCATTATGGTCCAGCCAATATTCGAGGCAAACATGGCTACGTGATCGTAATTAGGTAGATTTTAATCCCTCAAAAGGGCACCTCCTAATAATCATGTTTACTTGGTCAATTGTCAGGTCAAACTTATTAAAATAAAAAGTCAAACGGGTCAGTTTTTAAAATAATTCATAACTGATAATGTAGATGTAGGATCGTTTGCACGACCAAACGAGTCGTTCAGAAGAGATCTCGTCCAATACGAGAGGCGGAATCAAACGTATCGGTGTTATTTCAGCTGTATACACACTAGAATCACTTAATCTATCTCTTGTATTGATTTGATGATGATTACAGACCTGGAGATACTTCGGCAGAGCTTCGCTACCGGAATAACCAAGTTACAAATGAAAATCACAAGTCACCTATTTCTACTATTTTCCAGTTCGTTTGAACAAACCATTCCAGTTCGTACGAACTGGTCCAGTTCGTACGAACTGGTCCAGTTCGTTTGAACTGTCCACTTCGTTTGAACTGGCGACTTCGTTTGAACTGGCTTGTTCACCTCTGTTTCCTACTTATCTCGAACTGAGTGTATTGTTTTATCTATTCTATTACAAGACTCGATACAAGATGAAGTCGACAGACGTATGCACCAACAGACTCCCCCTCGAATGTTAACGAGTCTTCAGTGTCGAGTCTTCGGTTGTCAAACCTTCAGTCTTTATCAGTCTACTCACTTTCTTCAAAAATTCTCCATTGTAAGCATCCACAATCAATCTCTTTCTCTTTCTTCCATAATTGCAACCTAGCTCTGAGCTCCTTCTACAAGTATCTTCAGAATCCAAATCTGTCTCTACTATCTTCAGACTCTCTCTTGATGTCCTCAGACTCCCCCTCTCACTAAGCTGGGATCGTAGTCTGGAATTCACTTTCCACAGGTACTTAGATCGTAACCTGGCACTCATCTAACTCAGGTATCGGAACCTATTTATCCTGCATGACTCTACCCAAAAATAAGTTTCACAAATTTAAAATTTTGCAAAATTTAGAAACCAGGTATAGTTCAAAAATGATTTAATCTTTGATAACCACTGAAAACACAACTTCTTCATTTATTGTTTCCCAAACCTGTTCATCAAGTTTAGCACTTGGAATTTTGAAAATCAGCACTCCAACATCAGTTGTCGAAAATCTTTTTGAATTTTTCAAAATTTTATGCTAAAACACACTAAAATCTTTTTGAAATTTTTGAATGTAAAGACATGCAGTAAAGAAATATTTACAGACAATATTTTTGTGAGCTTGTGCAAGAGGATCATATCAGTTTATGAGACAAATCACCAACACCGTTAAGCTTTAAATATTTTAAGTTTTAAACGATTCACTTAGATTGTCAGTATACTGATCCATTTAAATTCTTACACAAAGTTCAATTGCTTCGAGATACGAGATTAATATCTTAAGTACTTAAACTTAATCGCGTGTCCCACCTCAGAGTATACTCCCGTATCCAGATCCCAATATTCAGTCTTACAGGTGAGTATGCCACAGATGATATCTATAAGGGGTTAAATTGCGAAACCGTGAGAGCTCAGGTCAGAACTTCCGTTCAGCAGAGAGATGACGGTTCGACTTGGGTGGGTCCCCTTTAGAGGATCTTTTTTACAACAGCAATGATTATCAATTTTATTGTTTCATCATTTTTGCTGAGGGCGGCTCTATATTTCAAGCAAGCAGAAAGTATTCTCCGGGGACTAGGCCAATGCTTCCGTAAAATCAGAAGTCCCGGGATAATACCCCAGATATCACTGAGCATAAAGACCTAGTATCTCAGAAAGAGGGACCTTTCAAACAAGATTTCGGGGGTTACCCATATATCCGAGAGATGTTTCCCCATGATATAAGCAAGTTTGAAATTTAGGTTTATATCTCGTCACAATCTACTAAATGTGCAAAAACCTACTGGCACATCATCAGTGAGACCGTTTATCACATTTTAACTTTCCAATTCTTTAGCATGTCGTGACAGTCCACTGATGTACTATCATTTCCTCTTTTATACAACAACACTCGATTTTTTATTTTATCATGTTTTTTACCTTTTTAAATTTTCCAATGTTTTTGGATTTTCTGAAATTCTTACTCCCCCTAAAATTCAAACACATTTAAAGGAAATTTGAAAATAAATTGTACAGATAACTTGACAACTGATATCGAATTGCTTCAATTCGCCATCCACTTGGCATAAACAATCAGAACTCCCCCTCACAACAAACTATTTTCCCATTATGATTTCAAAACACTTAAGTTTGTTTTAATCAAATGGTTTTTCCGGAAAATAAGTTTTGTTGATTGATTTTAACCATTTATAGGTTAGGGGATAAACTCGTCATATTGTTTCTCAACCACTTATAGGAAATCAGATACAACTTAATGTCCCTGATTTACCACTTGTAAGAATAGTTCAATCAAGTTCAACCTAATGACCTTGATTAACCTTTGTATCAAAAACTCTTTTTTCAACCACATGGCTTACCAACCAATACCATTTTTAGGTTACCATATGTAGGTTGAATTCTCAAGATGCCGATTCCTACTCCTCGCTTACCAACCTGGGAGTTCCGGCAAGTCATACTTATACAAAAACAAATTTTCATAAACAAAGAATGATGCCGATTCATGCTCCGCGATTACCTACTTGGGAGCTCCGGCAAGTCAGGATTTTAAGTAAAGAATACAGACACCCAAGCCTGACCAGCTTTAGGTGTAACCTTCTCAACTTCTTCAGGGGTTTGAACACTTCTTTTTGTTTCATAAAATTCTTTCACCCCTTTTACCTTCCCATCAACCATTTTACCAAATATCTTTTTAACATTTCCATTAAACACTTTCTCAACATCAATTTCTTTCTTTTCAGAATAGAATTGATTTGACATTTCGACTTTTCCAACTTTCTTCTTAAAATTTTCAGCCCACAGTGGTGGAAAGTTTGCATCATCCACAATCGGAACTGAATTCTTTTCTTTCATAACAACTTTTGGCTCCTCTGATTTTGTGGAATCAGATTCATCACCAGAACTATTCCCTGAACCCTTAACCACCCATTTTTTATTTTTCATATTTTCTTTTCTTTTTAAAACATTCCTTGAACATTCACCAACCTCAAAAGTTGAGTTTTCAAAACCTGTAAATTTTCTGGTTGTAAGTTCAGTTTTCTCAACAACTTTTTCTTTCAGTTTACCAGAGACTTCATGTTTTGTCTGTATTGTCTTTGGACAATTTCTGGCAATGTGGCCAACTGTTTTACATTGAAAACAGGTTCTTGTCTCGGTCTTCTTCTGAATAACACTTTTCTTTATCTCTTCTTGCTTCTTTGCAAGGAATTCTTGGTTTGTCTGCTTCCAGAATGAACTCTTTTGTTCTTTTTCAGCACTTGTTCCTGAAACAAAAACAGTTTTTGGTTTATTAATTTTCTCATTTTTATAGTTTTTCGGTGGAATAAAACCTAGTCCATTCTTTTTGAAATTACCGTTATGGTTTGGTTTCTTTTGAAAACCCGAACCAGAACTGTAACCTTTTTTCTTGTTTAAACGTTGTTGAACTCTTGAGGTGTAAGGTTTAGGTTTTTCAGAAAGATTTGCATCCTTTATTTCAGAAATATTAATTTCTGTCAGTTTGAAAACCTTTTTAATCATTTCCAATTTAACACCTCTTATTGGAAAAACCTCATCAGAATATAATTTGTCAGAATCTTTCAAAATATATGCTACTTTGATCGGTTCGTCATCCAAATTAGATTTCGATAACAAAAGTCCTTTATTATAAACCCGTTTGTCCCTTTTGAACGTTGACTCTGACGATTTGGACTCAGACTTTAACTCTGGTTTGGACTTCGACATTGACTCCTCTGCTTCATCCTTATCCAACACCTGATCGACTACCTTTTTTATTAACTCGGACTCATGATCAGTATCGGACGACGTGAAAGTGATATCTATACTTTCTGGCAGATTATCTGACGACTTAGACTCCCACTGTAAGTTCGTTGCCTTTTTGACTCTTTCAGAATTAGCATTTCGTGGAGAATATGCATTTTCAACAGGTGGCGGACATTTGTTATAAACCACACTTGATTTCTTACCAGATGTATTCACTTCATCATCTTCTTTTGTCACAGACTTTTCATCTTCCGAAGTCTTCTCTTCTTCAAATGTCTTAAATTTTTCCACTATAGGGTAAATCCTGTCAACAACAAAAGTAGAACATGAGTAACTTTTTAATAAATTGTTAACTCTTTCAGTTTCAATTCTTTGTGTTGCCAACTTCAATTCAAGCTCAGCACACTTCTCTGTGTAGTAGTTGACATCGTCAAGCTGTCTCATGTAAGATCCTTTGAGTGTATTCATTGCTACAGCTTGTTCACTACTTGACTCGTTGTACTTATTCATCTCTCTGTTCAAAGTATCATATGATTCTTTCAGTCTTTTTATGTTGTGCAGCAATTCATTGTTCTGCATTATCAGAGAATCACAATTCATACACTTTCCAGCAACCTTGACTACCTCATCATCTGTTTTGATTTCAAATGCTGGAATTTCTTTAACAATTTTCACTTGAACTTCTTCTGCAACTACTTTCTTTTTCTCTGTTTCACCATTCAAACATTTTCTGACTTTTTCTGCCCAATAATCATCAGTATAATCATTAATAACCTGAGCAACAAATCCTTTCTTCAGGAATTCTTTGTCTGAACAATAATCGTCCCAACTGAAACCTTCTGCCAATTTTTCATCTTCTTGTTCTGCCACACATAATTTACTATTTGTTGGAATGTATTTATCCCAACTGAAACCTTTTCCATTATCTTGATTCCCAAGACATGCTCTCTTTGAATCTTCAATTTCTTTTCTACCATGAGCTGTTTGTGGCTGTTGTTGTTGATGTGGCTGTTGAGCAACTTGATGATATAACGCTTTTCGATAGTAATCATTGTTTCCAAAGGGATTTTGAGCTCCACTTGCTTCACGATTTGTGCATTCCCTCTTGAAATGCCCTTTTTCCCTGCATCGAAAACAAGTAACTTTAGACTTATCAAATCCTAAATTTGAAACATGTGCATCGCGAAAATCATCTCTGCCTGTAATTTCTTTAAACTTTTCAGCTCGTCTCAGTACACTAGCCATGCACCATTTTATATCCATCAATTCCATCTCTTCAGCATCAATTTGATCGTAATCCTCTTTTGTTAGCATTGGATTTTCGATCTTTCCTGCAACTAAACCTCCATAGGATTCAAGCACAGTTACCAACAAAGACATGTGGCTTTTAGCAACTTCCTCGGTATAATTCTGATCATTTTCAAGATTTAAAGCAATGTTGCATTGAAGTACTTTGCCACTCTTTGTTGTAGAAAAGTGTGGATCAAATGTTGGAAATGAAGAAAATCCCATCTTGTTACTTGACCCTTGAGATGGCTTTTCAGAAGATCCCGTTGTATTGAAAGCAGTTTCAACTTTTGGCGAAAACTTGGTTTTGTCATTAACACCACTTTTGTAGTACAAACCAATGTCTTGCTCTCCATCATAATTCTTCATTCTTGCTATCTTTCGTTGCTCCATTTCTTGAGCTTCAAGCTGTTTAATAAAATCACTCAATGTTTGATCATTAAAACCCGGTTTGTTTTTCAACATCATAAGATACGTGCCCCACTCATCATGTGGCAACGCATCAGCTAACTTTTCAATCAATTCATCTTTATCCTTTCTGATACTCAATCTGTTCATGTTTTTCAATAAATTGCAGTATCTTTCAATGATCTGCTTGGTGCTTTCATTTCTTAAACCTCGAAACAAATCGAATTCCTTCTTCATCAACGACTTTTTGTTCTTAAGCATGTCATCACTACCAAGAAACTTTGCTTCTAATTATGTCCATATCGAATATGCAGTTCCATTATGTTGAAGTAAAATCAAGATGACTTCTTTAATCGCCTGGTGCAACAAACTAACCATCAACTTCTCATCTTTGTATTTCTTTTTCTCATCAGGACTCAAATCTCTAACTGGTATTTTCTCTCGATCGCTACCAACTGGTCTAAAATATTGAACTTCCGTATGTTCCCATGCATCTAAATGATAAGCTTCAACCCAGTTACCAAATCGTTCTGCCCATCCACTAAAATCATCAATATCCAAAAGCTTAGGCGGTTTTTGAGTTGTTCCAATTTCATTTTCAAGCATCGTGTTCTGCGTAATTGATATCGGACTAGCAAAAGCATTGTAAAACTCGTTCTCCATGTTTTCGATTTTCAAAGATTCACAAACAGACAGTTTCAAACGAACTGGTTCACCTCGTGAAATACCTGACAATCAAACAAAAAACACAATCAGTTTAAAGACTTATCAATTAACAGAATAAGACTGGTACTCGAACTGGTGAATATTCTGTGCAGACTGAAGGTTGGCACACTGTGCGGACTGCTATGACCCGGATCAAATTCAAACGACCTTTTCCAGTGACCTAGCTAAACCACACGACCTGGAACAAATTTGAATTCAAACGGACTGAACCACCTCTTGTGAACTGGGATCAAATTCAAACTGTGTGAAACAAAGTTCACTTTGTGTGAACTGATCAAATATCAAACCTGTATAAAAATTCAATTCATGTGAACTCAAACTAACTCAAACAATCTTATGAAAGTCAAACACTCTAGTGTTATTTTCAATCAAAACCCATGGAAACTGACATTATCACATGCAAATTGATGTTATTCAAATGTTGATTGGACCGAATTGTTGTATAGTGGGTTCACACATGCAACTTGTCAACGTCACATTCACATTTAATATCCGACAATCTTTTTAATCCTTTGCATGCAAACTGACACTTATTAAATGCTTATACACATTTCACTATATCACATGCAATCAGATGATTTAATTGGACCTTAAATTCCACTAACCCGACAACAATGAAGTTTATTTCAAACCTAATTGGGCCACAACAATGAACTAATCTTCAATTAAAAATGACCGACATACTTTGATTCACCACTCAATTCTCATTGGACCAACACATATAGTGAACTGAAATGATCACATGTAATGATGTTATGTGACCGACAACCCTTTTTTATTCAATTAAACCTTTCAAACGAACTAAACAACCTCAGACAAACTGTGATTATACAAACAACCTGGTCAACTGTTTCAGACGACCTGAATGAAGAACAAACGACCTGAATATCTTAAACGAACTGAAGTTCATACAAACTGAACTGAAAAGCTTTCAAACGGACTGACGACTTCAGACGAACTGTGATTCAAACGACCTAAGGTTTAAACGATGTAAGTTCAGACGGACTTGACTCTTATGCGGACTGGATTTTGAAGTGAAGTGAACTGATAATACCACGCAAACTGATCCTTTTTCATACAAACTGGCCACTCCATGTGACCTTTCAGACGAACTGGATTCAAAGTCTCAAACGAACTGAACCATTGTTCAAACGATCTAATGTAATTATCTCAATTATTATCACGTTTTCGGTTGAAATAGAATCTGATATGTTCAAGGATTGTTCTACTATGAATTCCGAACACAATGATGTATAATTTGTTCAATATCGTCCACTGAATCGTCGTAAATCTGAGTTTGAAGTTCCGTTCGTGTGAATTGAATAACTCTCAAACGAACTGGTCGGTTTTTATGCAAATTGATTGAGTTTTACTTTGTTTTATAGTCTGATACTTTCACAGATTATCTAAATCACAATTTCGCGCAAAATATTTCGAAATCAAACCATTTTATCAATAAAATTCAGTTTTAATTCTGAAAATATGTGACAGAAAGGTGTAGAAGCAGAATTTATCGGCGAACATAGGCTGAAATAGCAAGAGCTCTTCCTCCTGAGCTCTGATGCCACTTGTAGGATCGTTTGCACGACCAAATGAGTCGTTCAGAAGAGATCTCGTCCAATACGAGAGGCGGAATCAAACGTATCGGTGTTATTTCAGCTGTATACACACTAGAATCACTTAATCTATCTCTTGTATTGATTTGATGATGATTACATACCTGGAGATACTTCGGCAGAGCTTCGCTACCGGAATGACCAAGTTACAAATGAAAATCACAAGTCACCTATTTATACTATTTTCCAGTTCGTTTGAACAAACCTTTCCATTTCGTACGAACTGGTCCAGTTCGTTTGAACTGTCCACTTCATTTGAACAGACCACTTCGTTTGAACTGGCCACTTCGTTTGAACTGGATTGTTCACCTCTGTTTCCTACTTATCTCGAACTGAGTGACTTGTTTTATCTATTCTATTACAAGACTCGATACAAGATGAAGTCGACAGACGTATGCACCAACAGTAGATGATATAAAACATGTTTTATCACTTTAATAACTTGGTAATATTATTTAGAGCATGTGTAAACATGTTCAACCCGACAATTCCAAGTTTAGAGTCGGTTCACAACCGAAAGTCGCAAAGTTTGACTGCTGCTTTGACCTTCAGTTCTGACCCGAATTTATATATTTCATTCTGTTTTACGGTTCCTTTGTAACCATATTATATTGTAGTATAACCCTCTAAGGTTATAATACATGGTCACAGAGTAATCTGAGTTCAATTGCTAAGTTTCGTTATTATGCTTAATGTTGACTAAATTGCCCCTTTTGGTCAAAAATAAGGTTTTAATTATATAAGAGCATGCAAGTGAATTAGGTACTGATTAGTAAACTTATTTAGCGTATTTAAATGCTAACATTCTGGTAATAAACTGCAAGTACTTATATTATCGTAAATTATACTCTTAAAAGGACTAAAATGCCATTTTTCATCTAAAATGAGTTTAAATCATAATTTCTTGTCAAAACTCATTATGTACTGATGTAATATCATATTTAAGATTATTTGGGATGTCAAGTCAGATTACATACTGAGCTTATGCACATGTTCTTGTATAATGTTATTAAATGACGATAATGCCATTTTAACACTTAAAATGGTTTTTAAACATGACATGCATACAAAATATTTTTTTTACTGGTATGTTATGATAAATAACATATTTTGACTAATCAAAGTTGGTCATAACATTTGAATTACATAAACATCGTAATTATTGTCATTTAACGACTTTAACGCCGTTTAGGCGCATAGTATGGTTTTAAACTATACTTAACACCCAAGACTTGATACCTACTGATTTTATAAACCATTTTAAATATTTTTACAGTAGGTATAAGTTATGAACTCAGGATCCCAAATAAGATCTCAAAACTATGTGTGAATTGACAAAAATGCCCCTACGTTGCGTAGTTTGGCTATAAAGTATGAACCACACATATATTTGATATCCTACTGATATTATATCTTAAATTAAATATTTTTACAAACTTTTTATGACCAAAACTTCAGTTGACTTGTAAACTCTTTTTTAAGTCATAAAATGACCAAAATGCCCTTATGGGGCTTAATTCGGTTTTAAAACCTTTATGGGCATACATGTTGAATTCTTACTGATATCATAACATGTTATAATCATAATAACATATGGAACTTGTATATGACTCATCCGGTTACCCGTTAATACGTATACGAATTCGGTTCGACTTATGTGACTAGTTTGCATAAATTAACCGAAACGAGTTTAACTTTATCATTTAAACTTCAAACTCCAGAATGTATTAGTTTACTCGTATTATACAAGTCTTCACACTTGTTTGGTCTAACTTACATTCCATTCCGGTCATCGCTTAATCTAGCGTATCGTACCGTATTTCGTTCTTTAAGTTAGCCGGTCTAAGTCAACGACTTAAATAGGACCCGTTAGCAATCTAATTGGTTAATATTACCATTATTCCAGACTAGAGCCTCCCGGTAAAAGATATCTACACGTGTCTAAATAAAATATACGACTGAGTTGTTAGTTCTTGCCTTTAAAATCAAGTTATAAGTTAGGTAAATACCTTTAACTTATTTTCCTTTATACGGGCTTGGGATGCGGTAAATTATTACCGCTTGGTCAGGTATGGGATCACCTAGCGGGATTGTGGCTGTCAAATCTGAATAACCCGTTTTAACCTGTTATGTTTTATAACTTAAACCTTGGGGGTTAACGCGACCGTGTCCTGGATATCCTCGACTCATTTAAGTTACTAATGGCCACGACTTAAGCACGGGGTGTAGGCATACACTTGACAGATGCAAATGCTAAAAATATAAATTATACTCACAAGGTTGGGAATAACTCCTTTGTAGGTTTATAAAGTGGTTTGTCGGTTAATCATGTCTCGGTTTCTATACTGTGCCCCATATGTATTGACAAACATGTAAAACTGTCTATAAGATTAAAATTCTTAATTGTCCCAAGTTATAAAAGACTTTTCGTGCCCTATGCACCTAAATCAATTTTTGAAATATTTTCAAATGTGTCAGTTAATCGTATTTACCAGTGTAAACTGACGTATTTTCAAAATATTAAGTGACATGTACTAAACGCAATAGGCCGGGAGCTACTTGATGTTAATAAAGGATTTTGCAAATCCTTAGGATGCCCTAAAACTTTTAAACTTCATTTTGTACATTTATTAGACCCGCCTATGGATCCTTTCTTACAACCGTCTGTATAATTATTATTTTGAACTTTGAACATTCAGTCTATAATAGTAATTTCGTTACAAGCCTTTCGTTGTGTTATATCTGTGTTTAATTATCTATGATGATATTAACCACATCACAATACTCCCCACCGGGCCCACTGGGTTATGTGGAAATATCGGGGTCTGACACTCATCGAATCTACTTCCCCCAAAACCCTCGAATACAACTTTTGTTTAGCCGCCAAGCTCAACAACAATTGTGTTCTTCATGGAACCTTCGACAAGGTTTCGTCGAAGAATGCTCATCAAGCCACAAACAATACTACCACCGTTGAACCCTCACCATCCAAGCTATCCAAGAACAAAGGCAAGAAGCAGAAGGCTTCGAGCGAGAATTGTGCGGTAGTCACTCTGCCAAACCCTCAACCACTTCAAATAGTCGCTTCTACTCACCCTGAGCCAGCCAAGAAGTCATACACTAGGACTCATCCCAAGTGTAGCACATTCCTATACCATCACCCAGCTCACTTACCATGCCGGTTATGCACAAACTGCAATAGGTTTGGGCATTTTGCCAACCAATGTCGCAGTGGTCCAAAGCCACTCGTCAATCAAAACCAAACCATCGCAGTAGCCCAAAACCCTCTCCTTAACCAAGCTTAACCTCAAACCAATTCTGTTCGGGTATGTTACAAGTGTGGTGACCCGAATCATCTTGCAAAAGCTTGTCCTCAATGCAACACCAACACTAACACCAACATCAACAACCACCAGCAGCAGCAGCCTCAGCAAGCTCGTGGCAGAGCCTTCATGATAATAGCTGCTCAAGAGCAAAATGCCAACAACGTCATAAACGATATATTTCTCGTTAACAATGTCTATGCATCGTGTTTATTTGATACTGGCACGGATAAGACTTTTGTATCCGTTGAATTCGAGTCTTTGCTTAAGTGTAGACGTTCTAAGTTACCTAAACCATTCGCTGTCGAAGCTGCTAATGGTAAGTCCGTCTCTGTTGATTCTGTTCTCCTTAAGTGTTCTTTAAATCTTAACGATCATATGTTTTCGATTGATCTCATACCTATGTAAATGGGTAGTTTCGATATCATAGTAGACATGGATTGGCTTAGGCGAGTTTGTGCTGAAGTCGCTTATTCTGATAAATTCATTCATCTCCCTCTTCCCAACGGTGATTCCCTACACGTCTATGGTGAGAAACCTTCTACGGGTCTCAAGCTTATGTTGTGTACTCAAGCGAACGAGTACTTGTGCAAGGGTTCCTTTGCCTTTCTTGCCCACATTGTGGAAAAGAAAAATAATGGTCCAAGCATGAGTGATGTTCCCATCGTTTGTGACTTTCCTGATTCCCAGAGGATCTTCCGGGTCCTCCTCCTCCTTGTTCTATTGATTTTCATATCGACCTAGTGCCTGGCGCTATGCATGTCGCTAAATCTCCCTATCGCTTAGCACCCTCGGAAATGCAAGAGCTATCTAGCCAACTTCAAGAGCTTCTTGATAAAGGCGTTATTCGCCCTAGTACTTCTCCTTCAGGCGCTCCCGTTCTGTTCGTCAAGAAGAAGGATGGATCTTTTCGGATGTGTATTGACTATCGCGAGCTCAACAAGCTTACAGTCAAGAACCGATATCCTCTTCCTCGCATTGACGATCTCTCCGATCAGTTACAAGGCGCGACATGCTTTCCCAAGATTGATCTCCGTTCTGGTTATCATCACCTTCGAGTCCTTAAAGAAGATATACCCAAAACTGTGTTTCGTACATGTTATGGTCATTATGAGTTCGTGGCCATGCCCTTTGGTTTGACCAACGCACCTGCGGCTTTCATGGACTTGATGAACCGTGTGTGCAAGGCCTATCTCGACCATTTCATGATCATCTTCATTGACGATATCCTTATCTATTCCAAGACACAAGAAGAGCACGAGCGACACTTGCGTCTTATCCTTCAGCTTTTACGTGTTGAGCGTCTTTACGCCAAATTCTCCAAGTGTGAATTTTGCCTAAAAGAAGTTCAATTTCTTGGTCACACTGTCAACGAACTTGGTATTCACGTTGACCCTATGAAGATCGAAGCTGTGAAGAATTCGAATGCTCCTAAGTCTCCATCTGAAATCCGTTTGTTTCTTGGTCTAGCTGGTTACTATCGTCGTTTCATTTCAAACTTCTCAAAAATCGCCGTTCCTCTCACTTCCTTTACTAAAAAAGATAAACCGTTTGTTTGGGGTATCGAACAAGAGGAGTCTTTTCAAACACTCAAGGACATGCTTTGTAATGCTCTTATCCTTGCTCTTCCCGGTGGTAACGATGACTACGCCGTGTATTGCGATACATCAAACCAAAGTCTAGGTTGCGTTCTTATGCAATGGGATAAGGTAATCGCATATGCGTCAAGGCAACTCAATATTCATGAGAAAAACTACACTACGCACGATCTTGAACTTGGTGCAGTTGGTTTTGCATTGAAGATATGGCGACACAGCCTTTATGGTACTAAGTGTGTTGTCTTCACAGATCATAAGAGCCTTCAGCACATCTTCAATCAAAAGGAACTGAACATGCATCAACGTCGCTGGGTAGAGTTGTTAAACGACTAGACTGTGAAATTCACTAACATCCAGGTAAGGTGAATGTCGTGGCCGACGCTCTTAGTCGTAAAACTCATGTTAAGAGTGTTCATTGCTTCCAACTTGTCGACGATCTTTGAAACCACATTCGCGAAGCTTAATACTCATTTGTTAAGGAGGGTAACCTCTATAACGAGATGCAATATGGTGCAAAAGATCAACTCGTAACCAAATCCGATGGTATTCTATACTATCTCGATCGTGTTTGGGTTCATACTCGTGATAACCTTCGAGAACTTCTAATGAAGGAGGCACACAAATCAAGGTATTCTATTCACCCTGGTGCTGATAAGATGTACCACGACATGCATACGTCTTATTGGTGGCCTGGAATGAAGAAAGATATCGCCACCTTCGTTTCCAAGTGTTTCACTTGTTCCAAGGTTAAAGCTGAACATCAACGTCCCTCTGGCTTACTCGAGCAACCAAAAATTCCTATCTGGAAATGGGAGAGTATTGCAATGGACTTTATTACTAAGCTTCCTCGCACGTCTTCTGGTCATGAGAGTATTTGGGTGATCATTGAACGACTAACCAAGTCTGCTTTCTCCCCATTCATGAAGATTACAAAGTTGAGAAATTGGCTCGTATCTACACAGATGAAGTCATTTGTCGTCATAGTATCCCCATTGACATCATCTCAGACCGTGATGGTCGTTTCACCTCCCGCCTTTGGCAAACGTTTCAATCCGCTCTTGGTACTCATCTCAATCTTAGTACCATCTTCTATCCGCAATCCGATGGTCAAACTGAGCATACTATCCAAACTCTAGAGGATATGCTTCGTTCTTGTGTAATCGATTTTGATGGCAACTGGGATATGCACTTGCCTTTGATCGAATTCTTGTACAACAACAGTTACCACGTGAGTATTCAAATGGCACCTTTTGATGGATTGTATGCTCGTAAGTGTCGTTCGCCTATTTGTTGGCACTAGATCGGAGAAGCTCAAATCACCGGTCCCGAGCTTATACAAGAGACGACGGACAAGATTTTACAAATTCGAGACAACTTGCTTAAAGGCATGAGCCGACAAAAGAGTTACGCTGATAGGCGTCGCAAACCTTTGGAATTTAACATTGGTGACTTTATACTTCTCAAGGTATCCCCTTGGAAAGGCGTAGTTCGATTTGGCAAGAAAGAGAAACTCGCTCCTCGCTACGTAGTTCCTTTCAAGATTCTTGAAAGGAATGGCAATGTAGCATATCAAACGGACCTACTGTAACACCCTTGCTATTATTTTAAGGTTTCGTATAGTTTACGACAATAATGATGTATTATGATTACATGTACTTTGAAAATTTTGGTTTAATTAAAAATTTTACAAATAAAGGTCTGTATACAACGTAATAAATTTGAGTTCGTCGTTTAAAAGTTACGACGAAACGTCGTGCGGAAGCTTTTAACTTTATCGTGTTCGGTTCCTCTTCAAGCTTGATCTTCACCCGGGCACCCTTGACATTCACCTATGACCAAAACCAACTTAAAAGTTAGCTTTGGTAGTTAAATAACATGTTTAAACAAGTCATATGGGTCAAACAATAAAAAAAACTCAACTTGCCAGCAATATCAGCCCTCGCGGGGCGCGAAGAAGAAGGGGAATAACCTTCGCGGGCCGTGACCTTCGTTGCGTCACGCGACCCCTAAACAGCTTCGTGGTCGTGTATCGCGACGGCCTAGTTTTCCCAGAATGTTGTTTGTTTGATGTTGTACATTCCCAGCTCAACTAACTTATCTTGTTATGCACTAAAACGTGCATAACTTTCATTTTACAATTCCGTTTTACACGATTCTTTTTCCTACGCATTGGTAATTTAATTCTCCATCTCGCGGAGTTAAAATCCGACATTCAAACTAAATAAATTCTACATTTTTAAGCATTCGGCTTATTATTCAAAATCCACATTTTGACCCGTTTGTATTTAGGACCTCCAAACTTGTTTTCAGTTAATCATATACCATACATTAAAGTATTTAACTCAAAATCTTTATTTCGGAATCATAACTTTTGTGAATTATGCGGCCTATACCCAAATCATGCGCGTAATTCGTTTTGACCCGTTTAGAGGATTTAAACTTTTAAGTTTAAATTACGCCCGTTCTCTTCACCCATCATTTTCCCATATTTGAATTATCTGCTTAGATTCCACCACAACTATTCTCGTGGTGAATTTAGTGCATTCGACCAATTTTCCAAATTCTACACTTCGATTGATCGTTTTACGGAAAAGACCCATTTATAGGCATTTGACCAAAAACGCTTATGTCTAAAAAACCTTAATACTTATTAAAAGCTTACATAATCATGATACATGTTCCTAAACGACCCATATGGGTCATTTACCCGGTTTACTCTTCAAGAGCTTTTTGGTCAATTTTAGTCCCTTATTTTACAACGAAGGACTTTCACTAGTAATTGACTAAAATATCACTTTCAACTACAAAAAAAAAATCTAATTATGCATACCTGGCTCGGGTCATAGCATTGACCCGTTTACATACCTTTTTACTTTAAACTTTTATAGTTAAAGCAATGCTAACATATGTCATTTTCCTGCGTTCACAAAAGTCGACAAGCGGTCATCAGTTATTACTGCCAAATTGTCACACCCCGACCACGTAAAGTAACTAGACGTGGCAGAAACGTCGGGGAGTGTTGTAACAGAATCATTGTTTCATAACCATGGAATGAATAAATTCTGTTTTATTGAATAAATGAACTCATTGTTTTAATACAGTCAAATAAGTACAACTATGATCTTCCAAGTTTTAAAGTTGCTAAGGCACGAGTCCATCCTAAATGTAGCATGTATCGACAATCATTGCAATGCAGTACCTGAAACATGTGTAAAAATAGGTACGTCAGCATAAACATGCCTGTGAGATACATAGGTTTTGTGAAAACAGAATTCATGACTTATGTTTGAGAAAATGTTTAGTCATGAACCTTGTAATTTGCTTTGTCTTGTAAATCTTTTGAAAAACGATAAGATCAGATGATATGTATAAATAAGAGAATAATGTATGGTTAAATGAATAACCATGTAAAATGAGTTTGTATAAGATAAGTTGTTTGTAAATTAATGTCTTGTGAAAAGTATGTTATTTGTATAAAATGTTATATGTCTCAAATTGAAATGATTCAGATAACGATACAATATGTAATACCATACAAACACTTATATATAGGAAGTGCCAGCGGCGTATCCACCATGCTTGTATCATATTACACACGCCTCGTTACTTAATCACTTACTCAAACCAAACCAACAATGTAAGATGTCTATGTTTAAACCAATTGCCAAACGTATTGAATAATATGTCAAAATGTTTATGTCAAGATGTAAGTCATGTAATGTATAACCAATGTCAATAATGTTTATGTGTCCAATGTAAATCATGTAATGTGTAACCAATGTGATTTGTATAAATAAATGTAAGGTTAAACGAATAACCTTATAGTAGCATATTAAAAGTATACTTTGGATTTGTAAATAACATATTAAACTATGTTTTGGTTTCATAAATAACATATCAAAATATGTTTTGGTTTGTTGATAAAATATATTTGTTGGTTTTGTACAATATCACACATGGGAGTATATCAAATTATACTTTAAAGGTGTGATTTAAGAATTCATTCAGACCTAGTGCATCAAAATACACCTTTGAGACTATAGGGATACCACAAAGGAAATCCCTATTTGGATGGAGAAACAAATTGGTTTCAGACATTCCATGACAACAGGAATGGGGTGTCAAATCCTATAACGCTATATCATACTAACAACCGGTCTGGTGAACAAAATAAGTACAATTCAACAATTTATGTTATAGTCTTTGAAAATCAGTGTTTAAACCATAGATAGTCATTTAGTTTGTCAACAGATAAGTACTAACATGTATAATCAATTATACTTTTGGAAAACATGAAAATAACAGATAGGTACACATGCTTCACCCCAAAATAGTTTGAAAACAGTAAAAGAGGGGTCTATGTACTCACTTGAGATTGCTCAGAAGTCCTAAGATAACCACCAAGCAATGCTAGAGATCCCGGATATCAAACGGCACCTAATATAGGTAACTATGTTAATAAACCGGACCTATATCGGAGGATCGGATAGAATGAGGGCTCGTAAACCAAATGAGTATGGGAACTCATGTAGTATGGTTTAACAAAGCCTACATACTAAATGAAACCTAGCCTAAGCTGCTTTCGACCCATCGCGACCCATTAAGGTAGCTTATGCTACTTTAACGCGCCGTGCGCGCAAAAGCGCACTCGAGACGTCTAACTAGCCCTTTGACAAGTGTTATATGCCTAAACATGTTACATAATCAGTTATGTGATAAAAGTTTAGGTTACATATGCTTAATTACCAATTATACATGAAAAGGGTATTCTGGTAATTTACCTAAGGCATATAAACTACCTATCATACAACTACTCAAACGATGTGACCATAGGGATAACCTCGGAAGGTTATTCCCTATATACCATGGTCACCTAATGTATTTGGTCGGATCCTAATGATCGACCAAATGGGTCGGGTTCGAAGGTATAAGCGATTTATTAGATCGCTTACCCTACGACCCTAGACAACGTGGTAATCAGTAGGCATAGTCACAAAGGACTATAACCATCGTGATTACAATCACGTTGCGAAGTTCAAACGAACTTCGCATTGACCATAAACTGGTCAACGCAGAAAGTCAAACAAAGTTTGACTTTCAGACTCGAAAAGCAATAAAAGAACGAAAGAATACTTACGAAGGGTCCCCGAATGCTAATCGTGATTCAAGTAGCTCAGGTATGAAACAAAGGTTTCAACTTAGAGCTCCTCAAATCAGATTCTAGTGGGTTTTAGTTATGGAATGGGTTGGGTATTTATAGTGTTCGGACTACCGTTAAGATCATTTCTTGGAAAAGGGGGCACGATCTAAGCCGTACACATGTTGGAATGTTGTGGTACTAGAATTGGCCACCCACCATAAGGTATCAACACTTGGAAGTGAGATTAGTAGTGGGTTGCAGCTGTTAACAGGCTGTAAATTCAGTTAATCTGGTCTGGGAGCCTGACGCGGGCCGCGTAAGGGACACACAGATCTTACGCGGGCCGCCTGGCCTGCACAGATCAGAAACATGTTTCAAAAGTTGCAGTTTCAGTCCCTGTTATGTGTTTAAGCCATTTTCGACATGTTTAAGGCCCGTTAAGCCAAATTTAAGGCCCTAACATGATGTCTAAACATTGTGGACATGAAACATGCTCAAAAATATGTCGGATGTTGGTTCGTTTGGTCGTACGAACGCGATGTTCGCTTAATTACGACGGAATGCGCATAAGCGCGAAAAACGATCCAAAATGCGTGACGAATGGATTTTTCTCAAGCCAAACACTAAAATAAAATATTTTAGTGCTTACATAAATTTTTGGATGTCCGGATGTATTCAGAACGTAAGTTATGCGCGAAAGTGCAAACTTGTGCACTTTTTGACACTTTTAGTCCCTGAATGACTCAAAAGTTTATTTTAGCACACCGAACCCCTCAAAGCCTATTTCTAAGCTATATAAAGGATATTTAAGGTGTTTTTAACTTATGGTCATGTTCCGGAATGTTCGTTACAGTTCAAATTGGCATACTTTCGTAGTTTGTCGAATTAAGTCCCTGTAAGCGATTTAACTTGTTTTTGCCATACCAAAGCCTTTAAAACTTATTTCTAAGTTATGTAAAGGTTATTTAAGGTATGTTAAGCCTATTTCACTATTCCAGAGTGTTCGTTGGATTAAACTGGTTATATTTACGCATCAGAGCGCGTATAACCCTCCAGAAAGCGATTTAAAGCTTAAAATCGAACAAGAGTTGATATGTGCAAACGATTCACATATTTTTGCAAATCCCAAGTATGAAATACAATATTTCATTGGTTTGGCATTTGTTTGATGGTTGAAGTGACACAGGTGTCACACAAATGGTTATAATAAACCATTTGACCCGTTTAGTCAAGTGACCATTTATCTACATATGATGGAAATTTAATACCACCTCGCCTCTTAAACCTATTCCGGTTTACACCATAATTTCTTATTACTTAAAGGACATTCTTAAATTATTTGACCCGTTAAGACTTACACCAAAAGGGTTGTCTTTTCAAATCTTTTATCTATCCATCAACTCATGTACGGATTATTAATTAGCCACTTTTACCCCTTATGCTTCGCCCAATAACGTGATGTTGATTATTTCTATTTAGTTAGTCTTCACCCGACTAGTCTACCATTCTTACCCTTTTTACCATAGTTTATGGTTTCTTACCATTTTTCTTAATTCCGACTTACATTGTATTGTGCCGAAACATAGTATCTCAAATATTCAATCATAATTCAAACTCAATACCTACAAATAAGTGTATTGTAATCTAAAGAGGGGGGTGTAAGTTTAACTTACCTCGTATCCAAGATACGCTTTTTCCCTTCCTTCGTGATTCGTTTGACCCGCTTCTTTCCAAGGCGCCACCTAGCTCGTTAAGCGTCAAAGTATTGTCATCATTTACAAGGCGGTTAGATTAGTCTTTAACAATCATGACTATTCCACCTTACGTATTTTCTATGTCAAAAACTACTATTCGACTTTATCATTTGTTAGTTTAATTTATCAAAAGTTGACTACTTTTGATCACATGATTTACACAATTAAGCCTAGATTAACTTTATGCTTTGAACCCTTATCGGTTCATACTTTGCATATTATATCATATTATTCAAATATGTGTTTCACCCGAAATTTCAACATTTTAGCGTTCATTTAGGCATTTTATCAAACACCTAATGGGCATACTTTTACACATTTAAAAACTAGTTCATATCTAGTTATTTTTACCAAGGTTAACATCAAAATTCAAACCTCCATGTCTAGTGTTCATGAACTACACCTAGTACTAGTATCACAACATCAATATTCATCAATTTAACACCCTAATTCAAGTGTTCATTGTCACGGCCCCCGACCCGGTTTGACCCGTTTCAGGTGCCGCGGGATAGAAAATCCCGTGGTATTTATTTAACAGCGGAAGTTTACTTCAGGATCTTTTAAAAACTGCAATTTCCTGATTATTTTATTTCACAACTCGGGGTAAAATCCCGATAATTTACAATCATAAGATTTCACGGAGAAATCTTTTTATTTTACAAAACATGTTTCTTTATTTTTATACTGAGCCACTTCCTTAAGCTTGTAGTGCTTCTCGGCACTTTTTCTTGGATCACAACAGATCACCTGAAACATGTTTGAAAAAGGTTTTGTCAGCGGGAAATACTGAGTGAATCATTCTTTTTACTAAAACAACTCGTTTGTTATAATTTACAGTATTAAGAGAGATTACAACGTTTATTTCAACCAAATACCCACAGTATTTGTCACTCGACCGGATTTGTGACTATGGTCTTATCACTATTGAGTCCGTTCACCCAATAGTGACGAATATCACTACTTAGGTTCGCCCACCTAAAGTGATAAAACAGCAGTAATGTGCACAATACCCCACATACCGGCTGTAATTTGGTGACTACATATACTTAATCACTGTAATTATAACTTTGAAAATAAACATACTTTAGTAAACATATTTGATAAAAAGAGAATGACTCACATTGCAGATTTAATTTGAGCAGAGCCTAGCCTACTGATTAGCCTTTTTACCTAAATTAATAACAGGCACACAATTCGGTTAGTAACTTAATACAGCATTTACGATAACTCACGAGATTAAACCTTCACATCGAATGACAAAGTGCGATACTTAAACATCCATTGAATGACAAAGCATAAACCCTAATGTGGGCAGCACTTAAACATCCATTGGATAGTTTAATCGATCGGACATTGAATCGTATCAGCGATCGAGTTATTACCCTGTATTGCGGCGGCGATTAGTGATCCGTGTGTGTTTTGATAGTAATTCTACGATATCTCAGCGTATATTGTGAGTTTTTACGTCGAACAAGTGCCTGAAACCAAGTCCCAGACTCTACTATTTATACATGAAAAATGGTCCCTGTCGCGTGGCGCGACAGGTCTCCTTGTGCCTTTCGCGTGGCGCGAGGAGTACCAATCTACCCTAGGGTAGCCTTGTGTCCCAGTAGGCTTGCTGAGTTGGTTTCGTGTTATTTCGAATTTTTGACAACAAACTGTATAGATATTACCGATTAGGGTTTTCCCCCCCCCCTGAGTTTTAGGGGCCCTGATCCTGATTCCTATTGTTCTGAAAATTTTAGGGTTTGTACAAAATCACTTGGGTTTCTCAATTAAGGTTTCCTTTTGGATAAAATAATAAAATAAATATGACTTTTGATGAGAGTTGTTACATTCATCTTCTTGTCATAAAACCCACTTAGCACACATATGGGTGATCATCAAATCCCTAGTTTTTAACACTAATTTATCAAATTTTCAACTAGGGTTTGTTTCTAAACATGAATTCATCCTAGTTTCACCCAAACATCAATCATTCAAGCTTAAATTTCGAATTTCAGAAATTCATCAAGAATCCCAACTTCATAAATATCAACAATTTGACATACCTTACGATCCCCACTACTAGGTGATCGTTTCTATGTATTCATGCATCGATTTAGGGCTGGAATCAAGATTCAATTTGTTGATTTTGATGAAGTTAGGGTTTGAGCCCCATGGGAGCTCTCCTGGTCGATCTTCCTCACGCACACACACACACACACTGTGTGTTGTGTTATATTATTTTTTTTGTTTATTAAAACCACTTTCAAGTTACCTAACTTTGGTCCCTTATGTTTGGTTAGTTACTAATTAGGTCACAACCTAATTATTTTTAACAATATTCCCACTTATTAACTAGGTTAAATATTCCTAGTTAACTTAGTGGGTTCGGGGAAATTATGACAGTTTATTTTAAGTCCCCGTTAACTCGGGCCTCTTATAAACTTTATTTCCTTAGAAGCTTTTATTCACGTTTTATTAAATATTAGGTTTATTTATTCAGATCCTAATATTTACCGGGTTAATTGTTAACTGCTAACGGTACTTTACCCGTCTTCTAGTATTAACGGGGTTTGATTACCAAACCCGTTTTCGGGGTGTTACAAGTCTACCCCCTTAAAGAGGTTTCGTCCCCGAAACCTTTCTCACGTACTTTATTGGTTCAGATTATCTGAACCTTAGTTTTGGTGATCACTTGAGCATTGCTCGCATATAATAATCTTACCCAGAAGTGTGGAAATGTGTTTTGGCTTTTAAGCGTATACGCCTTTCGGGTATAAGGCCACGTGGGCCGTCACTTTCAGCTGGTATATTTTTATCTTTATCGATTGTTAATTTTGGCGGTTAGACTTGTTAGTCACCGATTACCTTATACTCCATCGCTCGGGTATATTCACCTCGCCCTCCCGATGCTTATCTAAGCTTATGATCTCTTATCCTGTGACTCACATTACAACATGGTCACATTCCATATTACTTTTTCTTGACCGTGAATGTGTCACATCACGTTTAAGTTTATCTCAACTTTTCTTTATCATGCTTCTTCTTTTCGAATGTATCGCCTTGCGCCTATCGGCGTTAAGACCTTTATCCTTCGATATTAATCTCTTCCGAATTCGTCTCAAAATATTCATATTTCCTAAAACGTTATTTCTTACTTAAAACTGAATTTTAGTTTAACGTTCTTCTTTTTAACTTATGTCAACTTCCACATCAAGGAAATTGACAACTAATAATTCATTCTCTCCTCATTCTCGTTTTACATAAGGAATCTTAACCAATTCCCTCGTTTTATGCTATTTACCCATAGGTTCTTTCACTTAGCCTCATAGGCTATTTCTTTAAATTTTCTCCTTTTAAGGTGAGACCCAACAATTCGTTTCTTTCTATTTATGACCCAAGGGTCTTCTTAGTCCCGTAGTCCTTATCACTATGTTTAATCTCGTAGGTTGTGATGATCCCATAGATCATCTTTTATTCACGTCTATATTCAAATGTATATCTATACATATATAGCTTCAAGGCATCCCTTGTTATGTTTGGAATCATTTATTTTCGCTTTTGAACTTTAGTTGACCTTGACCGTAGTCTAGCTGAAGAAGGACTTCAAGTCCTACTCGAAGATCTTCAAATCAATGAAACTCTGCACTTCATGGAGAAACCTGTCGAGATCATGGATCGAGGCGTCAAGCAATTAAGGCGTAGTCGAATTCCTTTTGTTAAGCTACGATGGGAAGGAAAACATGGCGCTGAGTTTACTTGGGAACTCGAAAGTGAGATGAAGGCTAAGTATCTGCATCTATTCGTTGCATCTTCCTAAATTTCGGGATGAAATTTCCTAAAGGAGGAGAGAGTGTAACGCCTTGCTTTTGTAACATTCCTTATTTAGCAAGTTTGATGGTATTTCTATTTATAGAAACTTGTATTCTCTTTGTATTTTTTTTTCACTTTCATTCATTATAATCAGAGACTTGAATCGTAACGAAAAGTCAATCGTTTATACACTTGTGTTATTCATAATTCGTAAATACGTGTTATACATTCATTATACGTGAATACTTGATACAAATTATACGCAATTCATACTTATTTATACATGCAAAATTCATTTATACATTCATTATTTTATACATCACACTTATCCAATGAACTTTCACATTTAAAACGCTTAAAACTGACAAAACGTGCGTAAACAACAAACTTGAATTTCGAACAAAAAGGGAAATCCCCTCTTGTGCGAAAGGCCCTCTCGCACGAGAGGCCCCCTCGTCCGAAATGCATGTCGTCCCAAACTCCCGCTTCAGTGTCGCAACCCCCACCCACTATCTGTCCCAGGAACGGGAAGCCGCGAGATATCAGTTTTGGTGGTATCGGTGTTTATCATTTTGGCAGCGGAAATTACATCAGGACCGTAGTTAGGAAATATTTTATCAGAGTAAATACCACGCTTTTATAATATTAAACATATTGGGATAAAACCCAAGTTTTCGTTACAAACTGATTTATAGAGATAATCTCTATTTTATTGAATAAAACATCTTCTTTTATTTAGGTAACTTTTATAGCCACTTTTCCAAGCCTTCAGTGCTGTCCAACTAGTTTCTAGTTGGCTTTCACATTTTGTTACCTGAAACGCGTTTAAAAACATTTTGTCAAGTGGGAAATACTGGTGAGTGAATCCCAGTTTAATCAAGAAGAGTTTTATCCTTTAACATTATTGAGAGCGATTACAATGTTTACATCTACACAATTACTCATTCAGTACTGTTGGCTAACTCTTTGTCCAATGGTAACGTTTTCCACATTTTGTATACAAAACCCCAACATACCGGCAGTAATTGAAGAATTACAAAGACTCAATCACTGCTAATCACATTGTAAAATATTTAAGATTTTGTAAAAACAGTTTACAAAAAGGAGATTACTCACATTGTTGTCTTAGGTTTTCTTTAAGGGTTTCCTGGTGATTATCTATAATTTACACAAATGCACACATGTTAGTATAATAACCCAATATTTACATTAGCAATACCCTCCCCGAGACGGCATTCCAACGACTACGTCGGGCAGAACCACGACAGCCGTTACGGAACCTTGGATCAATCGGGCAGCGTATCTGATACGCAATCAGGGTTATAATACTTACAACGGGGAAGAACTCCGTTAATTAGGGGGGTTATTATACCCGAAAAGCACTTTGACTATATAGAATTTCGTGAGAGAGAAAGAGATTGAACGATCGGAACTGAAGGCCGATGCCCTCTTTATATAGGCGACCTTTCGCCTTCCCTCGCGGCCCGCATAAGACGTAGCCAAGGGCTACGCGACCCGCGTAGTAGGGTAATAGGGGCTAGGGTTACTGATTCGTCGAGTTTAGCTTCGACACGATGATGACACGTGGCAGCTCAGGGTGTCGCCCTTGCTGTCGCGGCCCGCGTAGGTGGTAGCCAAGGGCTACGCGCCCCACGAGAGACCATTAAAATTTGTTTTTATTTAATTTCAATAAAAATAAATGTATTCATTGCCCATTTTCGTATATGGGGTGTATTTTAGGACATATTGGGGCACTCTAAATGTTATCAGGGTGTCGGAAATATTTAGGAGGGTTGTTATATCCTCCCTACCTTGTTTTAGAGCTCGTCGTCGAGATCTACTGGAACAGGTGCGGGTATTTCCTTTGCATTTCTGATTCAAGTTCCCATGTGTATTCTGGTCCTCTTTTGGAGTCCCATTTCACTTTGACCAGAACTAGTCTCTTGTGTTTGAGATTCTTAACTTTCCTGTCTTCAATCTGTAGAGGTCTTTCTACAAATTTAAGTTGCTCATTTACCTCTATATCCTTAAGAGGTACTATCAGCGATTCATCAGCTAGGCATTTCTTGAGATTAGATACATGAAATACATCATGTATTCCTGCCATTTCCTCTGGCAGTTGTAGCTGATAGGCTACAGGTCCTATTCTTCTAATAATCTCAAATGGTCCAACATACCTGGGGCTTAGCTTTCCCCTTTTGATGAATCTTACCACTCCTTTCCAAGGAGAGGCTTTCAATAACACTTTATCTCCTACCTGAAATTCCAATAGTTTTCGTCTATTATCAGCAAAACTCTTTTGTCGATCACGTGCTGCTTTCAGTCGTTCCTTGACTTGAATGATCTTGTTTGTTGTTTCTTTACTATCTCAGGTCCAGATAGTTGCTTTTCCCCAATTTCTTCCCAACAGACTGGCGTTCGGCACTTTCGTCCATAAAGTGCTTCGAATTGTGCAGCATTGATACTTGTGTGATAACTGTTATTATAAGAAAATTCTACTAACAGTAAGTGATCGTCCCAATTACCTCCGAAATCAATTACACAAGCTCTAAGCATGTCCTCCATTGTCTGAATTGTCTTTTCACTTTGTCCATCCGTTTGATGATGATAAGCGGTGCTTAGATTTAGCTTAGTTTCCATTGGCTTTTGGAAACTTGCCCAAAAATGAGAGGTAAAACGACTATCTCTGTCAGAAACAATTGATAGAGGAATTCCATGTAAAGAAACTATTTCATTTACATATAATTTAGCTAATTGTTCCATACTGAAAGTTTCCTTCATTGGTAGGAAATGAGCTGACTTAGTTAGCCTGTCTACAATCACCCAGATTGTATCATTACCTTTTCTTGTTTTGGGTAATTTAGTAACAAAATCCATTGTTATCAATTCCCATTTCCAAACTGGCATCTCTAATTGTTATAATAAACCTGAGGGTTTCTGATGTTCAGCTTTAACTTGTGAACAGGTTAAACACTTAGAAACATAAGATGCTATATCCTTTTTCATTCTTATCCACCAGAAATTCTTTCTTAAATCCGGATACATTTTATTATTTCCAGGATGCATCGTATACTTAGACTTGTGGGCTTCTTCTAATATATGTTGGCGTAGGTTTCCTAATTTAGGTATCCACATCCTTGTCTAATGGAATCTCCAAATTCTATCTGTTCCTCGTTCTAATTCTTTAATCATTCCTTTTAGTTTCTCAGTATCATCCTTGATTACTGATTCTTGTGCTTTCCTAATCTGTTCATTTAAATCTACTTGTAGATTTAATTTAAGTGAACGTACTCTTTTTGGCTTTTCATGATACTTTCGACTTAAAGCATCAGCTACTACATTAGCCTTTCCTGCATGATACTGGATATTACAATCATAATCACTAAGTATCTCCATCCAGCGTCTCTGCCTCATATTCAACTCCTTTTACCCGAAAACATACCTTAAACTCTTATGATCTGTGGAAATGGTAAACTTACTACCGTAAAGGTAATGTCTCCATATTTTCAGGGCAAAAATTACGGCTCCTAATTCTAGATCATGGGTTGAACAATTCTCTTCATGATTTTTAAGTTGTCTAGTGGCGTAAGCTATAACCTTTTGACGTTGCATCAACAAACATCCATAACCTAACTTAGAACCGTCACAATAGACTACAAAGTCTTCAGTTCCTTCTGGTAACGCTAGTATGGGTGAGTTGGTTAGTCTTTGCTTAAGAATTCTAAAGGTTTCTTCCTGTTTTGGTCCCCATTCAAACTTAACAGATTTACAGGTTAACTTAGTTAAGGGAATGGCTATTCTAGAAAAATCTCGAATAAATCTTCTATAATAACCGGCCAATCCTAAGAAACTTCTAACCTTGGTTGGTGACTCAGGGGTTTTCCATTTGGTAATCGCCTCGATCTTGGTAGGATCCACATGAATTCCTTCATGATTAACTAAATGTCTAAGAAACTGTACCTGTTCTAACCAGAACTCGCACTTTGAAAACTTAGCATAAAGTTTTCCTTTTCTTAATAAACATAGAAGTGCGTGTAAATGCTTTGCATGTTCTTCTTTACTCTTAGAGTAAATGGGAATATCATCTATAAAGACAATTATGAATTTATCCAAATATGGCTTACATATTCGGTTCATCATGTCCATAAATGCGGCTGGGGCATTGGTTAAACCAAATGGCATGACAGTAAATTCATAATGGCCATACCTTGTCCTGAAAGTGGTCTTAGGAATGTCCTCTTCCTGTACCTTTAATTGATGATATCCTGATCTTAAATCGATTTTAGAGAAAAATCGAGCTCCTTGCAATTGATCAAACAGGTCATCGATTCTCGGTAATGGATACCGATTCTTAATCGTGACTTTGTTCAATTCACGGTAATCAATGCACATACGCATTGATCCGTCTTTCTTTTTAACGAATAAGATCGGTGCTCCCCATGGCGATGAGCTTGGCTGTATGAATCCTTTTTCCAATAATTCATCTAACTATTTCTTCAGTTCCAGCATTTCTGCAGGTGCCAAATGGTAAGGTGCTTTGGCAATTGGTGATGTCCTTGGTAGTAGATGAATTCTGAATTCAACTTCTCTATCTGGCGGTAGTCCTAGTAATTCTTCTGGAAACACATCTGGAAACTGAGATACTACTGGAATATCTTTTAATTCTTTTCCTTTAGTGTTAGTGATTATAGAAATCAAATACACTAATGATCCTTTTCATATATAACTTGTCGTTTTCATCACAGAGATGAATTTTGTGGATCTAGATGGTTTATCTCCTTTAATTGTGATCTTTTCACCCTTTGGTGAATTTACTTGAATTGACTTTTGATCACATAAAATATTGGCTTTATTGGCTATTAACCAATCCATTCCTAACACTACATCAAATCCTGCCAGATTCATTAGGTAAAGGTTTGCAATAAATTTCTGATTTTGAAATTCTATTCTTGCTCCCTGCAAGATTTCAGAAATCTTAATGGTTTCCCCATTTTCTATCTCTACTAGACATTCTTGTGGGAGTTTAGTTAATGATTGGTTAAGAAGTTTGCAAAATGAAGTATTAATAAAACTTTGGTTCGCACCAGAGTCAAATAATACTTTAGCAAAAACATCATTAACTAAAAAGGTACCGGCTATCACATCCGGGATCATCTTTTCTTCTTCTGCAGTCAGAACAAATGCCCTAGCATTTTTAGTATTCTTGTTGTTTGCAACTAGAGCTAGTTTCGAACAGTTTGGCTTGATGTAACCTTGTTCTCCACAGTTGTAGCATATCCTGTTGTTAGGTTTCTTCCTCCAGTCTTTTTCCTTGTGTCCAGATATTTTGCAGAAGTTGCAATATATGGATCATCTTCCAGAATGCTTCCTTTTGCAATACTTGCAATAAGGTGCAGAGGTAGAACCTACAATTTCCCCACGGTTGGAATTTCCGGAGCGAAATTCTTGGGTAAGCCTTTGAGCTAGGTTCCTTCTCTGGTCCTCCTCTCGTGTACGTACTAATTCATCAGTTAAGGTATTTGCTAGTTCTACAGCTTCTTCTATAGTTTGGGGTCTAGCTGCCTTGACTACATGTCTAATCTCACTGATTAATCCCCAGATGTAACGGGAGATCAATACAGGTTCAGGTGAAGCAAGGGTTGTCTCTATTCTAGCATATTCAAAGAATAACGTAGTGTATCCCTTACTATCCACTCCAGTCATTCTAAGGTTTAGGAACTTATTTGCTATCTGTTCTTTTTCATTGGGAGGGCAGAATTTTCTTTCTACCATGTTCTTAAATTCCTCTCATTCCATATTGTAAACCCTGTCACTTCCCCTAGACTGGAGGATAGTGTTCCACCATTCTAGTACTGAATTCTTAAATAGATTGGAGGCAAACATTGTCTTATCCTCTTCATCACACTTGCTTATTTTTAAGACAGCCTCAGTCTTTTCTATCCAGCGTAGAGCTGCAACGGCCCCTTCATTGCCCAAGAATTCCATTGGTTTACAAGACCAGAATTCTTTATAAGAACCACCATAAGGCATGGTTCTTCTTCTTTTGGGAATAGGTGCTTGAAGTAAGGGTCCATTGTTTACGCTGTTTTCTGGTTCAGTGGGTCGTTTACTATCACAGTTACTTTTATTATCAGTTTCCCTAATTGTTTGAATAATATATGGCATCGCATCTATTATTCCTTGTGCCACTATGTGTTGGATGGCACTGTTATCCACTTGGTTTCCATTATTATCATTGTTCGGGTTATCGTTATTCTGGTTTTCCGGGTTATTATCCGGATTCTCTTGATTCACTTGGTCGGCCATCTGAATTTTAAACATTTACCACATATTTATATCACAAAATAATATTTAACACAACTAATCATATGACACGCATATTGATCAAAAGCGTCGATCATTGCGACTTACTCTTTCTTATAGTATGCATTTAATACAAACCGATACTGGAATTTAAAATTACATTACTACTATGCATCACTAACCAAGAAGTGGGCTATACTACGATAGATTTATTATTATTATTATTATTATTATTATTATTATTATATTATATTATTATTATTATTATTACTACTTCCACCATCACCTTCACTGATATGGGTTCATCCAGAACTCCATATTGCGCTCGTCATACTTCCAGACGAGTCACTCTCCGACCTGCCTCATCCTCTCGCTACTTTCTAAAATCTCTTCTCCGAAAGTTCGGAGCTCTTGCAAATTCTCTACACTCATTGGGGGTGCAGGTTCTGGTACTGGGTTTGGAAACTAGGGCATGGGTTCCTGGTAAGGGTATGGATTCTCTAAAATTTCCCTGATATACTGATCGCTGTCATAGTAGGGATCTAGAGGGTCCAAACCTGGGTAGGCTGCTAAATTCGGAATAGGTGTGTCTTCTGGTGTTGGGTAGCGTTGCACATAATCCCTATGGTCGTGTAACCACGGGTCGTAGTCTGGGTCTAAGGGATTGGGTACTGGTACCCTAGGTATCTCTTCTGGGTTAAAATCATGCATTTGAACTTGGTTTTCTTGGTTGTTCTCGATTTCCATTGGCTATGTGGGGAATAGTGGTAATGGTTGGGGTGCTACGAGTTGCTCCAGGTTAGAGTCAGCAGCTGTGGTTGCTATGGTATGAAAGTTTGCTAAACTCCTATTAAGCATATCCTGTGTGTGAGCATCTATTTCTCTTTTAATGGCTGCTAAAGCTCGCTGGTTTTGCAACTTTTTTATTCTCTTTCTACGCTCATGTGCTCCCTTACTGAACCATCCTCTCTTTTTCTGAGGGAATGGCTCTTCAGACTGAGCCTTAAACACGAATATCCCATCTTCATTGTCAGCTGAATACCCTAAGAGGGCAGGCTGTGAAGAGGTGCCTTCGCTTCTAGGTGAGCCGGACAACTGACGATAAACATCAGAGGGTCTTTGATCACTCATACTGTAAACTAACAAATAGTCAAGTAACACATAACAATAAAATACAGATATGCACGTATTTTCATAATAAATTTCCTAACAATTTGAGTAATATCTTGGTGTCAGCAAAACACTTCTGTGGCTGAATCAGTGGCTTAGCTCTGATACCACCTTCTGTCGCAACCCCCGCCCCCTATCTGTCCCGGGAACGGGCGGCCGCGAGATATCAATTTTGGTGGCATCGGTGTTTATCATTTTGGCAGCGGAAATTACATCAGGACCGTAGTTAGGAAATATTTTATCAGAGTAAATACCACGCTTTTATAATATTAAACATATTGGGATAAAACCCAAGTTTTCATTACAAACTGATTTATAGAGATAATCTCTATTTTATTGAATAAAACATCTTCTTTTATTTAGGTAACTTTTATATCCACTTTTCCAAGCCTTCAGTGCTGTCCAGCTGGCTTCTAGTTGGCTTTCACATTTTGTTACCTAAAACACGTTTAAAAACATTTTGTCAGTGGGAAATACTTGTGAGTGAATCCCAGTTTAATCAAGAAGAGTTTTATCCTTTAACAGTATTGAGAGCGATTACAATGTTTACAATTACACAATTACTCATTCAGTACTGTCAATCCTGACTGGGGGGTCATATTACCCATTGGCTAACTCTTTGTCCAATGGTAACATTTTCCACATTTTGTATACAAAACCCCAACATACCAGCAGTAATTGAAGAATTACAAAGACTCCATCACTGCTAATCACATTGTAAAATATTAAACATTTTGTAAAAACAGTTTACAAAAAGGAGATTACTCACATTGCTGTCTTAGGTTTTCTTTAAGTGTTTCCTGGTGATTATCTATAATTTACACAAATGCACACGTGTTAGTATAATAACCCAATATTTACATTAGCAATACCCTACCCGAGACGGCATTCCAACGACTACGTCGGGCAGAACCACGACAGCCGTTACGGAACCCTGGATCAATCGGGCAGCGTATAATACGTAACCGGGGTTATAATACTTACAACGGGGCAGAACTCCATTAATTAGGGGGGTTATTATACCCGAAAATCACTTTGACTATATAGAATTTCGTGAGAGAGAAAGAGATTGAACGATCGGAACTGAAGGCCGATGCCCTCTTTATATAGGCGACCTTTCGCCTTCCCCCGCGGCCCGCGTAAGACGTAGCCAAGGGCTATGTGGCCCGCGTAGTAGGGTAATAGGGGCTAGGGTTAATGATTCATCGAGTTTAGCTTCGACACGATGATGACATGTGGCAGCTCAGGGTGTTGGTGCACTACATCTGTCGACTTCGTCTTGTATCGAGTCTTAGACTAGTTAGAATAGATCAGGGCTCGTAGAATGAGAAAATGTGATAGAGTTAGTAAGATTTCGCTTCAGCATATGAATGTTAAAGGGATTTCGCTTGAAGCTTCTCAAGCGAAATCAACATGTTAGATTTCGCTTGAGATCATTCCAAGCGAAATCTCAAAGTCTATATATAGGGGTTAGTGTCAAGCGAAATCATAGAAGTTGTTATTGTGAGATTTACATACCGAGGTGCTGCCGGTGTGAGAACTGATTGTATTTGTGTTCATATCAATACAAATCAGTGTTAAAGTCAAGATTCAGCTGTGTTTAAGTCAAATACTTGTTTTCCGCACCTGTATTTGATGGAATTCCTCTGAACCGACTCGTTTAGGTCGCGAACCCGATCCCTACAATTGGTATCAGAGCCAGTTGAGGAGTTCTGAAGGATTTCAGCTGGAATTGACGTCATTCTCTTACTTCTACATCTTCTTTTAAAAGTTCAGAAACTTTTTACGGTCAAAATCGTTTCAATTTCTCACAGATTGTTTAAAAGTACAAGATAACAAACCCTTGAAAGTTTCACAGTCAAATTCAACCTAAAAGTGATCAAAATTGACATCCGAATGGATTTCGCTTGAAGAACAAAGTTTGTGTTGGACGATTTCGCTTGAACTTTCAAGCGACACTTATCAGTTCGCTTCAAAGTTTATCTGTTTTCGCTTCAAGGATCTCGCTTCAGGGTTCTTATTCGCTTCAAGTGTCTCGCTTCAGGATTTCGCTTCAGAAAGTGTTTACTTGAAAGTTTCGCTTGAACAATTTCGCTTCAAAGGTCTCGCTTCAACCAGTTTGACAGATTATTTTGCTTGAAGTAAGTTCAGTTGACCAGTTCGCTTGAAAGAAATTGAAACATGGATAACGATTTCCACAACGCATTTGCAACATCGCCTAGTTCATCTTCCATTGCTCAGAACATGAATTCAGAAAATGAAACGGGGACTACTCAGAAACCCCCGAAGCTAATGTGCATTGAGGAATACTATGGATGGAAAGATCGTTTCAAAAACTGGGTGCAAGAAAATCATTTGAGATCATGGGAATGTATTCTGAAAAAGTATATGCTACCACGTACTGAAATGGAGACAGTAAAACAGATTTCAGAGTTTGGTAATGAAGAACGGGAAATGTATCGAGCTGAAAAAATGATGATCAGTTTGCTTCAACAAGCCATCAAAGAAGACATCTTTATACTACTTCAACATGACAAAACATCAAAGTCAATCTGGGATGCTTTGAAAGTCAAAGTTGAAGGTAGTGCAAACATGATTAAAAGCAAAAAGGCATTGCTAAAAAAGGAATTTGACTTGTTTACAAGTTTGCCCGGAGAAGATACAAAGAAACTCATTGAACGTTATTGTCATTTAGTTCGAACAATGTCAATGATGAACATCAACAAAGAAGATGAGGAATGGGTGGATAAGCTAGCTGATGCTTTACCTCAGAAAGAGTGGGGAACATATTTGATGATACTGAAAAATACCGGAGTTTATGAAGGGTTGTCAATCTCTCAGTTCATTGAAAAGATTGAAAGTCAGGATTTAGAACAGCAGAAGATCGCAAGGATGAATAATCCAAGTGGTCAACAAGATGTAAAGATGTATTACAAGGGTAGTGTTCCGACTTCAGAAGCTGAGAGAAGTCCGAAAATTCAGACTGCTTATAGTGTTGGAGATTCTACAGAAAAGACTGATCAAAACTCAAACAAAAGCAACAGTGGTTTCTCATTGTATCCGAGTGTTAATCCGAAAAACTCATCAGAAAGTTTTCAGTCTCAAAGCACAAAGATGGGAAATGATTGTGTGATTCAATGCAACATAGCTCTAAATCTTCCAGAAGGTCAAAGTTTTTCTGAAGACATTGCGAAAGATCATATGGCATTACTTGGTTCCGTGCTTATCTCATATGAAGGTTTAGTGGCTGGTCGAATTGGAAATCCTATGCTTACTAAAGAGGATTACGACCAAATAGATGCTGAAGAGATGGAACTAATGGATATCAAATGGTGTCTTGCAAGTGTTCTTAGACGTGCTGAAAAGTTCAAAACAATTACTGGGAGAAATGACTTTCTTGATGCTTGTGTTTCTACTTTAGGTTTTGATAAATCTAAAGTTACTTGTTTCAGGTGCAGGGAAAAAGGTCATTTTAAACGGGAGTGCAAGAATAGAGAAGTTAGTGGTGCTCAAAATCCATTTGGAAAAGATGATTACTACCGGAAAGCCATTTATCAGCAAGTTGGTCAGACACAAGAATTACAGACGGCTCATGGTAGAAAGATTGAAGATTCAAAGAAAGGATGTTTGGTAGATTTCAATTGGAGCAACTACATTTCTTCTAACAGCACATCATGTATAGTGAACCAAAATGACGAACAACTACCTGAAGGATTCAGCTGGGATATGTTTGTTGATGAAAAAGGAGATTTCAAAGCTTTCATTGCAAAGATTGTTAGAGAACCAGATTTGTTTGCTACTTGGATGAGTTCAATTAGTGAAAAAGTGAAAGATCAATCGAGTACATCTGAAGAAAGTTTAGAAAGTGCTGATTCTGAGTCATTAAGTACAGATGAGAGTGTGCTTAATGAGGACACTTTAGAAAAGGAAGTTGCATTTGATCAAACACCATCAGATTCTGGTATATCAGAAGATGATTCTGACAAATCTGTAGAGTTTGATAAAACACCGATTGAGATTAGCAGTGATGATGAGGAAGAGAAACATATTAATGTGGCTAAACATCATCTTTCTCCTGAAAGTTTTCATTTTTATTTTGCAGATCGCATGGAGAAACTGAAGGAGAAACAAGCTGCAAAAGAACAACAACAGAATGAGGAAGTTAAAGTAACTGTTGAAGAAAAGGTGACTGAAGCTGAGAAGGTAACTGATGAAGAAAAAGTGATTGAAGTGGTAACAACAATTGAGGTTGAGAAAATTGTTGAAGTTGAAAAACCTTGCAAGAAGTGTTTGGAAGTCTGTAAAAGTTGTGAAGAAAAAGATGTGATTCTGTTTGATAGAGAAAGACTGATAGAAAAGTTACTATCTGACATCAGCTATGTGAAAGAATCGTATAGCGTGTTGAACAGAACAGTGACAGGTCTTCAAACAACGAATTCTGAAAGAGAAAAGGCTTTAACGATGACGAATGCTACATTGATGACAAAGCAAAAGGCAATTAATCATTACATCGAAGAAAATGCTAGTCTAAAGCAAGAGTTGGAGAAAGAAAAGATCGAGAATGAAAGGATCAGAAGGTTATTACTGAGTTATTCTTGTTCTGATTATGTTATTGATCGAGTTTATCCTACTGTTGCAGGTTTTGAAGCATTTCAGGATGAGAAGCAAAAGAATGAGACTGGTAAGAAATCGACTGTTAAATACAACAAGTGTCCGCCTCCTATCTGGGAAGGGTATTCTCCTAGAAAACCAAATGAGGAGCAAGTCGAAAAAGCAGTCAATATAAAGTTAAAATCCGAGACAACTGACGTTTTACCAGATAACATTGATATCACGTTTACCTCGTCTGATACTGATCATGAGTCTGAGTTAATCAAAAAGGTGGTCGATCAGGTGTTGGATACTGAGGAGGTGTCTGAGTCAAAGTCTGAGTCTGGGGGTTCAAGTTCGTCAGTTCACAGTTCAAAATCATCGGAAAAACGGTCTTACAGTAAAGAATTTTTGTTATCAAAGGCAAATTTGGATGATGAAACATTTGAAGTTGCATATACTTTAAATGATTCGGACAAATTATACTCTGACAAAGAGTTTCCGATTAGAAGTGTTCGTTTTGACATGATTAAACAGGTTTTCAAAATGACGGAAATTAATTTTTCTGAAATTAAGGATCTAAAATCTATTGAAAAACCTAAAAAATACACTTCTAGAGTTCAACAAAGATTAAACAAGAAAAAAGGAAAAAAGAATTACAATTTTGATTCTAGTTTTCAAAAGAAAACAAATCAAAATTGTAGTTACAAAAGGAAAGGTCTTGGTTTTACTCCACCTGAAAATCGTAAAAATGAAAAATATGTTAGAGATTTTAAATCAAAAATGACATATGTTGCAGGAAAAAGCTATGAAGAGGAGTCAAATAGCTTATCTTTGGAGAAATCAAATCAAGAGTTCCTTGCTGAAAGGAAAAGGACAGGAACAGGAGTTTTTCATTCAAATGGAGTTTTTCAATCAAAAGACACAAGAACTTGTTTTCAATGTCAAGTTGTTGGACACATTGCTCACAATTGTCCAAACAAAGTCAACAAAAAACAGGGAGTCTCTGAAAAAATTAAAGAAAAAGTGGTTGAAAAGAATGATTCACCAACTACAAACTTCAAAAATTTTGAAAACTCAAAGAATGAAGTTGGTGAAAATTCTAAAAGATTGTACAAAAAGAGTGCAAAAGACAATCAAAAATGGATTGTTAAAAAATCAGGAGAAAAATCTGACAATGATTCTGATTCCACAAGATCAGAAGAGTCACAAGATGAGATCAAAGATTTGATGAATGATGTTGATATTAAATCACTGAGTGTGGAAGAGATTATACAAATGGTTGATAAAGTTGAAAGCTCAGATTTTGATATTGAAAAAACATTCAATGAAAATGTTAAGAAAATTTTCAAGAAAATGCTTGATGGGAAAGTAAAGGGGGTTAAAGATTTTTATGCAACTAAAAAAGCAACTTACAACCCTACTGCTCAAGAATTGGAAGCCACCAAGTCAAATAAGACTTGGGTGGAAGTTTGCTTTCCTTAAAGTCTTAGGACTTGCCGGAGATCCAAAGTTTATATCGTGGATCAGGAATCGGCATCTTTCTAATGTTTGAAGTTTTTGATTGAAAGTTTTTGATAGTGTTTGAATGTTTACAGGTTGAAGGACTACGCCGGAGCTTCCAGATTGGTAAGTGCGAAGCAGGAATCGGCATTATGATTGGTAAAATGGTGATGTAGACGTAACATTCCTACAAGTGGTATTGTGGTCTACATGTGGTAATTTTTATATTTGGTATAGTAGGTGCATACATGAAAAAGGTTAATCAAGGTCATTAAGTTGAACTTGATTGGACCATACTTACAATTGAAATTTCGAATAGACAATGTGATGAACCACACTCCGAATCTTCAAATGATTATATCATAAAAACTTATTTTCCGGAAAAATCATTTTGATTAAAACAAACTTAAGTGTTTTGAAATCTAAATGAGAAAATAGTTTTGTGATAGGGGGAGTTCTGATTGTTTATGCCAAGTGAATGGCGATTTGATGTAATTCGATATCAGTTGTCACTTTAATGTACAGTTTATTTTCAAATTTCCTAAAATGTGTTTGCATTTTAGGGGGAGTAAAAATTTTCAGAAAATCCAAAAACATTTGAAAATTTGAAAAAGACAAAAACATGATAAAATTCAAAAATGAGTTTTTGTTGCATATAGAGGAAATGATAGTACATCAGTGGACTATCACAACATGCTAAAGAAATGAAAAGTAAAAATGTGATAAACAATCTTACTGTGGATATGTCAGTAGGTTTTTGCACATTTAGTAGATTGTGACGAGATATAAACCTAAATTTCAAACTTGCTTGTTCTGTGGGTTAACACAAACTTGGATATATAGGTAACCCCTGAAATCTTGTTTGAAAGGTCCCTTATTCTGAGATACTAGGTCTTTATGCTCAGTGATATCTGGGGTATTATCCCGGGACTTCTGCTGAAAGAAATTTCTGACCTAGTCCCCGGATAATGCTTTCTGCAAATGCTTGAAACATAGCATCGCCCTCAGCAAGCTGATGAAACAATAAAATTGATAGTCGCTGCTGTTGTAATGCAAAAGATCCTCTAAAGGGGACACACCAAAAGTCGAAGCTGTCATCTCTCTGCGTATCGAAAGATCGAGCTGAGCTCTCACGGCCCTCGTACTATAATTTATTCCCCTGACAGATATCATCTGTGGTATACTCACCTGTAAGACTGAATATTGGGATCTGAATACGGGAGTATATTCAAGTAGTGGGACACACGGATAAGTTTAAGTTGCTTAAAACATTAACATCGTATCTCGGATCAATTGAACTTTGTGTAAAAATTTAAGTGGACAAACATACTGACAATCTAGGTAAATTGTTTAGAACTTAATATGAAATGAAGCTTAACGGTGTTAGTGATCTGTCTCAGAAACTGATATGATCCTCTTGCACAAACTCACAAAAAATATTGTTTGTAAATATTTCTTTATTGCATTCCTTTACAATCAAAAATCACAAAAAGATTTTTAGTATGTTTTAGCATAAATTTTGAAAAATACAAAAAGATTTTCGACAACTGATATTGGAAAGCTGATTGTCAAAATTTCAAGTGCTAAACATGATGACTTGGTTGTGAGGGGGAGTGAATCTTAAAGTATAAAAAGGTTTGTTAAAATTCTTACAATTTGGTATTTTAAAACCTACATTTGGTTCATCATTGGTTTGTGATATGAGAAAGAATTATCTGATTATATCAGATTGTTGGTGCATTTAAATTGTTAAATTTAGAAAATTTATTTCTGGGTTAAGATTGTTACAGGTGAGCCAGGTTAATTCATTCAAAGTTTACAAAAGTCAGACTCTGATCATGAATCTAAAGTTTGCTAGTTGCTGATGCTGATGAACTTAAGGAATCAAGAGATCTGATCAAGAGAATTAGATAAAAGCCAGGCAATGATCTTGTAAACAACATTTGAGTCAGACATCGATCCTAAAGCAGATGTTGCTGAAGAACAAATGAATACCAGCAAATCGTGAAGGAGGAGTCTGATAGAGCCAGGAGATTCTGGAAAAGAAGATAGAGAGAGAAAAGCCTAGAGACTGATCAAGAATGAAGATGTGAAGACACAGCATTGGTGTGACTCGATAGTCGACTCGTCAACATCTGAGGGGGAGTCTGTTGGTGCACTACATCTGTCGACTTCGTCTTGTATCGAGTCTTAGACTAGTTAGAATAGATCAGGGCTCGTAGAATGAGAAAATGTGATAGAGTTAGTAAGATTTCGCTTCAGCATATGAATGTTAAAGGGATTTCGCTTGAAGCTTCTCAAGCGAAATCAACATGTTAGATTTCGCTTGAGATCATTCCAAGCGAAATCTCAAAGTCTATATATAGGGGTTAGTGTCAAGCGAAATCATAGAAGTTGTTATTGTGAGATTTACATACCGAGGTGCTGCCGGTGTGAGAACTGATTGTATTTGTGTTCATATCAATACAAATCAGTGTTAAAGTGAAGATTCAGCTGTGTTTAAGTCAAATACTTGTTTTCCGCACCTGTATTTGATGGAATTCCTCTGAACCGACTCGTTTAGGTCGCGAACCCGATCCCTACACAGGGTGTCGCCCTGACTCCTTGTTGTCGCGGCCCGCGTAGGTGGTAGCCAAGGGCTACGCGCCCCGCGAGAGACCACTAAAATTTGTTTTTATTTAATTTCAATAAAAATAAAGGTATTCAGGGCCCGTTTTCATATATGGGGTGTATTTTAGGACATATTGGGGCATTCTAATTATTATCAGGGTGTCAGAAATATTTAGGAGGGTTGTTATATTCAGCCTATAAATACCAACCCACTTCTTCATTTTTCCACTTCCACAACTCGGAAATTCTCTCTGAAAACTTGAACTCGGGCATTTCAGCTGAGCTTATTCCAGCAACTTCCTAAGTGAGTTTGCAACTCACTAACACTCCTATTTCTTCTACCTTCTTTTACTTTTCTAAACTTTTTTACATCCTTCAATCACTTGAACTTGGTTTCTCAGATTTACATTGGCAATCTGATATTAATTCTCGTATTGTTGAGGACCAAGCTAAGGATTGCAGATGTTCTTTCAAACCATTTTACAAACAAACTTTTTGTTACCAAACTTGGCTGAATCAAAGGCTCACCAAGCTCATAAGCTAAGTTCATGGCTATGGGTTAGTGTTAGAGATGATTTCGGCCGAGAAGATGAACAGTTCAACCAAAACCGAACTGATTCCATCTTGAAATAGTGCCTATCGCCCGAAAGGAAGGCCCTCTCGTACGAAAGGTTAACCCTTTCGCGGACAGGAGCCCCTCTCGCACGAAAGGTTCTGGTTCATCCCATTCTGACATTTTCTAGGTGTTCAATGTTCGAAGATCCTCATTTTTGATATGAACGATTATGATATGAATAGAGTGTGAACCGTTGAAGCCTTGGCTTCCAATCTAGTTCCACCACCTCACTTGAACTTGTAAAACGAACACCCAAACAATCTCCTAGACCTAGAACAAGTTAGCCCCATCTAGCCTCCAACACTTAGTTCATTCTTTCTATGTTGAGTTGGCATACCTGGGTTGTTCTTGTTCGGTTGTTTGGCTATTTTAAATTTTGTTATTTCCTTTTCCATTATTCATGACAAACCGGTTAGTTAACTTCGTTAACTAATTTGTGCTTTGGTGAATTATAACGAGGTTTACACCTCCATGCATGACTTCTATGATACTCTAGACTTTTATTATAATATATCTATAACATAACTGGACTCACAAACATAAGTGATTAATAGTTAAAACGTTCAGAGATGAAGTTCGGTTCAAACAGTCCTTGTCGCACGAAAGGGTGAACCCTTTCGCGCGAAAGGCTTCTATCGTGCGAATTGACCTTTCGCCCGAACAGTTTTTGTCGTTTCAGTTCCGTTTATTATGTTTCCGCGTTCCTTGTTACTGATTCAGTCAGGGAAACCAGGACCCGTAAAACCACAAAAACTCGGTGTCGTGACAAGTGCCTGGACAGAATATACTTTATATTTTATTATACTTTCATACTATATAATTCGTACTATTAATTTCAAATCCAAATCCTCCGTTCAAACTACAAGAACTCACGCCTTCGTTTACCCCCTGTAGGGTAACCTTGGCGTTCCTGTGCTTCGTCAACAACTCAACTCTTCGCTCGCGGATTAACTAAGAAGATTAGCAAAACCATGAGTATACTTGAACACCCTTTTCCCATTTTACACTTTGGGTGCAATATGTTGACCTATTAACCTACACAGTTACACTAAGACTTTTATACAAACGCACAAACAAACCAATACATGCATGCTAATTCGCTATACTTAATTTGTTTGTCTGGATGATTCTTTTTTGTGATAAACTTGTCATTGTCACACCCTCAAAATCCACCAGCGGAGTATTACTGCGAGGCGTGTGACTGACCAGGATCATACCACCAATCATACTGAACGTTTAATTAAAATAAAGTAAAACCAAATGTTTAAAATTCACCAAACCAAAAATCCAAAACCAAATTCAAAAGTTAGCGGAAGCATAAAGTCTAAAACCCATAGATAGTTTAAAACATAAAGTTTAATGTTAGGAACCCCATAGTTGGTTCCTTGCCACAACGATCACTCCGCATGCAAGCCCCTGCCATGTACCTAACGACTTGCAAAGCATGTGGTAACGTGTCAACAAAAGGTTGGCGAGTTCACTGTTGGTTGTCTGTTGGAAAGTTATTCCAAAAACCATAAGTTGTTTCGAAAACCATAAGTTGTCAAGTTCCTTCTTTCTCATAACCATATGCTGTGGGGGCTACCCCGATGTTTCAAACCACTAGACCCGTACCATATCGACTACTAACTTAAGTTATGTTGAGTGCCTTGAGTCAATGTCTGTCGTCATTGACTAAGTGCCCAAGTCCATTAGTCCACGCCCGTCCTTTGCGGCACGGTGTGAGGCTTGTCAGGCCTAATAGCACTATTTAACTAAGGACCCGTTCGCTAATGGCCCATCGATTAAGTCGATATAAAAATGAATGACTTAAGATAGAGTTGTTGTCTAGTAAGTTTAAGGTTGTTGCTCTTCCCAAGGAGAGCGGAGGTACGTATTCAACCCAAGGAGAATACGCAGGTTGTATCCCACCCAAGGGGGATTATTGTTATTTAACCCATTCCCAAACCACCGGGAATCCCATGCTTTGACGAAAGTGTGAACTCACCTTTGGTTGCTCGGTTGGACTCTTAAGAATAGCTAACAGTCAAGGTTGGTCAATCACGTCCTAGTATGATTGCCATTTAGTTTATTAGTGATTTCAAATAAAGCACGAAGCTCCTACACGCATTTACCACATAACATGCACTCACTTTGACAGTTCATGCCCATATACACATTCCACCTATAACTACTCAAGAGCAAGCACACCATACTTCACATAACACTTTCGTTCACATATAACAAGTTGGATCATTATCAGATAACATAACTGACATTTTGACACGCAAATCACTACTTATATTGTTTCAACTTTAACATACAAAACTGGGCTGTTTTCGACTATTTTTATAAAATAGTTAACTTATTCCAAAAATTCTCAAAATTTTACAGAATGTTCTGAAAGGCCAACGTATCATTGTGTAAAAATCTCGAGACAAAATTCATTAGCAATTATTTTATAAAAATCATTTACCGGGCTGCAGTTAGATTCGTCACTTTCTGACTGCAGTACACGGAAAAATTCAATTAAAATTCATCGTAAGTCCAATTGACAAAATTCCAGTTGGAGAATTACGGAAACACCCGTGGCCATATACTGTACTAATTTCATGACCTAACTCTATCCAGATTTCATGAATGACGAAAAATATAACACACATTTTCTGCAGAAAAAAACGTAGCTTTTGCTGTTGTACAAAAACGGAACTTTAAAAATAGCAACCGACCTTAAAAAAATATGAATCCAGTGCCGTTTGAAGCGTTTTTCGAAAACGTATAATTTAGAATCCAGAAAATCAATTTTTTTATTTATAACAGTCCGTTTACAGCCAACTGAAGTTGGCTGTTTTCGTCAATCAGCATGCTATTTTACATTTAAACGACACCAAAACGCGTGTAAACGATCCCGACCCTTCCTAATAACTACCAACAGCAGGCTAATCATCAATTACCATCTAACCATATCAATACTCACAAAACCCTAGATGTAACACATCATGATTTTCACAAAAACGCAACCAATGATCATTTATGCATACATACCATCGATTAATTCAACAAATCGCATACACAATCGAAATAAATCATGCAACAACAAAACCCTAGCATGTCAACTAAAAATCACAGCCATGTTTCCACAAAAATCACACCATGAATCACAATCCAAATCAAGAATACTAACCTTGGAGCAAGAGAAGGGATTACGAGGAAGTGAAAAGCGAATCAAGAAGCCAAACAAGAGCTAGGTTGCGCAAGGGGGGGGGGGTTCTCTGGTCGACGCACACAAGGGGAGTGTTTAGGTTGCGCAAGGGGGGGGGGGGTTCTCTGGAGCAAGAGGTCGACGCCAAACAAGAGTGAAAAGTGAATAAGTCGCAGATGGTGCTCGTGCTCCCCCTTACTTTTAGAATAGATCAAGATGTCATCAATGAAAACAATAACGAACTTATCCAAGTATGGTTTGCACACTCGGTTCATGAGAACCATGAAAACCACAGGTGAGTTTATCAACCCAAAAGGAATAACCATGAACTCGTAGTGTCCGTAACGGGTCCTGATTGCTGTCTTGGAGATGTCTTCATCTCGGACTCTCAGCTGATAATAGCCCGATCTCAGATCTATCTTAGAATAGAAACTCGAGCCTTGCAACTGGTCGAACAAGTCGTCGATACGCGGAAGAGGATAACGATTCTTCACGGTCACCTTATTGAGTTCGCGGTAGTCTATGCACATTCGAAAGGTACCGTCCTTCTTCTTAACAAATAGGACTGGAGCTCCCCAGGGCGAGGAACTAGGACGAATTAAACGTTTTTCCAAAAGTTCTGTAATTGCGTGGATAACTCTTCCAATTCCGACAGAGCTAAACGGTATGGTGCTCGAGCGATAGGTGCTACTCCAGGAGTTAGCTCAATTTGAAACTTGACCTGGTGATGAGGTGGAAGACCAGGTAATACCTCAGGAAACACCTCAGGAATGTCGCGTACGATCGGGATGTCCTCAATCTTCTTCTCTTTCGATGAGATATCGGTAACAAGGGCAAGAATGGCAGGGTGGCCCTTTCGCAGACACTTCGGAGCCTTGAGGAATGAGATGATCCCCACGACAGCACCACTCTTGTCGCCCTGAATAGTGAGAGGTTCGATGTCAGGACAAAGGATGCGGACAATCTTCTACTTACATAGTATCTCCGCTCGGTGTTGGGATAACCAGTCTATCTCCGCAACCACGTCGAAACTACCGAGAACGCTAGGGATGAGATCGATAGAGAAAGTCTGACCGACTAGAGTGAGATTGCAACCCCTAACAATGTGCGTGGCCTCAAGGTTTCTACCGTTAGCTAGTTCTACGACATGCTTGGTGTTCAGAGGGGTCGGGGTACGCTTAAGCATCTTGCTAACCCTTAAGGACACATAACTAGTATTGGCTCCCGAATCAAATAAGACCAAAACAAAATAGTCGTCCAGTAGAAACTTACCCGTCACAACGTTGGGGTCGTTCCTTTCTTCGCCTTGACCAATCACAAACACGCACCCATTAGCATTGTTGTTATCTTTGTTGTTTCTTTTAAAGTGGCCCTTTGCTCCACACTAGAAACACCCCTTGTTGTTACCTTGTGGCTGCTGCTACTGATTCTGTGGGGCCGGTTGTTGTTGTGGTCGGTTCTGATTTGCAGGATAATGACTCCTGCAATCCTTTGTTGCGTGGCCTGGCTTGTTGCACCTTTTACAATGGCCCTTGTTGCACGGCCCGCTGTGGTGCAAGTTATAGCGATTGCACTTAGGGTGATTTCCCTTGTACCCACCCTGACTTTGATTTCCAGTAGACTGCTAATTAGGGCTCTTGTAGTCATCGGTCCTTCGCTGCTGAGACTGAGGCTGAGTAGAGCTTGAACCCTTGCTAGAATTCATATCCCACTTACGCTCGTTGTCACTTGGAGCATCAGAAGTAGTAGCACTAATTCGTTTAGGTAGCCTGTTCTGCTCGACTACCTGATCAGTGAGGCGGTGAGACAGTTGTATGATTTGCTGAATCGTAGGGAGGTTCGTTGCAGTTACCATGCTCTGGATTTCTGGTACTAAACCCTTGAGGTAAAGCTCAATACGCTTGTAAGGAGGATTCGCCATAGTAGGACATAGAGCAGCCAATTCGTTCGAGCGTTTCGTGTAAGCCTCAATTTCTGACCCTACCATCTTGAGGTCGTAGAACTCCACTTCAAGCTTGTGAATATCGTCCCGATGACAATACTCTTCTTTGATTAGCTCCTTAAAATCATTCCATGGGGTGGCATTAGCAGCTGCCAACCCTAGCAACTGCACCTGTGCGTTCCACCTAGAGAGCGCACCACCTTCGAGTGTTCAAGTTGCAAACTTCACCCTACTGGCTACAGGGCATTCACATATCTCAAAGACAAATTCGATCTTCTCAAATCAATACAGCAGGCCCACAGCTCCCTCTGTGCCGCTGAAAGTACTGGGTCGGAAATCCATGAAAGTCTTAAAGGTGCATGCTCGAGGCTGAGCGTGTTGTCCTATCGCATAAGAAAGAAAGAAGATAAGGTTAAGAACGACAGAGTGTCACGAGAGTAGGAGCTAGCATCCTAGGATAGGTTGGCAGAATAGGCTTTACCTCCTAGGCTGCTACTAAAGCCTCAGCAACCCGTTCATTGATTAGGGTCGTCAGTTGAGCCTGAGTCAAGTTGAGGCGTCCACTCATGATCTTCACAGCCAGAAAACATAAGTGAGAATGATAACGTAGGAATGTGAAAAGAAAAATGAGACGGGTACGCATGTAGGGTTTCATGTAAAAGTTGACTGTCAAATAGAGCACATCAGGGCTAAAAAGGGCAACATGCTACTATGTTAACTAAGCATACCATGAGCAACGCACCATGCAAACGTATACTAACAAATGGCAACATAACATAAATCATAGCATCTAAAGTGTTGAGCCTTGCACGTGGAGCGAAGTGTCGTTGTGGATCGTTGAGCACTAAACAGGTTATAGTCAGGTTTTTATCAAAAAGATTTTCCCTTTTTAAAACCGAGTTCACTATAACCAATGGCTCTTATACCAATCTGTCACACCATCAAAATCCACTAGCGGAGTATTACCGCGATGCGTGTGACTGACCAAGATCATACCACCAATCATACTTAACGTTTGATTAAAATAAAGTAAAACCAAACGTTTAAAATTCACCAAACCAAAAATCCAAAACCAAATTCAAAAGTTAGCGGAAGCGTAAAGTCTAAAACCCATAGGTAGTTTAAAACATAAAGTTTAATGTTAGGAACCCCATAGTTGGTTCCTTACCACAGCGATCACTCCGCATGCAAGCCCCTACCATAGCGTTGGTAAGATAACGAGGTCGTCCAAGGACATAAGAGCTTTTAATACCAGTTTATCCTCAACGTCTAATCAAATCAAAATTTTTAGAAAAGGTTTTAAACATGTAAATAAAAACTAAAATGCTGAAAAATAAAAATAAAATAAAAACAGATAGACAAGATGAATCACTTGGATCCGACTCGCCTTTAATGTAACCTTTGATGATTTCCGCACTTTTGCATTTTTTAAGAGGTTATCTTAGTTATAGTAGTAGGCCCCTCTTTTGATGGTGACGTTACCCTCAACCCGGTGGTTTGAGTCAGCAAGGATACAATCCCAAAGGGTCGGAATATTGAAAGATAATTAATTAAGTTATAAATGCGTAAAGTGGTAGGCCCCGTCTTTTGAAGGCGACGTTACACTCGGCTAAGTGGTTTGAGTCAGCAGGTATACAATCCCAAGTAGCCGGGTTAATGTATTAATAGTAGTTTACATATGAGGGGATCAAGCCATTCGCACCCCCGCCATCCAATACCAGTGGGTATTAAAGGAGGTCCTAGTAAGCTTGACCCAGGTCCTTGCAGGATCTATACACTGAACAAGGCAAGAACCTTACTAAACCATTCCCTTAACCCCCGACCAGGTAGCCAACATATCTCTATATAGACCGTAGAGATATGAATGGTGAAAATATTTTACTTTATATAGACAGTAAAGTAATGCCAAGACACCACGGACAAATGATAAAGAAGTTTCACCTTAAACATAAGAAACTAGTTATAAAAGTCATTAACGCAAAACCAAATAAAAAGTGCGAAAAAAATTAAAAATCAAAAGTATTACATTAAATGTTTGTCTTCAGCAAATGATGTAAGAGACTTAGCCAAACATAGCCTTTGATTGACAAGAACTCTTACGATCAATCTTGGATCCCGAGACTACTACACACACTCTTAGGTGGATGATGGATGATGGTGGTGGATGTGGGTGTTGTAGTGGTGGTGAAGTGGGAGAGAGGTTGTTTGCCAAGGGATGCCTTTGAAGTGAGCCAAGCACCCCTATTTATAGCCTGAACAGAAGCCCGGACACGGCCCCGTGGCCATCATCTTTCTATTCCTTCATTAATTACAATTGTCATCATTAGGCTCCATACACCACGTGTTCACTGGGCACGGCCCCGTGTGCAGAAGTGTATCTGTACTATCAAGATTTGCAAGATTCTGCGAATCTTAGCATTGAACACACCCCGTGTTGAGATGGGCACGCCCCCGTGCTGGGAATAGAAGCTTCTACAACTTTGTCATTTTCTGTAGACACCTGGCCACGCCCCCGTGTCCGCTGGGCACGGGGCCGTGGTCGGCCTCCTGTTTTCTTGTTTATGCTTGGGAAGATGCTGTCGAGGGTTCGGGCATGCCACGTTTATTCCTTTTCTTTGTATTTATGTTAGTTTTTGCTGCATATTTGTTCCTTTTGTTCATTTAAGCTCATTTGGTCTTGAAAATACAAAAGGAAGACAAAAGCACACTTTTTCCAACATTAGTACTAAAAATGGGTTAGTTTTATGCCTCATTTGATGTAATTTATATGTTGCATTTTACACACATCAAATACCCCCACACTTGAATCTTTGTTTGTCATCAAGCAAAACTCTTTAATTTGTGGCTTACACACCCAAATGGAATGGGTAGAAGAGAAGTTTTGGGCTTGTCTTGAGTGTCGGGAATCCAAGATCTTTATTGGGTTTTATTTTTATACTATTTACAATCCTATTTGTTATGATTTATTTTGAACGTTTCACAAGAGAAATTACTTATTTGGGCATAACATGCCTTTTTAAAATTTCATTTATATACAAGTTCACATATCTCACGGGAAATCACTCAACACTTGGCCGAAGATGTATTTATGTGAAACACTCGAGACCGGCATGGAACTTACTTCTACCATATGCTTGCCAAGCAATCAATCCTCCTCCTTTTTAACTATAAGCCTTTGTAAATATCAAGAGGACTTGGGAAAAGGGTTAGGCTTGGGTTAAAGGTAGGTGGTTTTGGGTTAGTGGTTAGTAAAAAGGGCTAAAAGTGTAAAAAGCGTCAGTCGTCGTGAAACTTTTTGTTTTTATGACTTTTATTCAAACTAAGCATTTTCAAACAAAGTTTGTTTGAGGAACTTGTTTGTTTATTGCTAGACTTCAATTTTGGTTTTGATAAGGAAACGTCTCAAGACAACCGAGCTTTCTACTAAATTAAAGGGTTGAAAAGAAAAAGTTTTTGGTGGGTAAAGGGTGTTTGTTTTGTGGGTTTAGAAATGAAAAGGTTTAGGCTCAAAGGGGTTAACTAGGGGGGTTTTGGGTAGGTGAAAAAAAAATGAAAAATAATGGTGTTGAAAAGAAAATGGGTTAGTCATATTGCCTCCATCATTTACTTACTTGGGTTTAAGTTGGTAAGGACCGGGAATGTATTGTCGTGGCAAGTTCTAGAGTCGTAAGAACCAAGCGGCTATTCACACAAGAAACGAAAAATGAGCATTTAGTTTAAAGATGTGTATTTGTATGCTCAATAAAGGCTCAAAACTCACTTTTTGTGGAATGGGTTTATAATGTGATCAAGTATATATAATCAAATTTTAACTAGATTTGTCATGCCGTTTCATAATTTTCTTATGTTGGTTCTTTTTATCACGACGATATCGGTTGTAAATTTGTAAAAATATAACATTTTTAGAACTTGTTATTAAACCAAGACAAGTAAAAAAAATATGAAAAGTTTTAGAAAAAGTTTGGGGTGATTAGCGGTTCCAATAGAGTTTCGTGTAAGGCATGTTGTTAGGACTTGCAAAATTCGAGGTTTTAGCATCCCCCCCCCCCCCCCACACACACACTTAAATTACACATTGTCCTCAATGTGTCCCAAAAATAAGTTTTTAGGTTGATTGAATGTGTAAAAAGGTGTTAAAAACAATATTTTATGTTACTGGGTAGCTAAACACGGGGTGTGGTGGCCTGAGCACGACCCCGTGGTTAGAGTACCAGTAACAAAATTGAACAGAATGTTGACCATGGAGCGTGTTCACTGAGCACGGCCCGTGGCCAGTTACCTGATCTGGGACTTTCTCTGTAGAGCCTGGGCACAGGGGCGTGTTGGGTGGCCACGGCCCCGTGCTGGACATGCTGAAATGATGGAAAAGTTGACGTAAGGTTCTGTTTTCATGCATGGGGTGCGGTTTTAACGTCCCTTTGGCAATATCCACCTTTTCGAGTGTGATTTATTCCTAAAAAGTAAGACTAAACTAAAAAACATAAAAGTTAAACTAATCTAAAACTAAGGATAGTTCCGCGGAATGCCTCCGTGGTGCGCCACGTTTATAAGGGTCCTTGGCTAGACCCACCTTATCGGGTGGTTCTGGCTCATCTTCAATTAGGGGGTCATCATTGCCAATTGTATATTTCATTGAACGCTCAAGATCGACACTTCGTTTGAATGCCCCTAATTGAATGGGTAGATTGTTTTTCTTTCGATTTTTCAAAGCTTCGTAGGTTTTTACAAAAGGTCGTCCCAACACTAGTGGAGCGTCATCAAGGTTAACGAAGTCGGTTGGGATTACCATTTGATTTGTTTGGACCAACACATCTTCAACTACTCCCATTGATTTTATTGTTTTCTGATTAGATAGAAAAATGGGTATTTGAAGTGGAGAAAAATCACCTATACTTAATTTTTCGAAAATGTAGTGTGGCATTATATTTACACAAAGATCTTTAACAATTCTAATATTACTAATAAATGAATTTTGAAAGAAACATGGAACCGGTGTAATGTTAATTTCAAATGGATCATCTTTTATTAGCGTAGTTTGATCATTTGTGTCACACCCCGACCACGTAGGACAACCAAACGTGGCGGAAAACGTCGGGGAGTGTTGTAACAGAATCATTGTTTCATAACACATGGAAATTTAAATATTATTTATTGAATAAAAGAGTTACAATGTCTTGACAATCAAAGAAACATAACATAAATAACTAGTCTTGCATCTTTTATTGTCACTAAGGCCCATGTCCGCCTAAGTGTATCTTGATCAATCCTATGCTTCATTTCCTGAAACACATGTGAAAATAGGTACGTCAGCATAAAAATGCCGGCGAGTACATAGGTTTTGTGAAAATAAGATTCATGACTTCTGTTTAAGAAAATGTTTAGTCATGAACCTTGTAATTTTCTTTGTCTTTGTAAATCATTTGAAAAACAATAAGTTCAGATGATACGTATAAATAAGAGAATAATGCATGGTTAAATGAATAACCATGTAAAATGAGTTTGTATAAGTTAAGTTGTTTGTAAAACAATGTATTGTGAAAAGTATGTTATTTGTATAACATGTTATATGTCCAAATTGAAATGATTCAAATAACGCTACAATATGTGATACCATACAAACACTTATATATAGGAAGTACCAACGGCGTATCCACCATGCTTGTATCATATTACACACGCCTCGTTACTTAAGTCACTTAAACAAACCACCAATGTAATAAGTTTATGTTTAAACCAATTGTCAAAAGTCCTTGTATAAATCATATCAAATGTTAATAGTCCAAAAGTAGTCAAGTAATGTGCAACAAATGTTATTTATAACCAATGTCGAAAATGTTTATTTGTCAAATGTAAATCATGTAATGTGTAACCAAAATGATATGTATGGCTAGTGAAATGCATCCACTAAACCATAGGTGAAAATGCACAAAACAAAGTATTGAAGTAAAACTTGGTTTAAATCAAAGTTATGTTTTGTGTAGTAAATGCATGCTATACTGATATAGACATTTATGCGGTATTGTGAAAATTCATACATCCAAGCCTTGCGACAGTCGGATAACCATGTAAAAATGGGTTATCAAAAGAATATGTATTCGGATTCGGTCATTCCTTACCTCCAAACAAACCCGAGATTTCATGAATGGGATTTGTCAAGTCCTATGGTACCACTACCTACTACCGAGTGGCATGATCGGTGTTAATGAATGTATAGTATAGTTTAAACAAACCAAATGTCATACCAAAATGTAAGCATATGATGAATAAGATATGTACTAAGTATACAAAGCAGAAAAGTCATGTAAATCAATGTGCTAGCATGCTATCAGTTAACATACATAGCAGAAATGTAATGTAGAACCATGTACTAAGTATGCACACAATGGACATACATAGCATAAAATGTAATGAAACCATGTACTATAATGTACTAATGAACATAGGAAGTATATGATGTGAAAACAGGAAAGCACGAAAATAACAAGTAGGCACATGTGTTTCACCCCAAAACAGTTTGGAAAACAGTAAAAGAGGGGTCTATGTACTCACTTGAGATTGCTCAGAAGTCTTAAGATAACCACCAAGCAATGCTAGAGATCTCGGAATATCAAACGGCACCTAATATAGGTAACTACATTAATAATCCGGACCTAAATCGGAGGATCGGATAGAACGAGGGTTCGTAAACCAAACGAGTATGGAAACTCATGTAGTATGGTTTAACAAAGCCTACATACTAAATGAAACCTAACCTAAGTGCTTACGACCCATTACGACCCGTTTAGGTAGCTTATGCTACTTTAACGCGTCGTTCGCGTAAAACGCGTTCGGAACGCCTAACTAGTCCTATGACAAGTAATATATGCCTTAACATGTCTAATATGGTTGTCAAATCAGTTTAGATGTCAAAATTTATGTTACATATGCTTAAAATGAATTTTGGCGTCAAAAGGGCATTTTGGTAATTTACCTAAGGCATATAAACTACTTATCATACAACTACTTAAACGAAGCGACCATAAGGTATAACCTTAGAAGGTTATTCCCTATATGCTATGGTCACCTAATGTGCTTGGTCGGATCCTAATGATCGACCAAACGGGTCGGGTTCGAAAGTATAAGCGATTGTTTAGATCGCTTACCTTACGACCCTATATAAGCACTAAACTAAAAGTGACGAGCTAAGCATGCTAAAACATGCTTAACTAAGTTTAGAAAACAGGTTTGGTATCAAAACAAACGGTTTTGATACCCATAAGTAGTTTGGTTACAAAATACGCAAGAATACGTATTCTAACCGAAACTACGGCTCGTCACTGAGCCTAGATAACGTGGTAATCATTAGGTATAGTCACTAGGGACTATAACCATCGTGATCACGCTCACGTTATGAAGTTCAAACGAACTTCGCATTGGCCATAAACTGGTCAATGCAGAAAGTCAAACAAAGTTTGACTTTCGGACTCGGAAAGCAATAAAAGAACGAAGGAACACTTACGAAGGGTCCCCGAATGCTAATCTTGATTCAAGTAGCTCAGGTATGAAACAAAGGTTTCAACTTAGAGCTCCTCAAATCAGATTCTAGTGAGGAATGACTGAAAATGTGATGGGTATTTATAGATTTCGGTTCACCGTTAGGATCGTTTCTTGGAGAAGAGGGAATGATCTCACCCGTACACTTGTCGGAATGTTGTGGTAACTAATATTGCTCCACCACAAGAGTTTGACACTTGTCCTTGGCCTTTGGAGGGGTTAAAGGCTGTTAACTGCTGAGAAAACGAGTTTCTGCATAACTAACCCCTGCTTGCGCACTGTAACAAATATTTGTTGCGGTGCGCAAGCAACTATTTTGGCAGAATTACAGTTTTGGTCCCTGCAGCCCGTTTAAGCTATTTTCGATGCGTTTGAACCCCGTTAACCTCACTTCAAGGCTCTAAAATGAAGTTAAAGTATAGGGAACTTAAAATGTGCTCAAAAATATCTCGGATGTCGGTTCGTTTAGCCGTACGATTGCGTTGTTCGGTTAATTACGACGGAATGCGCATAAGCGCGAAAAACGATCCAAATGACGCGACGAATGGATTTTTCTTATGTCAACCACTAAAATAAAATATTTTAGTGCTTACATAAATTTTTGGATGTCCGGATGTATTCAGAACGTAAGATATGCGCGAAAATGCAAACTTGTGCACTTTTTGACGCTTTTAGTCCCTAAATGACCCAAAAGTTTATTTTAGCACACCGAACCCCTCAAAGCCTATTTCTAAGCTATGTAAAGGATATTTAAGGTGTGTTTCACTTATGGTCATGTTCCGTAATGTTCGTTACAGTTCCAATTGGCATATTTTCGCAGTTTGTCAAGTTTAGTCTCTGTAAGCGAATAAACTAGATTTTGCCATACCAGAGCCTTCAAAACTTATTTCTAAGTTATGTAAAGGTTACTTAAGGTATGTTAAGCCTATTATACTATTCTGGAGTGTTCGTTGCATTAAACTGATTATATTTACGCATCGGTGCGCGTATAACCTTCCAGAAAGCGATTTAGAGTTTGGAATCGAACAAGAATTGATACGTGCAAATGATACACATAATTATACAAATCCTAAGTATGAAATACAATATTTCATTGGTTCGGTATTTGTTTGATGGCCGTGGAGGCACAGGTGTTACAGTCTCCCCTACTTTTGGAAATTTCGTCCCGAAATTTTATCTAGAGGAAACTTGTGTGAGTTTGAAAACATGAAGTTGAAAAGATCGAACAACATTGGTTAGGGTTCTGAACTTCTAGTAACTTTAATAACATCATGCTTGCAATGTAAGAGGGATACTTATATACAAGTATATGAAGCGTCATTGGTGCGTCCACCGTACCTCCATTACATCGTTCTCATTTCGTTATTGTTGTCACTATCGGTTCTTACACATAATAAATCTTACTGTGGTTATCGTGCACTGAATCTCATAATTATGTACGTGTCCATAATTAGACAATTTCTTGCACAGTTCACACAATCTATTTTATAATGTGTAGGGGAAAACCAAATGAACAAACCTGTGATGAGTGTGACTAGACCACCATAGGGTCCCTTTTATTAAATCAATAAATGATTTTAATAGACAGCCAAGGAGTCTTTTCAGCTTATATCATCACATGTCATTCTTAACCAGATTTTTGAATCAATCTTTTTGACTAGACCAGTAAAAGGGTCTCTTATGAATCATGGAATAGTACTATATAATCCAAGGGTCTTAACTATTACATAGAAGCCAATTCAGGAATTAAGGTAGTACCTTTTTGAATATCCTACTACGAATCCCTCATATAAATATATGAAAGATTCTACGAGGATTTGGATAACTAATACCCAGGGTATAAAAACACAAAATGTATAAAAGAAAACACAAGATGCATAGACACATAGTCATATAACCACAAGGATTTGTTTATCTAGATATTTAATTTGTTGATTTGTTTTGCTACAGAGCGCATGTATTTAAAGCACACTAGGAATCCATCTCGTGGATTTCATTTGGTACTTTAAACATTATCAAGAATCTAACTATAAAGATAGAAAGATTTTTAAAAGAAAAAAATTTCAATTTCGATTATAAGAAACCGAAATGTTCGAATTTAGGTACACAAGGAATCCAATTAAGGACTCTGATTTGAATGATGATCATCCACAAGGGTCTAAATGTGAAGATAAAAAGATCCCATATGGATTTTAGAAGTTGGAGATGTTTTGAAACCTTGCACTGGATGTGCTTATGTCAAAACATGAAGTAAAATGCTTATGAAGTTGAGATGCTAGCTATGTCAAGGCGACATATGAAGCGGAATTTGAAGGCTAAGTCAATGTATGAGGAAAATATTTTTGAAAACTATGCATGGGGTTCTTAAAAAAAATGTGTTCAATGTTTTTGAAACCTTATATATAATACATTTGAAATCATAAAGTAGGTGTACTAGGTAAGTATATTTATAAAAGTGTTTTAAAATTATGCGAGATGAATTCTGAAATTATGTATAAGGTCTTTGGGAAACATGAATGATGCTTTTGAATTCATGCACTTAATAAGAAAATATATTGTATTAATATTGTTCTCAGGCTATATGAGACATTTTGAAATTATGAAGGTTGTTTTTGAAAACATAGCCAATGTTTTTGAAATAACATAGACAATGCATTTAAAAATGGTTTTCAAACTATATGAAATGTTTTGAGATCATGAAGATTGTTTTTGAAATACTTGTACTGTGTATGTTGAAAAAATCACAACGTAATGGGTATGAGATTTGAAAATACCCTCAGTTATCTAACCAAGGATTCAAAGGCACAGATGTACAGAAGCATGATTACTCATAATGTCACTTTATTTTCTGTACTTTGTTTCTTAGAGAGAAACGAGTACTTAAAATTTTCGAGGGAATCATGAGCGATCATTTGAAAGAGAGAAATCACAAGAGTAGTTTGTAAGGAACATAGTTCCTTAATACAGGTATTATAGGGAAATGCCATAAACACATGTAATTATACTTGTATATCAGAATCGTGAACAAGAATTTATTTATAAACAAAACAGATTGTTTCACATTACAAGAAAATAGATAAACAAAAGCATAAGACAGCAACATCTTCTAGTCAGCCAACTGCTCATCCGTGGGTTGGATTTGCATTAGCAAGCTTTGGGCAATCCCTTAGGAAATGGCCCATCTCGCCACAGTTGTAGCAAGACCCTGGTGAGAAATGAACTTGAGCAGAGTCGGCTTGTGGTTGATCTGGACCACCTTGGTTCGGGTTACATTGACAAGCACTTACCAGGTGACCAACTCGCCCACATGATACACACAGATGACACGGTAAGTGAGCTTGGTGATGCCCATTACATTTGTCGCATATTGGTGTCGTTCCCTTGTATTGCTTCTTAGCAGGTGGTGTTGCCACCCGGATGGGTCCTGCTTGATTTGGTACTGCTGCAGTTGGACAAACCCTTGCCGTATGACCTATAAGTCCACAAGTTTGGCAATTGCGGCACTTCACACTAGCCTGATGATGAAGGCTACATTGGTTGCACAAGGGTGCAGTTCCATTGTATGGCTTCCTAGCAGGGGGTTGAGCTGGTTGGTTGGGGATGGCTCGACCATTGTGAGCGACCACGGCGAAGTCCTGAGAAGCCTTTCGCTTCTTTGACTTCTTAGGGGATCCATCATGTTCATCCATGGTCTTTGATTCCTTGATTGGTTTCTTGGCTGGTGGAGCTGTCATTTGGCTAGGTCTTGCCTGTTTTGGTGCCACTGCTGCGGGTTTCCTTGAAGCCTTACGTTTCTTTGGTTTAGGTGAAGGCTTGGCTTCTGCTTCCTTTGGTGGCTCCTGAGTGGCTCCATTTTTGAGACGAGACATGGCAATGCCTAGATCCACAGACTTCAGTATCACTTCGCCTATTTGTTGGGCAAATTTGGCTGTTTGCTCGGACATTTGACCGGTGCTGAGAGGAAGAGACATTCTAGAAGAAAATGAAAGACATAGGAAGAAACAAGTGAAACATCATCGGGTAAATAATGCAGAATGGTAATGCATAAGAATTTGCAATCATTTGTTTGTTATCTAAGGCAAACAAATGAGACAGTGACAAATCAAAGTAAATGGGTCAAAAATAATGTATCGCGAAGACATGCTCGCCTATAAGTGAACACTCATCCCAAGAATTCCCAGGTAAGCACAACTGGTCTCGCGTCTGATGAGATGTATACGAAGTGCTTGCCTAGACAGAAAACCCAGAATACAGGCATTCACCCTTCCAGTTTGCACATGTTCACATTATTTAAAACCCAAAACCTTGACGAGGTTTTGAAAACTCAAAGGGGTTCAAAACCTAGTAATCAATCATCCTAGAACAGAAGATTAGTTTTCAAAGCGGTTTTGAAATTTATGTTCTTGTTGTGGTTGTCGCCTAAGGATAGGTGACAGTATTGTTTTATGACTAAACGCAAGTAAACTCGCGTTAGGGTCCTAAGAAGGTTATAGACTAGGTCAAAGTATTACTAATAACCTAATTCCCTATAACCATGAGCTCTGATACCAACTTTTCTGTCACACCCCGACCACGTAGGACAACCAAACGTGGCAGAAAACGTCGGGGAGTGTTGTAACAGAATCATTGTTTCATAACACATGGAAATTTAAATATTATTTTATTGAATAAAAGAGTTACAATGTCTTGACAATCAAAGAAACATAACATAAATAACTAGTCTTGCATCTTTTAGTGTCACTAAGGCCCATGTCCGCCTAAGTGTATCTTGATCAATCCTATGCTTCATTTCCTGAAACACATGTGAAAATAGGTACGTCATCATAAAAATGCCGGCGAGTACATAGGTTTTGTGAAAATAAGATTCATGACTTCTGTTTAAGAAAATGTTTAGTCATGAACCTTGTAATTTGCTTTGTCTTTGTAAATCATTTGAAAACAATAAGTTCAGATGATACGTATAAATAAGAGAATAATGCATGGTTAAATGAATAACCATGTAAAATGAGTTTGTATAAGTTAAGTTGTTTGTAAAACAATGTATTGTGAAAAGTATGTTATTTGTATAACATGTTATATGTCCAAATTGAAATGATTCAAATAACGCTACAATATGTGATACCATACAAACACTTATATATAGGAAGTACCAACGGCGTATCCACCATGCTTGTATCATATTACACACGCCTCGTTACTTAAGTCACTTAAACAAACCAACAATGTAATAAGTTTATGTTTAAACCAATTGTCAAAAGTCCTTGTATAAATCATATCAAATGTTAATAGTCCAAAAGTAGTCAAGTAATGTGCAGCAAATGTTATGTATAACCAATGTCGAAAATGTTTATTTGTCAAATGTAAATCATGTAATGTGTAACCAAAATGATATGTATGGCTAGTGAAATGCATCAACTAAACCATAGGTGAAAATGCCCAAAACAAAGTATTGAAGTAAAACTTGGTTTAAATCAAAGTTATGTTTTGTGTAGTAAATGCATGCTATACTGATATAGACATTTATGCGGTATTGTGAAAATTCATACATCCAAGCCTTGCGACATTCGGATAACCATGTAAAAATGGGTTATCAAAAGAATATGTATTCGGATTCGGTCATTCCTTACGTCCAAACAAACCCGTGATTTCAGGAATGGGATTTGTCAAGTCCTATGGAACCACTACCTACTACCGAGCGGCATGATCGGTGTTAATGAATGTATAGTATAGTTTAAACAAACCAAATGTCATACCAAAATGTAAGCATATGATGAATAAGATATGTACTAAGTATACAAAGCAGAAAAGTCATGTAAATCAATGTGCTAGCATGCTATCAGTTAACATACATAGCAGAAATGTAATGTAGAACCATGTACTAAGTATGCACACAATGGACATACATAGCATAAAATGTAATGAAATCATGTACTATAATGTACTAATGAACATAGGAAGTATATGATGTGAAAACAGGAAAGCACGAAAATAACAAGTAGGCACATGTGTTTCACCCCAAAACAGTTTGGAAAACAGTAAAAGAGGGGTCTATGTACTCACTTGAGATTGCTCAGAAGTCTTAAGATAACCACCAAGCAATGCTAGAGATCTCGGAATATCAAACGGCACCTAATATAGGTAACTACATTAATAATCCGGACCTAAATCGGAGGATCGGATAGAACGAGGGTTCGTAAACCAAACGAGTATGGAAACTCATGTAGTATGGTTTAACAAAGCCTACATACTAAATGAAACCTAACCTAAGTGCTTACGACCCATTACGACCCGTTTAGGTAGCTTATGCTACTTTAACGCGTCGTTCGCGTAAAACGCGTTCGGAACGCCTAACTAGTCCTATGACAAGTAATATATGCCTTAACATGTCTAATATGGTTGTCAAATCAGTTTAGATGTCAAAATTTATGTTACATATGCTTAAAATGAATTTTGGCGTCAAAAGGGCATTTTGGTAATTTACCTAAGGCATATAAACTACTTATCATACAACTACTTAAACGAAGCGACCATAAGGTATAACCTTAGAAGGTTATTCCCTATATGCTATGGTCACCTAATGTGCTTGGTCGGATCCTAATGATCGACCAAACGGGTCGGGTTCGAAAGTATAAGCGATTGTTTAGATCGCTTACCTTACGACCCTATATAAGCACTAAACTAAAAGTGACGAGCTAAGCATGCTAAAACATGCTTAACTAAGTTTAGAAAACAGGTTTGGTATCAAAACAAACGGTTTTGATACCCATAAGTAGTTTGGTTACAAAATACGCAAGAATACGTATTCTGACCGAAACTACGGCTCGTCACTGAGCCTAGATAACGTGGTAATCATTAGGTATAGTCACTAGGGACTATAACCATCGTGATCACGCTCACGTTATGAAGTTCAAACGAACTTCGCATTGGCCATAAACTGGTCAATGCAGAAAGTCAAACAAAGTTTGACTTTCGGACTCGGAAAGCAATAAAAGAACGAAGGAACACTTACGAAGGGTCCCCGAATGCTAATCTTGATTCAAGTAGCTCAGGTATGAAACAAAGGTTTCAACTTAGAGCTCCTCAAATCAGATTCTAGTGAGGAATGAGTGAAAATGTGATGGGTATTTATAGATTTCGGTTCACCGTTAGGATCGTTTCTTGGAGAAGAGGGAATGATCTCACCCGTACACTTGTCGGAATGTTGTGGTAACTAATATTGCTCCACCACAAGAGTTTGACACTTGTCCTTGGCCTTTGGAGGGGTTAAAGGCTGTTAACTGCTGAGAAAACGAGTTTCTGCATAACTGACCCCTGCTTGCGCACCGTAACAAATATTTGTTGCGGTGCGCAAGCACCTATTTTGGCAGAATTACAGTTTTGGTCCCTGCAGCCCGTTTAAGCTATTTTCGATGCGTTTGAACCCCGTTAACCTCACTTCAAGGCTCTAAAATGAAGTTAAAGTATAGGGAACTTAAAATGTGCTCAAAAATATCTCGGATGTCGGTTCGTTTAGCCGTACGATTGCGTTGTTCGGTTAATTACGACGGAATGCGCATAAGCGCGAAAAACGATCCAAATGACGCGACGAATGGATTTTTCTTATGTCAACCACTAAAATAAAATATTTTAGTGCTTACATAAATTTTTGGATGTCCGGATGTATTCAGAACGTAAGATATGCGCGAAAATGCAAACTTGTGCACTTTTTGACGCTTTTAGTCCCTGAATGACCCAAAAGTTTATTTTAGCACACCGAACCCCTCAAAGCCTATTTCTAAGCTATGTAAAGGATATTTAAGGTGTGTTTCACTTATGGTCATGTTCCGTAATCTTCGTTACAGTTCCAATTGGCATACTTTCGCAGTTTGTCAAGTTTAGTCCCTGTAAGCGAATAAACTAGATTTTGCCATACCAGAGCCTTCAAAACTTATTTCTAAGTTATGTAAAGGTTACTTAAGGTATTTTAAGCCTATTATACTATTCCGGAGTATTCATTGCATTAAACTGATTATATTTACGCATCGGTGCGCGTATAACCTTCAAGAAAGCGATTTAGAGTTTGGAATCGAACAAGAATTGATATGTGCAAATGATACACATAATTATACAAATCCTAAGTATGAAATACAATATTTCCTTGGTTCGGTATTTGTTTGATGGCCGTGGAGGCACAGGTGTTACAATTTGTTAACTTAATGCTTACTAATTCGTCAATTTTAGTGTTAGTGTTTAACTCTTTTAAAAACTTAGCATGAGTAGGTACTAAACAATGATTTTCGAAAGAAGGTGACAAGAGATTAATTTCTTGAAAATTAGACTCATCTTGAATTTTAACGTTGTCGGACTCATCTTTTTCGTTGTTTAACTCATGTGTCGGTTTTTCACTTACTTGTTCTTCCATTTTTACCTCTTCAACTATCACTTCTTTAGTACATATTACCTCTTCCTTCGCGCGGGATTCCTCTTCCCTTGCGCGGGCCTCTTTTATATAGAGCTCGATAGTTTTAAGGTATTCTATTATCTTATCGGCTATGGGGGAGATAGAATAAGGGTCCTCAAAGCTTGAGTTCGGAAGTTTGATCCTTGGTTCCTCAAAATACTCATATGAGGTAGATGGTTCATACCATTGTTCCTCATTGTGAGTATATGATGAATAAGGGTCGTAACTTGGTTCTTCATAATACTCATATGAGGTGGGTTGTTCACGCCATGGTTCCTCATAATAAGTATATGAAGGTGAAGGCTCATATCTTGGTTCCTCAAAGTATGAAGGTGAAGGCTCATACCTTGGTTCATCAAAATATGAGTATGAGGGAGAGGGTTCGTACCTTGGTTCTTCATAGCATGTGTATGAAGTGGATGGCTCGTACCTGGGCTCCTCATAGTATGTGTTCGAAGGGGATGGTTCAAAGAGGTCACAATATTGTACCGAATGAGGATTACCACAAATGGTACAATACTCTTCCCTATAATCATCATCCTCATAGTGGTAGTTGTAACCTCCTGAGTATTGATCTATTAGAATCACTCAGCAGATCACAACAGAGTCTCGGGACCAGAAAACAAAAGTAAAAATGGAAACAGAGGCTGGACACGGCCCCGTGTTCAATGAGCACGACCCCGTGGTCAGGTTCTGTATCTGGGCGTTTTGAAAAATGTGGCTGGTTTTGTGCAGCACGGGGGCGTGTTCAGCGTGTTCAGACTCTGTATCTGGGAGTTTTATAAAAATTATGCAGCACGGGGGTGTGTTCAGTGAGCACAACCCCGTGTTCAGACTACAGTAATGCAAAAACTACCTAAAAATGTAAAAATGCGCGCGCAGTTTTAAAAAGGTTTTGAAAAACGATTAGGCCGTCGATTTTAAGCTTTCTTAAAATCCTTGTATCCCCGGCAACGGCGCCAAAACATGATGCGTGTCGAGTGTGTTATGATTTTGTTTATATTTTAAGCCCTTTTTAACACATTAGTCAAGTTAAATTTATAAAACACGATATTCTACCAACACTAAACACACATATGGGCAAGTGCACCCATCGTGAGCGTAGTATAGCGTTGGTAAGATACCGAGGTCGTCCAAGGACACAAGAGCTTTTAGTACCGGTTTATCCTCAACGTGAAATCAAATCAAAATTTTAGAAAAGGTTTTAAACATGTAAATAAAAACTAAAATGCTGAAAAATAAAAATAAAATAAAAACAGATAGACAAGATTAATCACTTGGATCTGACTCGCCTTTAATGTAACCTTTGATGATTTCCGCACTTTTGCACTTTTTAAGAGATTATCTTAGTTATAGTAGGAGGCCCCTCTTTTGAAGGTGACGTTACCCTCAACCAGTGGTTTGAGTCAGCAAGGATACAATCCCAAATGGTCAGAATATTGAAAGATAATTAATTAAGTTATTAATGCATAAAGTTGTCACACCCCCAAAATACCACCTACGGAAACCCCGCTAGGCGTGTGACGTACCAAGAACGAGCCACTAATCATGTTGAACTCACAACAAGTTTTCAATTTAATTTTACCAATTAAAAATAAAATGTACCTACAAATAGTTTAATAAAAATCCAACAAGTTCAGCGGAAGCAATAAGTAAACCATAGTTTAAATGTATCAAGTAAATGTGGGAAATCAATAAACCCATCATGTGTATCCAACCAGTATGACCCATGACCACTCTAGCCACTCAAGACAGCAAGTTCCAATCCAGGAAATCTAACGACCTGCGAGCATGCAACAAGTGTATCAGACAAAGCTGGCGAGTTCATAGTTTTGTAAAAACGTTAGTTACCAAGTGTTTAATTCAGTTCATTGATAACAATGTTGATAATAACTCGAGCACCGTACAAGATGGCTACCAAATTGTTTTGCCCGTCCCCAATGCCCCTATCCAAACATTGGTCATGATTTAAGGTCATTAGTTCACGCCCGTCCTCTCAGGTACGGTGTGAGGTTACCAAGCCTAATAGCGCTATCAACTAACACCCCGTTACCTCTCAGGTAACTATTCGGTATAAGATGGGACTTAAAATGATAGGAATGAGTGTATTATCTAACATTCCAGTTTTTACCCACAAGACGTATTCCTCTCAGGAATACCTAATTGATTTAGCCAAAAACCTATCCCTCTCAGGGATACCTAATGACTGTCCCAACCACCGGGACGCATGCTCAAGAGGAATGAACTCACCTTTGGTTTACTCGCTAGTTTATGTTTCTTGTTCCAAGTTAGTCAACCAAACTCTACCTTGTTTATCAAAGACAATCATTTTTGTATGCACATAAATCACGTATTATTCGTACACATTACACAAGTAGCGTACAAGTAAACATTCATCATTATGCAAGTAATTCAAGACACCGTATAGTACAACAACCCATAATGTCATTTAACATGTATTCGAGTCATAACAAGGCTCATCACAAGTTCATGTTTCACAAGACGCCGAACAGTTAATTCGTTGTTCATAAGAATGTGTGATTAATCCTGGTTCATGCGGTTCCTAAGTTGTCTCGGCCCATATTTAACATACGGCCCAACATAAGGCGCGACCCAAAAGAGAGTGTGTGTGTGTGTGTAGGTCCGTTTCGTCGTATGGCCCACTAGCATATCCCAGCCCATTAACGTGTGTGGTCGGATCCTGTCTGTGCGACCAGTTGGGCTTGTGGCCCAGCATCATTGGTGCAGCCCAAGGGCATACGCAGCCCAGTAATAAACGATCCACCCCAGGTGTACGTTATGTTAACTTGTTCGGCCCGATGTGCATGCCAACCTTAAGGAATTTTTGTGCAACAAATCCAAACCCATTAAATCCATGTTTCCCATAATCACAACCCCACTCCCATCGATCCCAAGTCCAACATATAATTAAATCAGTTATGCAATTTAAATACATATGCCTCCTCCAACAGTTAAATCCCCATAACCATATTACCATTTAAATTACTTATCATTCTAGTACCTATTATCAAGTGGACCTAGCTCTCAAGCACTAACTAGGTAACAATAGTCATTGATTTGTTCATGGTATCATCAACAGTTTATAAAATTTATAACTTCCCTTAGTATCACTCAAAACCCGAATTATTGGACTAATCATACTCACCATCCAGTTCATCAACTAATCATAACAGAAATTATAAACACATTGACATCATGGCATGGTTTAATACACATAAAACTCCTAGTTATCAATGAATATCATTATTAAAGTGTGTAGGTTATCATAACCCTATGAGATCATCGGCCAAACTGTGGATCATTCCTCTCGCATAAGTTCCATTATTAACAAACAAGTTGTACAACAAACACACAACTAATCAGCAAGAATGACACCCATCGAACCCAAAAATAACCCTTTGATCCCATATACGAACCGATATCAGTCAACACATATTTTCATAAACGAAACCGAGATGATTTTACTAACCAGAGAATTGAGCGTAACACACAAAGAGACAAGCCTTGTGAAGGAAGAAAAGCTTCGGAAGGGGATCCTGCTGTCGATCCATGAGGGAATAAGAGAGGGCACTAGGGTTTTTGCGATTATTCTAAAACATGAAAGAATTACATGCCCCCTATCTAGCAATATACGTAACCCATGAAGGGTGGGCCTATGTAACTCGGGCCGAACTCATGTGTGGGCCGAGGTGAATTAGAGATGTGCGATATGTGCGTGTAGCCCACTCACATGTGCGGCCCAACTAAACATGGATAGTTAGAATGGCCCACTACCCACGCACTCATACTCAACTACATTTTACATTAACAAGTTTATCAAAGTCACGAGTGCTTAACAGATTTACTAAAGCAAAGAACGTGAAAGAGGAATACTGAGAAATCAAAATCACAAGACTGAAAGACACTAACCTTAAAAGTTCAGGTTTTCACATCATCCCCAACTTGAAAGAATTTTTGTCCCAAAAATTTGATTAGCAAGCACAGAGAAGTGAAGTGATAAATCAAGATTGCTGCAGATCTTCCTCAGGTGCCACATCATCCCCAACTTGAAGCGGAATTTCGTCCTAAAATTCACCAGTGATCCCAGAATTAGCTTGATCCGTAGGGAAGAGTTGAGGATATTTGAGCTTCATCTGATCCTCGCGCTCCCACTTGAACTCTGGTCCACGTCTTGAGTTCCAACGTACCCTTACAATCGAGATTCGACTATCCTTACGAACCTTAACTTCCCGATCCATGATTTCGATAGGTTCTTCGACAAACTGCAAATTGTCGTCAATCCTGAGTTCTTGAAACAACAACACCAGTGTTTCATCAGATAAACACTTCTTCAGTTGCGAAACATGGAAGACATCATGAACATTACCCAACTCAGCAGGTAACTCGAGCTTGTAAGCCACCTTACTGATTCGCTCCAGGATTTTAAATGGCCCAACGTAACGCGGATTAAGCTTCCTGCGCTTCCCAAAGCGTACAACACCCTTCCACGGCGAAACTTTCAACATAACACGATCGCCTACAGTGAACTCCAACGGTTTCCTACGCTTGTCAGCGTAGCTTTTCTGACGGTCATGCGCTGCCGCCATACGGTTTCTGATCTGAACAATCTTTTCCGAAGTTTCAAGTACAAGTTCCGGACCTGTGATCTGACTGTCACCCACCTCAGCCCAACAGAGAGGAGAATGGCACTTTCGTCCGTACAATGCTTCAAATGGAGCTACCTGAATACCAGAATGGTATCTGCTGCAGTAGGACTCATCTAAAGGTAAGTGTCCTCCCAATCTTAACTAAGGTCAATCACACACATACTCGCAGCATGCCTTCGAGTGTCAGGATGGTTCGTTTACTCAGACCGTTTATCCTACGGTGATAAGTAATGCTCATGTCTAGACGTGAGCCAAGGGTGTTATGTATTGCCTATCAGGAATCAGGTATAGACTAAAATCAAAGGTAACAGGAGTTGGCACCCCGTGCCTACAAACCGTCTCTCTTAGAGGAATATTCACAGGCAGCGAAAACTCGCAAGTTTCCCTTAATTGCAAGAGGGTGTACTGGTTACATGAGACAATCAGCAATCACCCATGTGATATTGTTTTCGTTCTGGGTTTTAGGTAGTCCAGTGACAAAGTCTGTGGCAGTCTGTTCTCATTTCCAAATGGGTGTTTCTGGTTTCTGACACAAACCAGAAGGTTCTTGATATTCCACCTTGACTTTCGCACAAGTCAAACAGCGTTCACATACATTGCTATATGGACCTTCATGCCCAGTTGCCAGTACCAGATTTATAGATCCTAATATCTCCTATCAAAATCCAGATGACTAGAATAACGATGCTGGTGTGCTTTGTTCAACACAAGTTCCCTACGGTTGCGATATAGTGGGGTCCACATTCACTCCATGAAGTAGCAAATATCGTCCGACTTGCCGAAAGTTGTTCCTCCATGCCCCGCATGGGTTAATCTTGAAAAAATCTCTTCCTTCAATTCTTCGGTTTGAACGGAGCGAGTCTGATCATGTAGGCTAGAGTCGATAGTGTGTTGCGAGGCTCGCACCTTTCTAGGTTTCACAGTCGAACTTATTCAAAGGTTCCATCCAACGATGTCACCACATGTTTAGCTCTTTCGGGACAAGGGTACACGGGAGGCCTTTGTGATCGGTCTAAGTAGTGCATTTGGTAACGTCCAAGTAATGCCTCCAACTTAAATCCAAAGACCATGGTTTCCACCGCAGGTTGTGACTCATGCCATTCTTATTGTAACTCACTATGTAAGCCATCACCATCTCGTGTTGCATCAGTATGTAACTGGGACTCTGATTCGAACCATCAAGGTATACCACTAAATCACCCGTACCCTCGGGTAGAGACGATGCTCAATGCATTGTAGTGTTGGGTTTCAAAAGCTGAAAAGACGTTCTTCTGTCTGTCTCCCACGAATACACAGCACCCTGCTGTGCCAAAGAGATTACAGCTGAAAAATCCTCGAAAATCCTGTGATGAATCTACGTTAGTATCTAGCTGGATCAAGAAATTACTATACCCCCGATGAACTATTTGTTGTCGATCAATATCCAATGAAATGGATCTTTAGCGAGATATGCATGTATCCCCACTTCGTTGACTACGTGACCAAGAAAGTGTACCTCCCAATTCCTGAAGTCATACTTAGGTAGACTTCGCGTGGAGTTGCTCCTCCCCTAGGAGCTCTAGGAAAAAAAATACAGGCGCCGTTCATGGTGTTCCTTTCCCCTGGTAGTGATTCTAATCATCATAGATAAATGTGGTCGATGAATCTGGAGAAACGAGGTTGACGCATACTACTCATGTGATCCCTGAGGCTGCTGGTGTGTTAGATATCTTAAATAACTTGAGCAGAAAATCGTAGTGGCCATACTGGATCTGTTATTCCGTATCAGGAATCATCCTCCCCATGGTCTTCCATCAAATGACAGTCCGATCTTAAGTCAGTTTCCAGATAGATTCTTGATTATTGCAACGGGTCAAGCAGGTCGTCGATGCCAGACAGGGGGGTGACGGTCTAGGATAGCCACCTCGTGGTAGTCTGTACACGTATGAAAGGACTCGTCCTTTGTTTCTGCAATAGGGCACGTTTACCCAAAACGAGGAGCTAGATCTATAAAACTCCCAACCTGTAGTTTCCCGAAGTTGATTGGACAATTCTTGCAACTTTCCAGGTGCCAAACGATAAGGAGTATGAGTAATCAAGGCTGCCTCTGGTCGTGAGATCAATCTGGGACTCTACCTAATCAGTTGTGGAAGTAAACCTGAAAGTTCCTCAAGTAGCACGCTGAGTGGATTCACGAGCAATTGGTGGATCCTCGATCCTCTTTCCTTAGCCCAAACATTAGTAACGGTTGCCACCATAGCGGGGTAGTCCCTTCGTAGACGCTCCTGGCTTTCATTGTTGAACAGATACTAACCTTTAAACCACACTGATGCTTTAGGACAGACGACAATTCGCCATTAGGGAGAGGGATGCTCAAAATTTTCTCCTCACAAAGTATAACCGCGCGTTATCTGGATAACCAATCCGCGCTAACTACTACATCAAAACTATCAAGGGTAGATGTCGAACACTTGTCCCACAAGGTCGAGTTTGCATCCCAACGAACATAGGAGGTTTCCATTGACTTGCCATCAGTCGGTTCCACAACAGGTTTGGTTTCCAGAAGCATCAGCGTTAATCAGAATAGAGACGAAGCGATTAGTTACCAAGAACGCGCAGGCCACCATGTTGCTATATTCCTAGCGTCGTCCATGCCGATCCTAAATGCTCTCCCACGAGCATCATTTCTAGTGTTGCTATTACGATCACGTGGATTCCCAATTACGGTCATTGTTCCCTTGGTTGTTGATATTTTGACTTAATAACAGTCAATCCTTGTCGGAGTCACCTTCGTTTTCATACTGTAGACTACGGTTACGAGCGCCTCGATGTCGCCATGACTGTTGCCCCTAATGTCGCTGCTTGTAACGGGGTCCTATGACCTTTCACCAACAGGGTACATCTTTCACATTCTGTGTCACGTACTAAGGCAATACTCACTGCGTGGGAAGTTACACATTCCACTCTATAGTCAATTGTCATCGTTCATGCCCCGATTGGTTCGTGGGAGTTGACTACCATAAGTCGCTGGCTAGGGTTAAGGATTCAATTGAAGTCAATTTGCTGGTGTTCGCTGCCGGTAACCAGGGCCGTTCTAATACTGAGGTCGGTGAGATACTACGATCATCCTCTTGCCCCTCGATCTTGCAAGTTGATCGAGTAATACACAGTATGTTGCTAGGGTGTTGCAGAAGTGATCGTACTTACGGAATCTAAAGCGTCAATACACAGAGTTCTAACCAATGAAGGGGAGTGGGAAAGGTATCAACCAATCACTCGACGCTGCGACATCCAACTCAGGGACGTCGTACAAGCACCTAACATTCTACCCAGTTTGCTAGGCGTTCAGATGGGTGTTCAGGTAACACTCGATAGCATCGAGATTCGTAAGGATTCAGAGATGAGTGAGAAGATCACGTTCAAGTAGGAGGCAATCATTGCTAGGACTCCTATAGATTTGGTTACGTTTCTCACTGATTAAATAACAGAACAGAACCCCTTTTTCACTTGTTAGGCCTCCCTGGGACTCACATACACCCCACATTATTATTATGTGTGCACCCACAATAATATTGTGATTTTCATGCTCATCTCAGTTCCTCCTAACTCGTGTCAAATGGTTCTTCAAACCCAGATATCAACGGGGGTTGTCAAACTAACAAGATCACAAAAATCTGAGGACTATGTGTCACGGCCCCCGACCCGGTTTGACCCATTTCAGGAGCCGCGGGACAGAAAATCCCGTGGTATTTATTTAACAGCGGAAGTTTACTTCAGGATCTTTTAAAAACTGCAATTTCCTGATTATTTTATTTCACAACTCGGGGTAAAATCCCGATAATTTACAATCATAAGATTTCACGGAGAAATCTTTTTATTTTACAAAACATGTTTCTTTATTTTTATACTGAGCCACTTCCTTAAGCTTGTAGTGCTTCTCGGCACTTTTTCTTGGATCACAACAGATCACCTGAAACATGTTTGAAAAAGGTTTTGTCAGCGGGAAATACTGAGTGAATCATTCTTTTTACTAAAACGACTCGTTTGTTATAATTTACAGTATTAAGAGAGATTACAATGTTTATTTCAACCAAATACCCATAGTATTTGTCACTCGACCAGATCTGTGACTATGGTCATATCCCTATTGAGTCCGTTCACCCAATAGTGACGAATATCACTACTTAGGTTCGCCCACCTAAAGTGATAAAACAGCAGTAATGTGCACAATACCCCACATACCGGCTGTAATTTGGTGACTACATATACTTAATCACTGTAATTATAACTTTGAAAATAAACATACTTTTGTAAACAGATTTGATAAAAAATGACTCACATTGCAGATTTAATTTGAGCAGAGCCTAGCCTACTGATTAGCCTTTTTACCTAAATTAATAACAGGCACACAATTCGGTTAGTAACTTAATACAGCATTTACGATAACTCACGAGATTAAACCTTCACATCGAATGACAAAGTGCGATACTTAAACATCCATTGAATTAACAACGAATGACAAAGCATAAACCCTAATGTGGGCAGCACTTAAACATCCATTGGATAGTTTAATCGATCGGACATTGAATCGTATCAGCGATCGAGTTATTACCCTGTATTGCGGCGGCGATTAGTGATCCATGTGTGTTTTGATAGTAATTCTACGATATCTCAGCGTATATTGTGAGTTTTTACGTCGAATAAGTGCCTGAAACCAAGTCCCAGACTCTACTATTTATACATGAAAAATGGTCCCTGTCGCGTGGCGCGACAGGTCTCCTTGTGCCTTTCGCGTGGCGTGAGGAGTACCAATCTACCCTAGGGTATCCTTGTGTCCCAGTAGGCTTGCTGAGTTGGTTTCGTGTTATTTCGAATTTTTGACAACAAACTGTATAGATATTACCGATTAGGGTTTACCCCCCCTGAGTTTTAGGGGCCCTGATCCTGATTCCTATTGTTCTGAAAATTTTAGGGTTTGTACAAAATCACTTGGGTTTCTCAATTAAGGTTTCCTTTTGGATAAAATAATAAAATAAATATGACTTTTGATGAGAGTTGTTACATTCTCCCCACCTTAATAAAAATCTCATCCTCGAGATTTACTGGAATAAGTAGGGATACTTTTTCTTCATCTCAGATTCCAGCTCCCAAGTGTATTCAGTTCCTCTCTTTGAATCCCACTTGACTTTAACTAGCACTAGTCGTTTGTGCTTGAGAAATTTCACCTTTCGATCTTCTATCTAAAGAGGTTTCTCAACAAATTTTAACTTTTCGTTTACCTCTATGTCTTGAAGAGGTACTACCAGAGATTCGTCTGCTAGACATTTCTTGAGATTGGATACATGAAATACGTCATATACTCCAGCTAACTCTTCTGGTAGTTGTAAACGATAAGCAACTGGTCCTATACATTGGATCACTGGAAATGGTCCTACGTATCTGGGACTTAGCTTTCCTTTCTTACCGAATCTGACAACTCCTTTCCAAGGAGAAACTTTTAACAGTACTCTGTTTCCAACTTGGAATTCTAACGGCTTGCCTCTATTGTCTGCATAACTCTTTTGACGATCTCGAGCAGTCTTCAGCCTTTCCTTGATTTGAGTAATCTTATCAGTAGTTTCTTGTACTATCTCGAGACCTGACAATTGACTTTCTCCTATTTCTGCCCAACAAACTGGAGTTCTGCACTTTCTTCCATACAGTTCCTCGAATGGGACAGTTTCAATACTAGAATGATAACTATTGTTATAGGAGAATTCAATTAATGGTAAGTGATCGTCCCAATTCCCACCAAAATCTATCACACATGCTCGGAGCATGTCTTCTAGAGTTTGGATTGTCCTTTCACTTTGTCCGTCTGTTTGAGGATGATATGCAGTGCTTAGGTTTAGTCGAGTTCCCATTGCTTTCTGGAAACTTGTCCAAAAATGAGAAATGAAATGACTATCTCTATCTGATACAATGGAGAGTGGAACTCCATGTAGAGATACGACTTCATCTACATACAACTTTGCCAATCTTTCCATGCTAAAGGTTTCTTTCATTGGTAGAAAGTGAGCAGATTTGGTTAATCGATCTACAATTACCCAAATCGCATCGTTACCTTTTCTGGTTTTGGGTAACTTAGTAACAAAATCCATGGTTATGAGTTCCCATTTCCATACAGGCATTTCTAATTGTTGTAGTAGACCTGAAGGTTTCTGGTGTTCTGCCTTAACTTGTGAACAAGTAAGACACTTAGAAACATATTGAGCTATATCCTTCTTCATGCCTATCCACCAGAAATTTTTTCTTAAATCTTGATACATCTTATTATTTCCTGGGTGCATGGTATATCTAGACTTATGGGCTTCTTCTAAAATCTTATTTCTTAATTCTCCCTGCTTAGGTACCCATATTCTGCTTTTGTGGAATCTCCAAATTCCATCTGCTCCTTGTTCTAATTCTTTTATTCGTCCCTTCATTCCTTCAGCATCATCCTTGATTGCTGTTTCCTGAACACTCTTTATTTGTTCCATTAAATCTATCTGTAGATTTAATCTGAGAGCACGAACTCGCTTTTGCTTTTCATGATATTTACGACTTAAGGCATCTGCAACTACATTTGCCTTTCCTTCATGATATTGAATATCACAGTGGTAATCACTTAAGATTTCCATCCATCTCCTTTGCCTCATGTTTAACGCTTTTTGCCCAAATATATATCTTAAACTTTTATGATCTGTATAGACAGTAAACTTACTTCCGTACAGATAATGTCTCCAAATTTTCAGAGCAAAAATTACGGCTCCTAATTCTAAGTCATGAGTCGTATAGTTTTCTTCGTGCTTTTTCAATTGCCTTGATGCATACGCAATTACCTTCTTGCGTTGGATTAGCACACATCCAAATCACAGTTTTGAAGCATCACAATATACTTCAAAATCTTCAGTTCCTTCTGGTAAGGCTAAGATTGGAGCATTGGTTAATTTCTGTTTCAATATTCTAAAGGCTTCTTCTTGTTTAGTTCCCCATTCAAACTTAACTGCTTTACAGGTTAGCTTTGTTAATGGTACAGCTATCTTGGAAAAATCCTTAATAAACCGTCTATAATATCCAGCTAAACCTATAAAACTTCTAATTTCCATTGCTGTTTGTGGAACCTTCCAATTGGTAGTCGCCTCTATCTTAGCAGGATCTACATGAATACCTTCGTGATTCACCATGTGTCCTAAGAATTGCACTTCCTTTAGCCAAAATTCACACTTCGAGAATTTGGCATAAAGCTTTTCTTTTCTTAACAAAGTTAAGAGTGCATGCAAGTGCTGACAATGTTCTTCTTGATTTTTGGAATAAATAAGTATATCGTCGATAAAGACAATTACAAATTTATCCAAATACGGTTTACAGATTCTATTCATCATGTCCATGAATGCTGCAGGTGCATTCGTTAACCCGAAGGGCATGACTGTAAACTCGTAATGACCATACCTAGTTCTGAAAGCAGTTTTAGGTATATCTTCTTCTTGTACCTTCAATTGATGATATCCAGAGCGTAAGTCGATCTTAGAAAAATATCTAGCCCCTTGAAGTTGATCGAAAAGATCATCAATCCTAGGTAATGGATATCGATTCTTAATTGTAACCTTATTCAATTCTCTATAATCGATACACATTCTCATCGAACCATCCTTTTTCTAAATACTTAATTGGCTTAAATCAGTGGCTCTGATACCACCTTTTTCTGTCACGGCCCCCGACCCGGTTTGACCCATTTCAGGAGCCGTGGGACAGAAAATCCCGTGGTATTTATTTAACAGCGGAAGTTTACTTCAGGATCTTTTAAAAACTGCAATTTCCCGATTATTTTATTTCACAACTCGGGGTAAAATCCCGATAATTTACAATCATAAGATTTCACGGAGAAATATTTTTATTTTACAAAACATGTTTCTTTATTTTTATACTGAGCCACTTCCTTAAGCTTGTAGTGCTTCTCGGCACTTTTTCTTGGATCACAACAGATCACCTGAAACATGTTTGAAAAAGGATTTGTCAGCGGGAAATACTGAGTGAATCATTCTTTTTACTAAAACGACTCGTTTGTTATAATTTATAGTATTAAGAGAGATTACAATGTTTATTTCAACCAAATACCCACAGTATTTGTCACTCGACCGGATCTGTGACTATGGTCATATCACTATTGAGTCCGTTCACCCAATAGTGACGAATATCACTACTTAGGTTCGCCCACCTAAAGTGATAAAACAGCAGTAATGTGCACAATACCCCACATACCGGCTGTAATTTGGTGACTACATATACTTAATCACTGTAATTATAACTTTGAAAATAAACATACTTTTGTAAACAGATTTGATAAAAAGAGAATGACTCACACTGCAGATTTAATTTGAGCAGAGCCTAGCCTACTGATTAGCCTTTTCACCTAAATTAATAACAGGCACACAATTCGGTTAGTAACTTAATACAGCATTTACGATAACTCGCAAGATTAAACCTTCACATCGAATGACAAAGTGCGATACTTAAACATCCATTGAATTAACAACGAATGACAAAGCATAAACCCTAATGTGGGCAGCACTTAAACATCCATTGGATAGTTTAATCGATCGGACATTGAATCGTATCAGCGATCGAGTTATTACCCTGTATTGCGGCGGCGATTAGTGATCCGTGTGTGTTTTGATAGTAATTCTACGATATCTCAGCGTATATTGTGAGTTTTTACGTCGAACAAGTGCCTGAAACCAAGTCCCAGACTCTACTATTTATACATGAAAAATGGTCCCTGTCGCGTGGCGCGACAGGTCTCCTTGTGCCTTTCGCGTGGAGCGAGGAGTACCAATCTACCCTAGGGTAGCCTTGTGTCCCAGTAGGCTTGCTGAGTTGGTTTCGTGTTATTTTGAATTTTTGACAACAATCTGTATAGATATTACCGATTAGGGTTTACCCCCCCTGAGTTTTAGGGGCCCTGATCCTGATTCCTATTGTTCTGAAAATTTTAGGGTTTGTACAAAATCACTTGGGTTTCTCAATTAAGGTTTCCTTTTGGATAATATAATAAAATAAATATGACTTTTGATGAGAGTTGTTACACTATGGCATACTATCTACGTATCATAAAGTAAGCAAGCAATCCATGCCATCATGCTATAGTGACGAGTGTGTGTTTGTATGTTATGTCATAAACAATTGTGTACTAGTCATGTAATGTATGCAACAAGTGAGAAAGACGAACCTTGCAATCTGGAGCTGAGGGTCATGGTCATATTCACGTATTCAGAACTGTTCGGTTATAGTCTAGTTTTACAAAAACGTTTTAAAACCAGGTTCACTATAACCAGGGGCTCTGATACCAAACTGTCACACCCCCAAAATACCACCTACGGAAACCCCACTAGGCGTGTGACGTACCAAGAACGAGCCACTAATCATGTTGAACTCACAACAAGTTTTCAATTGAATTTTACCAATTATAAATAAAATGTACCAACAAATAGTTTAATAAAAATCCAACAAGTTCAGCGGAAGCAATAAGTAAACCATAGTTTAAATGTATCAAGTAAATGTGTGAAATCAATAAACCCATCATGTGTATCCAACCAGTACGACCCATGACCACTCTAGCCACTCCAGACAGCAAGTTCCAATCCAGGAAATCTAACGACCAGCGAGCATGCAACAAGTGTATCAGACAAAGCTGGCGAGTTCATAGTTTTGTAAAAACGTTAGTTACCAAGTGTTTAATTCAGTTCATTGATAACAATGTTGATAATGTCACACCCCTTTCTGCGGCGGAAGCACGAGGTATGATCATGAAAGGTTCTCATTGCATACGAAGAGTAAACATGCTACATGCTCGTAAAATAACATTCAAATACCATAATTTGAAAACATACGTTAGCGTTTACATCGCTAAGTCGCATAAAACATTGTCTTAAAAGTTTACAACTTTATTTAAAGTTAAACACAAGCGACATCCACGAGCATAAGCAAGACCGCGCGCACATCCATTCTAGTTACCTGAAATACATGTGAGTTTTTGGAAAAACGTCAACATAAAGTTGGTGTGAATTCATGCGGTTTTGTATTTCATGTTTGTATACTTTGTATGAAAACATAGTTTGAGAGTAAATCAAGTTTTCATATATAAATCCAGTTTCATGTGTACACCACGTACCCATTTATAATTCAATCTTTTCTTGAGTACCCCACGTACTTCAAGTTATATATCAATCCTCTTGAGTACCCCACGTACTTCAAATTATATATCAATTTGTATGGTATGAATTTTATGTAAATACAGTATTTCTGTAATTATCAGATTGTTAATGGGTTGCAAAGCCATTAACCTGTGGCACGTCATAGGAAGTCACCAAACCTAAGGCATTTAATTGGTATATTCTGAGACACAAAAGCACCACTCGATTCTCGCCCCGACCGAGTGTGAGGCTGCCAGGCACCCGTTAGATCTAACCTTTTGTTCTGCGGTCTGAATGTATACGTTGATTAATGGTGCTTCTGTACCCTATTCGTGACACTATTTCTCATAACGCCTCCTACTTGGTTCTCGTTCTCACCAAGCGCGTTTCTTGTTATCATTTCTCATAGCGCCTTATACTTGGTTCTCGTCTCACCAAATGCGCTTCTCACATTCATATATTTCGTCACACTTGGTTCTCGTTCTCACCAAGTGTACTTCTTGTATTTATATCATACCATTTATAAACATTGTACTTTTGTACATGTATTTCACCCCCGAAGTTATAAAAACTGAAAACAGTTAAAAGAAAAGGGGGAGCATGAACTCACAACTTTGCGTTCCTAGCGTCGTAAACTCCACCGGATTTGCTTAATTAACGTCGTAACCTATACGCGTTTTCTTAACGTTAGTCACTAGACTTGCGTCGCACAAGTACAGTCACTCTCTTTTGTATATTTTCTTGTGTTAAAAATTTTCCATATTTTTAACTACGTATCTTACTTATATTATTTTCTCCAAAAATAAATATAAGTCTTTTATGTTTTGCACTTTGCACCCGAATTATGTTTCTTGTATTTTGTATGTGTATTTTTATATTTCTACTCCTCATGAGTATTTAGTGTATTTTTAAGTCTTAATACACTAGCACGTATAACACATACTATATACACTTAGCACAAAAATTGGTGATAAAATAATATATATTTTTCTCTCAAAATATACATACTTATATCCACTTTTATTCTTGAAGAAATCATCATTTCTTATCACCAAAAATTAGGGAAACCTTGGTAATACTTTTAAGCACATTTTTAGGGAATAAGTTTCTCAAAAACTTATATTTTTCTAAGTGTCAAAATTTATAAAAATTTTGACAGAGTTTCCCCTAAAAATGGAGGTTTCCCACGTTTTCAAAACGTGTGTTTATTTTCTTTTTAAATCATCATCAATCATCAACAACAATTATCAACAATAATCGTCAACAATAATCACTAATTTCATGAACTTGAATATTTACAAAAATGTGTAGTAACTTACTAGCACATTTAGTAAGTCTTGTTATCTTTAAAAATAAGTTTAATTTCTTAAAAACTTTATTTTTAAAGAATATGAAGTTTTACAACTTCTAGTCGGTTTTTACGAAAACTATTTCTTCGTTAAAACTTTTGTTACACAAGTATCCACACACTTGTTTGTTCACAAAAACCACTTTTGTTTGTGTAAGATCCGGTTTAGAACATGTGATTTCTTTTGATGCTTGGTCTTTTGAAAATATCACTTGTAGATACGTATATCTACTTGTTTTAAACACTTTTGTACAAGTTAAAACATTTTTACACAAGTTCATGGTTTATGTGTGGTAGGGTTTCACCTTTTAACCCTTGTTACTTCTAGAATAGCTTTATGTTAAGATCCATGATCTTACCAAACCGGGTTAAATGGTGATCCGAGCTACCACAATCATAGATCGGGTCTAAATAATCACAAATTCCAAGTACTACAACTTTTACACAAGTTACAAGCTATTAACCACCATTTTAGTGTTTTTACTAGACTTTAATGCTTCAAAAAGTATGTTATCGATATTTAACCGACGAAACTCCTTTTACCCACTTTAGATACGTTCAAACAAGAGTTTTAAACATTATACCTCTAGCTCGGGGCTAGGGAAGACTCTTGATGGAAAATGGGTGGATAAAAGCTAACGGAAGTGGTCCTTCGCGTTCCGAGTGCACCAAAGCTCCTAATACGCAACCTCTAACACTTGTATCACCTTGGAATGATGAAGATGGAAGTCGAAAATGGGTGGGTGATCATAGGGGGGTTCGGCCGAGACTTAGAGAAGAGAGGGAGAGAAAATTTTTGTGAGTTGTGTGGAGTGAAAGTTCTTATGTGTAACCTCATGTACTTATAGGCAAATCTTAAGTGTTATTATCCATTGGTAATTATGCCTCCAAGATATTAGGCAAGGATCAATAAAGTAATCAAGTTTGTACTAGAGGTGTCCCCTCTAGTTACATGGTGGCCGATCGGCCTAAAGGGGGGGGGGGTATCCAGTTCGTTTTCAACTGTTTAGTTAGGTTGAACCAAGTTAAGTTAAGCGTTAAACTCCGTTAGTAATATATAGCGTGCTATGACGGGTGTTAGGGTAATCATGGACCCTAACTAGCTCAGAAAAAGATTCATAATGAAAATAATAATATTTTCATGTTCCGGGTATAGTCCGGTTGTTCGGTTGCATACCGATTCGTTAAAGTGTTAGATTACACTTTTTAGTGTCGTTTAAGTACCTTTCTTGTACTCTTTCAATTCCCACACTTAGGGAAATATTCTGGATAATAAAATGACATTTCTGCATAATATTTATATGTCTAAATGCTGAATTATTGCTGAATTTTTATAAATTCTGCACTTAAAGTGCGTTTCGGGTGCTTTTTAGTGCTTATTTTTGCTTTCGCAATGTATATAAATTAAACCCTTGTATGTACTCTTGGGTTTTAATGTACTTTTGTCGTCGGACCTACACCTAGGCCTCTATTTTATTGTCTGACTGCTTTCTGCAGTTCTGTTGACACAGTGTGTCTTACCGGCGAGTTTATTATTATTCTGACGCAACGCTCTCGTTTATGCATAAAGCAATATTTTGTAGTATACAACATGCATGAATTCACTTGTTTAATCATGTGTTCAGACATTGCTGACACTTAAACTCATAATTGCAGTCATTAAGCAATAATTATAGTGTACGGAAATTACCGGTTTGTGCCAGTTGTCACAGTCTCCCCCCGTTAAAAGAATTTCGTCCCGAAATTCAGACTGAACTTACTCTCGCTGGAGTCTCCTTGAATAGGTGGGGATACTTTTTCTTGAACTGGTCTTCACGTTCCCATGTGTACTCGGGTCCGTGTTTAGAGCTCCAACGTACTTTGACAAGTTTCACACTGCTCCTCCTGGTCTTGTTGACTTTCCAGTCAGTAACCTCAACGGGTTTTTCTGTAAATCGGAGGGCTTCATCAATATGCACTTCATCCATCGGGATGGTCACATTTTCTTGCGTTGGACTCTTCTTCAGGTTGGATACATGAAACGTATCATGTACTCCATTAAGTTCTTCCGGTAACTCCAACTTGTATGCCACGGTACCAATTCTTCTCAAAATTCTGAATGGTCCGATGTATCGTGGATTCAGCTTTCCACGTTTTCCAAATCTGACTACGCCCTTCCATGGTGAGACTTTTAACAACACTTTGTCTCCCACCTTGAAATCTACCGATTTTCTATTTGGATCCGCGTAGCTCTTTTGTCGCTCTCGAGCCGCCTTAATGCGCTCTCGGATCTGCGCAATCTTGTCGGTTGTCTCTTGTACAAGTTCCGGACCAACCATACGTTTATCTCTGGCATCTGCCCAACACAGGGGCGATCGGCATTTGCGGCCATACAGAGCTTCGAACGGCGCGGCTTTTATGCTCGTATGATAACTGTTATTGTAGGAAAACTCAACTAAAGGTAGGTGAGTATCCCAGCTGCCGCCTAGATCCATGACACATGCGCGAAGCATATCTTCTAACGTTTGTATTGTCCGTTCGCTCTGGCCGTCTGTTTGCGGATGGAATGCCGTGCTCAGATCTAACTGAGATCCAAAGGCTTCCTGAAATGATTGCCAGATTCTTGAGACAAAGCGTCCATCTCTGTCTGAAATAATTGAGATTGGCACTCCATGTTGTGCCACAATTTCCCTTAAGTATATTTCAGCAAGCTTTCCAGTGCTGTCTTTTTCTCGGATCGGTAGGAAGTGCGCAGACTTCGTTAATCGATCAACTATTACCCATATCATATCGTGCCCTCTCGGGGTCCTGGGTAATTTCGTTATGAAGTCCATCGAGATTTGTTCCCACTTCCACACGGGAATCTCTGGTTGTTGTAGTAGGCCGGACGGTTTCTGATATTCGGCCTTAACCTTCGCACAGGTTAGGCATTTTCCGACATAACCCGCAACGTCGCTTTTGAGTCTCGGCCACCAATAGTACTCTTTCAAGTCTTGGTACTTCTTGTCCGATCCTGGATGGATCGAATATCTCGATTTGTGGGCTTCATTAAGGATGACCTCACGTATGCCACCGCAGAGTGGAACCCAGATACGCTTCTTGAAGTATAAGGCTCCCTCTTCATTTGGCACCATGTATTTCAATGCACCCCAGAGGTATTCAGCTTTACGGTTCTCTTCTTTAAGAGCTTCTTGTTGTGCATCCCGAATGCGTGCAGTGAGGTTCGTTCGAATCGTCATTTCCAATGCTCGAACCTTTAGGGTCTTAACCCTTTCCTTTCGGCTCAACGCGTCTGCTACAACGTTTGCCTTTCCAGGATGGTACTTAATCTCACAGTCATAATCATTCAGCAGCTCGACCCAACGTCGCTGGCGCATATTTAATTCCTTCTGATCAAATATGTGTTGTAAGCTTTTGTGATCTGTGAAGATTGTACATTGAGTACCATACAAATAATGTCGCCAAATCTTCAAGGCGAATACCACTGCGCCCAACTCTAGGTCGTGAGTGGTATAATTTCTTTCATGAACCTTCAGTTGTCTTGAAGCGTAAGCGATGACTTTTTGGCGTTGCATGAGCACGCAACCCAAGCCTTGTCGTGAGGCATCGCAGTATACCACGAAGTCTTCGGTGCCTTCGGGTAATGATAGTATCGGTGCATCGTAGAGCTTGTTCTTAAGTAGCTGAAAGGCTTCCTCTTGTTTGTGACCCCAGTCGTATTTCATGTCCTTCTGTGTAAGGGTCGTTAGCGGTTGAGCTATTTTTGAGAAATTCTCGATGAATCGCCGGTAATAGCCCGCTAATCCCAAAAATTGTCGAACTTCAGTTGGGGTCTTGGGAGCTTCCCAATTCTTTATTGCTTCAATCTTGGACGGGTCTACATGAATGCCTTTCTCGTTCACCACGTGACCAAGAAATTGTACTTCGCGAATCCAGAATTCGCATTTCGAGAACTTTGCATAAAGCTTCTCTTTCTTTAGTAGTTCCAGAATAGTCCGGAGATGTTGCTCATGCTCTTCTTTCGTTCGCGAGTAAATCAGGATATCATCGATAAATACAATCACGAATTTATCGAGATATGGCTTGCATACGCGGTTCATCAGATCCATAAAGACCGCTGGTGCATTCGTCAGCCCAAACGGCATCACCAGAAATTCGTAGTGCCCATATCGCGTCCTGAATGCAGTTTTTGGTACGCTTTCCTCTTGGATTTTCAGCTGATGATATCCAGATCGAAGGTCGATCTTGGAATAGTAGCTTGATCCTTGCAGTTGATCAAATAAGTCATCAATCCTCGGTAGTGGGTACCGATTCTTGGTAGTGAGCTTGTTTAGTTCCCTGTAATCGATACACATCCGCAGTGTTCCATCCTTCTTCTTCACGAACAATACTGGAGCTCCCCAAGGTGAGAAGCTTGGCCTTATGAATCCTTTATCCAACAACTCCTGGAGTTGTGTAGATAATTCTTGCATTTCGGATGGAGCAAGTCGATAGGGTGCCTTGGCTACAGGAGCAGCTCCTGGAACCAAGTCTATACGGAATTCGACTTGTCATTGCGGAGGTAATCCTGGCAGATCTTCGGGAAAAACATCAGGAAATTCATTCACCACAGGAATGTCTTCGAGTTTTGGCTCCACAGCCTTCTTGTCTATAACGTGTGCTAGGAAAGCGACACATCCTTTCCTCAAGCACTTCTGTGCCTTCATACAGCTGATGATTCGAAGAGGCGCGTCTCGTTTTTCCCCATGTACAATTAGAGTTTCACCATTCGCTAAAGGGATGCGAATGATTTTCTCATGACAAATAACTTCAGCTTTGTTCTTGGACAACCAGTCCATTCCGACTACTACATCGAAGCTACCCAATTGAATAGGTAAGAGATCGATGCTAAAATTCCGTTCGCCAAGTTCTAGTGTGCAGCCTCTAACAACTTCGCTCGATTCAACGAGTTTACCATTGGCTAGTTCTATGGAATAAGGAATTTCTAATCTACTAGATTCTATTCCGAGTATACGTTTAAATTCCACAGACATGAAGCTATAATCGGCGCCAGTGTCAAATAATATGGATGCGAAGTGATTGTTAACGAGAAACGTACCGGTGACCACGTTAGGGTCCTCGCGTGCGTCTCTTGCTCCAATCACAAATGCTCGAGCCGGAGCGTTGTTTCTCTCTGGGCAGTTCTTCATGAAATGATCATTGCTTCCACACTTGAAGCATCCTTGCCCCTTCCCGTTGCCATTCTTGTTACCAGCACCGTTCCCATTTCGGTTCTTTCCTTTTCCCCAACAGTCTTCTGTTTGATGACCCAATTTACCACATTTGTCGCACCTTGGAATGCGACAAGCTCCATCATGATGATACTTACATTTTTGGCATCTAGGCATGGAGCCTTGGTATGCTTTGGTTGCAAGGGCCTTTGCCTCCTGAGACGGGTTAGTGTCACGCTTCTTGCTGCAACCCTTGTTGTTACGAGTTGCTTGGTTCAAACTTGTATGCTTTCTCTTTTTGTCACCGGACGACTCAGCATGCGTCTCAGTCTTCTCAGTGGGGTTCAATGATAGCTTCTTCATACGAACACAATCTTCAGCCAGACTGACAGCCAGAGTTACAGCCTCGGTGATTGTTTGTGGTTTGGCCGACGTCACCATGCCACGAAACTCTGAGGCCAGTCCCCAAATGTAGCGTTCAACACGCTTGAATTCGGGAGTCACCATGTAGGGAAGTACTCTAGACAGATCGTGGAACCTTCGAGTGTAACCATTTATGTCGGCACCTTCCATGGTCAGGTGCCAGAACTCCGTCTCCAGCCTTTGGAGTTCAGCACGAGAGCAGTACTTCTCTCTCATCCTTTCCTTCAGTTCCTCCCAAGTGAGGCCATAAGCGGCGTCATCACCCAAAGTTTGGGCTTGCAGGTTCCACCAAGTCAGAGCTTCATCGACGAATAACCCAGTAGCAAAAGTGACTTGTTGATCCGCGGTACACTTGCTCATGCGGAAAGTAGCTTCAGTCTTCTCCGTCCAGCGCACAAATGCTACTGCACCTCCTGTGCCGTCATAGTTCATCGGCTTGCAGTCGAGGAACTGCTTGAAAGTGCAGCCTGGAATTGATTCAACCAATTCACATGTGAGCAATCGAAGAAATAATGAAACAAAGACCGTTCATAAATTTCCTCATGCTTAGCACAGTGTCTTAAGGTTACCTTGAGCTGCATTGCCTCCAGACGAATCTCCATTACGCCTAGCGTTGCTTAGTCCTCCACTGTCTTGAGTTCGGTTCGCCTCGTACTGGGCGATAGCAGCGGAGATCCTTTCCTCCAGCAGGGCGTTCAGCTCATCAGCAGTTCTTGGCAGTGGGGGAGGAGGAGGTTGATCGTCATTGCGAGCATTCACAGCTTTCCTGGGTGCCATGTTCTGACAGAACATAACACAACAGGGTTAGGCATTTGTTTGATATCGTCACACTAGACTGTAGTATCATATATATTCACAGGTATATATACCACACAAGTGACATCAAACAATTATTACTCTAGCAGAGTACTTAGTAGGCTTGCACTGAGGGAATCTATACGTGACAAGACTTGCTGTGGTTTCTGTGCACTGAATTCCATAATTATGTATGCATCCATAATTACGTAACTCCTTGCACAGTCCGCACAGTTCGTTTCATCCTCGTATTTCTTCCTTCAGACAGGCCATCGCTTTCGGATAAAGTCACGTATACTTGTGACATTCTACTTCTAGTACATGCTAATTATCACACATAATTGCAAGTAATTTCTAGTCAATGACAAGTGCTACTCAAGTGCACTCCAAGTCTCGTAGTGTCTTTTCTAGACTCATGTAGACAGTTTCAGGTAGTGGATGTCGCGGGACGTTTTATGCAATGAAAACTCTTTGAAAATTGTTTTCGTGAATGGATCCTAGAGATTGTAGACTAGACTCGAGAAGGAATCCTGGTTCACTACAATCGCAGCTCTGATACCAATCTGTCACACCCCTTTCTGCGGCGGAAGCACGAGGTGTGATCATGAAAGGTTCTCATTGCATACGAAGAGTAAACATGCTACATGCTCGTAAAATAACATTCAAATACCATAATTTGAAAACATACGTTAGCGTTTACATCGCTAAGTCGCATAAAACATTGTCTTAAAAGTTTACAACTTTATTTAAAGTTAAACACAAGCGACATCCACGAGCATAAGCAAGACCGCGCGCACATCCATTCTAGTTACCTGAAATACATGTGAGTTTTTGGAAAAACGTCAACATAAAGTTGGTGTGAATTCATGCGGTTTTGTATTTCATGTTTGTATACTTTGTATGAAAACATAGTTTGAGAGTAAATCAAGTTTTCATATATAAATCCAGTTTCATGTGTACACCACGTACCCATTTATAATTCAATCTTTTCTTGAGTACCCCACGTACTTCAAGTTATATATCAATCCTCTTGAGTACCCCACGTACTTCAAATTATATATCAATTTGTATGGTATGAATTTTATGTAAATACAGTATTTCTGTAATTATCAGATTGTTAATGGGTTGCAAAGCCATTAACCTGTGGCACGTCATAGGAAGTCACCAAACCTAAGGCATTTAATTGGTATATTCTGAGACACAAAAGCACCACTCGATTCTCGCCCCGACCGAGTGTGAGGCTGCCAGGCACCCGTTAGATCTAACCTTTTGTTCTGCGGTCTGAATGTATACGTTGATTAATGGTGCTTCTGTACCCTATTCGTGACACTATTTCTCATAACGCCTCCTACTTGGTTCTCGTTCTCACCAAGCGCGTTTCTTGTTATCATTTCTCATAGCGCCTTATACTTGGTTCTCGTCTCACCAAATGCGCTTCTCACATTCATATATTTCGTCACACTTGGTTCTCGTTCTCACCAAGTGTACTTCTTGTATTTATATCATACCATTTATAAACATTGTACTTTTGTACATGTATTTCACCCCCGAAGTTATAAAAACTGAAAACAGTTAAAAGAAAAGGGGGAGCATGAACTCACAACTTTGCGTTCCTAGCGTCGTAAACTCCACCGGATTTGCTTAATTAACGTCGTAACCTATACGCGTTTTCTTAACGTTAGTCACTAGACTTGCGTCGCACAAGTACAGTCACTCTCTTTTGTATATTTTCTTGTGTTAAAAATTTTCCATATTTTTAACTACGTATCTTACTTATATTATTTTCTCCAAAAATAAATATAAGTCTTTTATGTTTTGCACTTTGCACCCGAATTATGTTTCTTGTATTTTGTATGTGTATTTTTATATTTCTACTCCTCATGAGTATTTAGTGTATTTTTAAGTCTTAATACACTAGCACGTATAACACATACTATATACACTTAGCACAAAAATTGGTGATAAAATAATATATATTTTTCTCTCAAAATATACATACTTATATCCACTTTTATTCTTGAAGAAATCATCATTTCTTATCACCAAAAATTAGGGAAACCTTGGTAATACTTTTAAGCACATTTTTAGGGAATAAGTTTCTCAAAAACTTATAGTTTTCTAAGTGTCAAAATTTATAAAAATTTTGACAGAGTTTCCCCTAAAAATGGAGGTTTCCCACGTTTTCAAAACGTGTGTTTATTTTCTTTTTAAATCATCATCAATCATCAACAACAATTATCAACAATAATCGTCAACAATAATCACTAATTTCATGAACTTGAATATTTACAAAAATGTGTAGTAACTTACTAGCACATTTAGTAAGTCTTGTTATCTTTAAAAATAAGTTTAATTTCTTAAAAACTTTATTTTTAAAGAATATGAAGTTTTACAACTTCTAGTCGGTTTTTACGAAAACTATTTCTTCGTTAAAACTTTTGTTACACAAGTATCCACACACTTGTTTGTTCACAAAAACCACTTTTGTTTGTGTAAGATCCGGTTTAGAACATGTGATTTCTTTTGATGCTTGGTCTTTTGAAAATATCACTTGTAGATACGTATATCTACTTGTTTTAAACACTTTTGTACAAGTTAAAACATTTTTACACAAGTTCATGGTTTATGTGTGGTAGGGTTTCACCTTTTAACCCTTGTTACTTCTAGAATAGCTTTATGTTAAGATCCATGATCTTACCAAACCGGGTTAAATGGTGATCCGAGCTACCACAATCATAGATCGGGTCTAAATAATCACAAATTCCAAGTACTACAACTTTTACACAAGTTACAAGCTATTAACCACCATTTTAGTGTTTTTACTAGACTTTAATGCTTCAAAAAGTATGTTATCGATATTTAACCGACGAAACTCCTTTTACCCACTTTAGATACGTTCAAACAAGAGTTTTAAACATTATACCTCTAGCTCGGGGCTAGGGAAGACTCTTGATGGAAAATGGGTGGATAAAAGCTAACGGAAGTGGTCCTTCGCGTTCCGAGTGCACCAAAGCTCCTAATACGCAACCTCTAACACTTGTATCACCTTGGAATGATGAAGATGGAAGTCGAAAATGGGTGGGTGATCATAGGGGGGTTCGGCCGAGACTTAGAGAAGAGAGGGAGAGAAAATTTTTGTGAGTTGTGTGGAGTGAAAGTTCTTATGTGTAACCTCATGTACTTATAGGCAAATCTTAAGTGTTATTATCCATTGGTAATTATACCTCCAAGATATTAGGCAAGGATCAATAAAGTAATCAAGTTTGTACTAGAGGTGTCCCCTCTAGTTACATGGTGGCCGATCGGCCTAAAGGGGGGGGGGGGTATCCAGTTCGTTTTCAACTGTTTAGTTAGGTTGAACCAAGTTAAGTTAAGCGTTAAACTCCGTTAGTAATATATAGCGTGTTATGACGGGTGTTAGGGTAATCAGGGACCCTAACTAGCTCAGAAAAAGATTCATAATGAAAATAATAATATTTTCATGTTCCGGGTATAGTCCGGTTGTTCGGTTGCATACCGATTCGTTAAAGTGTTAGATTACACTTTTTAGTGTCGTTTAAGTACCTTTCTTGTACTCTTTCAATTCCCACACTTAGGGAAATATTCTGGATAATAAAATGACATTTCTGCATAATATTTATATGTCTAAATGCTGAATTATTGCTGAATTTTTATAAATTCTGCACTTAAAGTGCGTTTCGGGTGCTTTTTAGTGCTTATTTTTGCTTTCGCAATGTATATAAATTAAACCCTTGTATGTACTCTTGGGTTTTAATGTACTTTTGTCGTCGGACCTACACCTAGGCCTCTATTTTATTGTCTGACTGCTTTCTGCAGTTCTGTTGACACAGTGTGTCTTACCGGCGAGTTTATTATTATTCTGACGCAACGCTCTCGTTTATGCATAAAGCAATATTTTGTAGTATACAACATGCATGAATTCACTTGTTTAATCATGTGTTCAGACATTGCTGACACTTAAAATCATAATTGCAGTCATTAAGCAATAATTATAGTGTACGGAAATTACCGGTTTGTGCCAGTTGTCACAGATAATAACTCGAGTACCGTACAAGATGGCTACCAGATTGTTTTGCCCGTCCCCAATGCCCCTATCCAAACATTGGTCATGATTTAAGGTCATTAGTTCACGCCCGTCCTCTCAGGTACGGTTTGAGGTTGCTAAGCCTAATAGCACTATCAACTAACACCCTGTTACCTCTCAAGTAACTATTCGTTATCAGATGGGACTTAAAATGATAGGAACGAGTGTATTATCTAACATTCCAGTTTTTACCCACAAGATGTATTCCTCTCAGGAATACCCAATTGATTTACCTAAAAACCTATCACTCTCAAGGATACCCAATGACTGTCCCAACCACTGGGACGCATGCTCAAGAGGAATGAACTCACCTTTGGTTTGCTCGGTAGTTTATGTTACTTGTTCCAAGTTAGTCAACCAAACCCTACCGTGTTTATCAAAGACAATCAATTTTGTATGCACATAAATCACGTATTATTCGTACACATTACACAAGTAGGGTACAAGTAAACATTCATCGTTATGCAAGTCATTCATGACACCGTATAGTACAACATCCCATAATGTCATTTAACATGTATTCGAGTCATAACAAGTCTCTTCACAAGACGCCGAACAGTTAATTCGTTGGTCATAAGAGTGTGTGATTAATCCTGGTTCGTGCGGTTCCTAAGTTGTCTCGGCCCATATTTAACATACAGCCCAACATAAGGTGCGACCCAAAAGATAGATAGTGTGTGTGTGTAGGCCCGTTTCAGCATATGGCCAACTAGCATATCCCAGCCCATTAACGTGTGTGGCCTAATCCCGTCTGTGCGACCAGTTGGGCTTATGGCCCAGCATCATTGGTGCAGCCCAAGGGCATACGTAGCCCAGTAAGAAACGACCCACCCCAAGTGTACATTATGTTAACTTGTTCGGCCTGATGTGCATGCCAACCTTAAGATATTTTTGTGCAACAAATCCAAACCCATTAAATCCATGTTTCCCATAATCACAACCCCACTCCCATCGATTCCAAGTCCAACATATAATTAAATCAGTTATGCAATTTAAATACATATGCTTCCTCCAACAGTTAAATCCCCATAACCATATTACCATTTAAATTACTTATCATTCTAGTACCTATTATCTAGTGGACCTAGCTCTCATGCACTAACTAGGCAACAATAGTCATTGATTTGTTCATGGTATCACCCACAATTTATAAAATTTATAACTTCCCTTAGTATCACTCAAAACCCTAATTATTGGACTAATCATACTCACCATCCAGTTCATCAACTAATAATAACAGAAATTATAAACACATTGACATCATGGCATGGTTTAATACACATAACACTCCTAGTTATCGATGAATATCATTATTAAAATGTGTAGGTTATCATAACCCTATGAGATCATCGGCCAAACTGTGGATCATTCCTCTCGCATAAGTTCCATTATTAACAAACAAGTGGTACAACAATCACACAACTAATCAGCAAGAATGACACCCATCGAACCCAAAAATAACCCTTTAATCCCATATACGAACCAATATCAGTCAACACATATTTTCATAAACGAAACCGAGATGATTTTTCTAACCAGAGAATTGAGCGTAACACACAAAGAGACAAGCCTTGTGAAGGAAGAAAAGCTTCGGAAGGGGATCCTGATGTCGATCCGTGAGGGAATAAGAGAGGGTACTAGGGTTTTTGTGATTATTCTAAAACATGAAAGAATTACATGCCCCCTATCTAGCAATATACGTAACCCATGAAGGGTGGGCTTATGTAACTCGGGCCGAACTCATGTGTGGGCCGATGTGAATTAGAGATGTGGGATGTGTGCGTGTAGCCCACTCACATGTGCGGCCCAACCAAACATTGACACTTAGAATGGCCCACTACCCACGCACTCATACTCAACTACGTTTTACATTAACAAGTTTATCAAAGTCACGAGTGCTTAACAGATTTACTAAAGCAAAGAACGTGAAAGAGGAATACTGAGAAATCGAAATCACAAGACTGAAAGACACTATCCTTAAAAGTTTGGGTTGTCACATCATCCCCAACTTGAAAGAATTTTCGTCCCGAAAATTTGATTAGCAAGCACAGAGAAGTGAAGTGATAAATCAAGATTGTTGCAGATCTTCCTCAGGTGCCACAAAAGTGGTAGGCCCCTCTTTTGAAGGCGACGTTACCCTCGGCTAAGTGGTTTGAGTCAGCAGGGATACAATCCCAAGTAGCCGGGTTAATGTATTAATAGTAGTTTACATATGAGGGGATCAAGCCATTCGCACCCCCGCCATCCAATACCAGTGGGTATTGAAGGAGGTCCTAGTAAGCTTGACCCAAGTCCTTGCCGGATCTATACACTGAACAAGGCAAGAACCTTACTAAACCATTCCCTTAACCCCCGACCAAGTAGCCAACATATCTCTATATAGACCGTAGAGATATGAATGGTGAAAATCTTTTACTTTATATAGACAGTAAAGTAATGCCAAGACACCACGGACAAATGATAAAGAAGTTTCACCTTCAACATAAGAAACTAGTTATTAAAGTCATTAATACAAAACCAAATAAAAAGTGCGAAAAGATTAAAAATCAAAAGTATTACATTAAATGCTTGTCTTCACCAAGTGATGTAAGAGACTTAGCCAAACATAGCCTTTAATTTACAAGAACTCTTACGATCAATATTGGATCCCGAGACTACTACACACACTCTAAGGTGGATGATGGATGATGGTGGTGGATGTGGGTGTTGTAGTGGATGTGGAGTGGTGGTGAAGTGGGAGAGAGGTGGTTTGCCAAGGGATGCCTTTGAAGTGAGCCAAGCACCCCTATTTATAGCCTGAACAGAAGCCCGGACACGGCCCCGTGTCCGCTGGACACGGCCCCGTGGCCATCATCTTTCTCTTCCTTCATTAATTACAATGGTCTGCATTAGGCTCCACACGCCCCCGTGTTCGCTGGGCACGCCCCCATGTGCAGAAGCGTATCTGTACTATCAAGATTTGCAACATTCTGCGAATCTTAGTGTTGACCACGCCCCGTGTTGAGCTGGGCACGCCCCCGTGCTGGGAAAAGAAGCTTCTACAACTTTGTCATTTTCTGCAGACACCTGCCACGCCCCCGTGTCCGCTGGGCACGGGGCCGTGGTCAGCCTCCTGTTTTCTTGTTTTTGCTTAGGAAGATGTTGTCGAGGGGTTGGGCATGCCACGTTTATTCCTTTTCTTTGTATTTATGTTAGTTTTTGCTGCATATTTGTTCCTTTTGTTCATTTAAGCTCATTTGGTCCTGAAAATACAAAAGGAAGTCAAAAGCACACTTTTTTCCAACATTAGTACTAAAAAGGGTTAGTTTTATGCCTCATTTGATGTAATTTATATGTTGCATTTTACACACATCACTCTTCCCAAGGAGAGCGGAGGTACGTATTCTACCCAAGAAGAATACGCAGGTTGCATCCCACCCAAGGGGGATTGTTGTTATTTAACCCATTCCCAAACCACCGGGAATCCCATGCTTTGACGAAAGTGTGAACTCACCTTTGGTTGCTCGGTTGGACTCTTAAGAATAACTAACAGTCAAGGTTGGTCAATCACGTCCTAGTATGATTACCATTTAGTTTATTAGTGATTTCAAATAAAGCACGAACCTCCTACACGCATCTACCACATAACATGCACTCACTTTGACAGTTCATGCCCATACACACATTCCACCTATAACTACTCAAGAGCAAGCACACCATACTTCAAATAACACTTTCGTTGACATATAACAAGTTGGATCATTATCAGATAACATAACCGACATTTAGACACGCAAATCACTACTTATATTGTTTCAGCTTTAGCATCAAAAACTGGGCTGTTTTCGAATATTTTTATAAAATAGTTAACTTGTTCCAAATATTCCCAAAATTTTACAGAATGTTCCAAACAGTCCATGTATCATTGTATAAAAATCTCGGGACCCAAATCGTCACTTTCTGACTGCAGTCCACGGAAAAATTCATTTAAAATTCATCGTAAGTCCGATTGACAAAATTCTAGTCGGAGAATTACGACGACACCCATGGACAACTACTGTACGAATTTCATGACCTAAATCTATCCATATTTCAAGTTATAACGAAAAACATAACACATATTTTCTGCAGAAAAAAACGCAGCTTTTGCTGCTGTACAAAATAGACCTTTAAAAATAGCAAACGGCCTCAAAAAAATATGATTCCAGTTCCATTTGAAGCGTTTTTCGAAAACGTATAATTTAGACTCCAGAAAATCAATTTTTCGATTATAACGGTCCGTTTACAGCCAACTGAAGTTGGCTGTTTTTGTCAATCAGCATGCTGTTTTACATTTAAACGACACAAAAACGCGTGTAAATGATCCCGACCCTTCCTAATAACTACCAGCAGCAGGCTAATCATCAATTACCATCTAACCATATCAATAATCACAAAACCCTAGATGTAACACATAATGATTTTCACAAAAACGCAGCCAATGATCATTTATGCATACATATCATCGATTAATTCAACAAATCGCATACACAATCGAAATAAATCATGCAAAAACAAAACCCTAGCATGTCAACTAAAAATCACAGCCATGTTTCCACAAAAATCACACCATGAATCACAATCCAAATCAAGAATACTAACCTTGGAGCAAGAGAAGGGATTACGAGGAAGTGAAAAGCGAATCAAGAAGCCGAACAAGAGCTAGGTTGCGCAGGGGGGGGGGGTTCTCTGGTCGACGCACACAAGGGGGGTGTTTAGGGTTTTGATTTTTGATTTCATATTCCCAAAGTCAAGTGCATATAATTAAAACACATGGAGGTTGGGCTAATGGGCTACAAGGAACAAGAGAGTGTGGTTTTAGGCTTAATATTTCGAACAAGGGCATGGGGTGGGGGTTTGGGCTGGTTGGTGGCTCAGGAGGAGAGGGGGTGGGTTTGGGTTGGGTTTGCTAAGTGACGCTTTCGCAAGTTTCATGGAAAAACTAATTAAAACGTTTCGTATCGCAAAGCAATATATTATAACGCTTCGTTTCACAAAATAACGTATTCCAATATTTCAGTTTTGGGTTTCGGTTTCCCGTAATTCACATTACACATTACCAAACACACAATCGTTCAAATAAAATCAATCACCAAAATTCAATTCATTTAACGTACATGAAATTTCACAGTAAATGAAACGTTCAGGAATTTACACGAGTTGTCACGATCATTAACTTCATACGAGCCTCCATTTAACATGTATAGCACTATAGGAGTAATGCACCGCCCGTAGACTTGTGGTCGTGTTAAATTTAATACTTGCGGTAATCAGAGGATTGACTTGAATATTCGCATGCCGGTTTATACGTTATCTTGATAACTAAAGTTTGCCATGTGGATTCGTTTAAACACTTTTATACGTATGCTATGTATTAAACTTGTATACTCGCCAATACTTTTGTATTGAACCATGTATTTTTAAACATATTGTAGGTTGATGGTTGAGATGATGAAACTTAGTAGGGGTTCCCTAGATACGCACCTAGAATCATTAGATTATGTTGTTGTATCAATTTTGAACAATGTTGTATTTTACTTATTGTCTCATTGTTGTATTTGAAACAATTGTTGAAATTTGATTTCGTTGTAATGTAACTTGACAATTTGGAATGAAATGAAATCAGTTTTTGTTATAATTATTGCCACATTAGTCTTATGAAGTCTCGAGCAATCTCGTTCGTCTCACTCCGATGTTTCCGCCATCAGTTGGGGTGTGATAGACTAAATGTGCGATTTTAAACAAGCTTACCAATACGTGTGGGTTTAAATGAGCTTGGCTAGAGTCACGAGTATAAACAAGTTTGACCAGGTATGCAGGTTCAAACAAGTTTAACTAGACTCATGAGTATAAACGATCTTGACTAAACGTGTGAGTCTAAACGAGCTTGGCTAGACGTGCGGGTTTAAACAAGCTTGACTAGACGTGGGAGTTTAAACAAGCTATGCTAGACCCATGAGTTTAAACGAGCTTGACTAGACGTGCGAGTTTAAACAAGCTTGACTAGACTAGCGAGTATAAACGAGCTTGACTAGACTCACGAGTATAAATGAGGTTGACTAGACGTGTGGGTTTAAACGAGCTTGACTAGACTTGCGAGCATAAATGAGGTTGACTAGAAGTGTGGGTTTAAACGAGCATGACTAGATCGACGTGCAAGTTTAAACGAGCTTGGCTAGACTCACTAGTTAAAGCGAGATTGACTAGACTCACGAGTTTAAACGATCTTGACTAGACTCGCGAGTTTAAACGACCTTGACTAGACTCACGATTTTAAAGATTGACTAGACTTGAGTGTTTAAACGAGCTTGACTAGACTCACGAGTTTAAACGAGCTTGACTAGACGTGCGAGTTAAAACGAGTTTGACTAAACTTATGAATTAACACGAGCTTGGATAGACTCGCGAGTTTAAATGAGCTAGACTAGACTCCTTAGTTTAAACGAGCTTGACTGGACTCATAAAAGCCTAAAAACCTATCCATAAAGAACAACCAAAATGTGTATGAAGTGCTAGATAGAAATTCTAGTTAAAAATTCAAATCCCACAACTATCATACTTGTAAAAGTACCACGCAAAGAACCATCTTATCGTTAATCTAGTTCTAAGATGATACACTGAAACTAGGAATCACTAGACGCAAATAATTAGAAGAACCCCGTGCACACAAGAGTTCAAAACTATCAAACAACGCATAGATTAATTAGCAATCCCAAATCATCTCTCGAATCATTAGGATTAGATGCACTGATAATTCAATCGATTTTAGTTGATTAATTAACTTATTATTTCTAATGATAAGCTCTAGACTGAAAACCTACCGATTAACGTCCTAAAAATGACTTTAATGTATGTAGGGTGAATCTCCTTTTTCCAAGCACATAAAAATCAACAACCAAACCACAATCACAACTAAACACAAACATACATGTTCATAATCAGCAACAAGATGGAACTATTTTATCTTCAGAACACAAACTTGGTAAAATGTCAAACTAAAAAGTAAAAGCAACATCAAAAGTTCATCAAAAACCTAGGTGGCTTTTAAAGTTCAGAAAAGTACAATCAAATAGCAAACATCATGTTCATCACAGATTAAATGAGAAAAAAATCAAAAGCTTTGACAAACGGATTGCAATTGCTTCAAAGTTCTAAACTTTATGATTCCTTCTCGATCTGATCACTTTCTTCGTTTGCAATTCTCCTAGTAGTCGTCTGGAAGTGGAAAAATGTGAACTACGGTTGAAAAATTGGTTTAAATAGGGGAAAATTGGACTTTGCCTCCTTTACTATCCGCCGAGTGTCGCTAAAGAGAAGGAATTAAGGCCACGTAATGCACCAATCCCCAAAAAGCGACAAAATAGTCACTGAGGCATTCATATAATTTCTCCATACTTTTAAACGCTTCGCGTATCGCCACAAGCAGCCCATCATTCGTTCGTGACGAACATGTGATTTCCTTATAAATTTCATTTTATCCCTAGACTTCCTATGTTTTTTATTTCTTTGTTATTTTAGCTCATTTTCATACGAACACCTACCAAAACACAAATCACATTACCTCTCATGAGACTGCTACCACCACCACGACCGCACTTGCGACCCCCACCACCATTCACACTTGAAAACACCACCACCATCCCAATATGCAACCGCCACCACCTCCACCCCCCCCCCCCCCCACCCAACCCATCAAAAACCCAACCATCATCATTGTCCACTTTCCATCATCACCCTTCCACTTCTCTTCTTCAACTTTCGCAGTATATATGTTAGTAAGCCGATTCGAGATGGCTAATCTCCCGATAGATATACCCGTAGAGTGGGTTAAACTCCAAGAATTAGATAAAGAACAAGACTTAACTTTGCAACAATTTTCTCTTCTTTTCTTATTAACACAAGATGGTTCTTAAATACATGAATTGAAAACCGAATTGGAAGGAACGTGTGCAAACATGGAAACATGGGATGCATGAAAATAATTAAAATATGTAAACTAATAAGTAAAATAACTGCATGTGGGACGTGGGTTGTATACGGAAAGTGGGCATCTTCGTATGGCTTCGGGATTACGGTGATGGGTTCGTATCAATACCCCGCCCTTCAAAACGTCCTTGTCCTCAAGGACGGTATGCTCGGTCCATGGCGGTCGCCACTCTCGTCTTCCGGTGGCGTATGGTTCAGTCTGAATGGGGCGTGGTGGTTGCCACGGTGGTCGCCATTCCCGTCTTCCGGTAGCTTTCGGAGGAGAGCAAATAAAGTGCCACAGTGGCTTCCTTCCGTCGATCCCTTTATGATCTACAAGGATAGCATATTGCTCCTCCATTTTGAAAAGAAAATTATATACCTTCTTTCCTTGATCAGTTAAAGTTTCCGAAGGAACAATATTGTAGGTGGATATCAAGTCACCAGCTAGCAAGTAAGGGTAGGTTTGTGTGGTTCCTGAGGCAAGTGGTATCTGGAACGAAACACTTGGGGGTGACCTTTTTTTGCGGTGGAATGGGCTTTAGGAACGGTTTTTGTGGCGGTGTTGGTGGAGGGACAAAGCGTAATTTGGATATGGCGTCAGTGAGGGCGGTGAGGGCAGGTTTGAGGACGTTGGTAATGGCGTCAACGTTGGTGAATTGCAAAAGTTGTTTGGATTCAGCGAGCATCTCTTCCATTGTTGGGTTGTGGGAGCGGGAAGGAGAGGACGTGAATGAAAGCACCATTGTTAGTAAGCCGATTCGAGATGGCTAATCTCCCGATAGATATACCCGTAGAGTGGGTTAAACTCCAAGAATTAGATAAAGAACAAGACTTAACTTTGCAACAATTTTCTCTTCTTTTCTTATTAACACAAGATGGTTCTTAAATACATGAATTGAAAACCGAATTGGAAGGAACGTGTGCAAACATGGAAACATGGGATGCATGAAAATAATTAAAATATGTAAACTAATAAGTAAAATAACTGCATGTGGGACGTGGGTTGTATACGGAAAGTGGGCATCTTCGTATGGCTTCGGGATTACGGTGATGGGTTCGTATCAATATATTTTTGGGGCCGCTGTGCAAATCCATTTCTGATCAAGTCATCCCACCTTAAAAGGAGAGAACTTAGGTGTTTCTCCTTACCGGATTACTTCAGAGGTGATTTCAAAGGAGGAGTATCATAAATGAAAGGTTAAATAGAATTTAACTATTTTTTGGGTTTGTTTTTTTGGTTCATCTTGTTTGATTGTTGGCGATGGTAGAAAAAGAGACGATGGGAAATGGTTGTGAAGGTGTGTGTTGGTGGTGATGGTGTGAGAAGATGGAGGTGGATCCCACCTCAAGAGAAAAAGTATCCGATAAGTTTTATTTTTCAACTCAGGGACAAGGATATATATTTTTAAAGCTTTAACTAATAAACTTAACCCCCCATCAAGTCACGTACCACCTATGTTGTAAAATCAAACATCATGCATCATCGTTACAATATTAGAAAGCTAAGGAAGAAACCTCTAATTTTTGCAAACCATAGAGATCATCCAGGCACTTAAACTTAACTGCTAAAATGATTTTGCTAAGGATTTTAATAAATCATTTGACAACTTAATTTTTTTCTAGATTTTAATAAATCATGTGTGTGTATTGTTTTGCTACAAAATTTACTATACATTTTGCTACATATTTTAAAACTCTATTTGTATTGGATTTTGCTACGGATTTTATTACATTATTTTCAAAATATTTCTTTTTACGAGTTTGCTATGGATTTTGCTAGAAGTTTTTTTTTAATATTTATTTTCTCTATTTTGCTACTGATTTTATTGCGCTATTTTTACATATTTATTCTCTCGAGTTTGCTATAGACTTTATTTCATTATTTTATAAATATTTATTTTCTCTAGGTTTTTACGAATTTATTAAAAAATTGAATATTTATTTTCTTAGTTTTGCTATAAATTTTGCTACAGATTTAGTTAGCGACGAAATTTTCATGGCCAAACCATAGAAAAAAGTGTCCATAGCTAATCCTTAGTTTTTAGTTAATTTATAAATATTTATTATCATAGTTTTGCAACGGATTTTGCTACTGATTTTCCTACATTATTTTTTATATTTACTTCCTCAGTTTTGCTACGGATGTTGCTACGTGTTTTTTCTACGTCTGATTTTAGATATTTTTTTCTAGATTTTGCTACGAGTTTTGATTGACATTTTATTTAATTATATTTTAATAATTATAATCTCATCTTTGCTACAGATCTTGCTACCGATTTGATTCTACGTTTTTAGTTAATTTCTGAAAACTTATTTTCATCATGGTTTGGTTACTGATTTGGCTACCTTAATTTGTTTTATATTTATTTCTTCAATTTTACGGATTTGCTACAGATTTGGCTACGGATTTTATTTGCGACGGAATATCCGTAGCAAAATGCGTGCGTAGCTAATCTGTAGATAATTCGTAGCAGAATTTGCGACCGATCTTTTCAGTAGCAAAATTTTATAGCAAATGCCTCTTTTTGTAGTAGTGAAAGTCACATAAAGTTTGTCTATTAAACATGTATAAAAAAATTATCAAACTATAATAATCAATAAGTTCGCAATATAACCCGCAAATATATAAGATTAGGCTAAAGAAATCAATAATAAATATTTTTTCAACTACGTTTCTATAGCATGTGTTCACATATATATTAAACTAATTTTTCTTTTTTAAATACCATGATATTTTTTTATTAAGGAAAATGTTAAGAAAAATTATTAGAATTTGAAGATCCCCTATTCAATGGACTTCCAAAAGTCTAATGCTGGTCAAGTAGTCAACGGTCATTTTTAACACGGTAATATAAAAAGTTGAAAAGTAAGGCATATTCGACAAGCAGTAATATAACTATAAGAACAGTACTTTATGCATAGAAACATGTATGATAGAAAAAAGAACTTACCTTGAAAGAAACAAAGCAAATAGTCTTTCTATCACTTTTCAATCGTCATGTCTACAAAATCAATCTTTGTTGGAAACACCTAAGGCCACCAAAACTTTCATCAACAAAACATCATCGATGACATAGGATAGATAACCGTGACTTTAATCAGCGATTAAACCAACGATAATTCGAATACTCTTATGCTGATAACGTGTTATAAAACTAGCCTAATAGCAAAAGGAATATAAAGAACAATATGAAAAAAAAGATTGATCTTATTGATTGAGGTGTATATTACAAGAGATACAAGAGACTATATATAATAGAGGAAAACTTGTGGAACAATCCTAATCTATTTTAGGTGTTGATAACCATATTAATAATAAATATATTCATAACAAGAATAATAATAATTGAAGGTTTGAAATTATGGAGTACGATCAAATACAAACCACATTTCGTATACAAACTGTAAGAACTGTTTAAAAAGTGTCATGTGGCATCCAACCAATTAAAGGGAAATGGTAAAATGATAACCTAAATAATATCAATTATCTTGAATTTCTTATAATTATGCTAACAAGTAATTAATTCTTTCTTTGGATCTTCTTTTTGTTTTCAATGTGCTGATAAAGAAAAGTGCTGATATCATTTTATGGGTTAGGATCAAATACAAAGGATAAAATAAATAAGAAGTGTAAGAAGGATTCTAGTCCATTGATCTTAGATTTGAAGGGTTGAGATTGGTTGTAGGGAAAAGAAGATAATAGAAGGGCATAAAAGGAATCCTATATTTATGGATTTTCTCTCTCCACATGCAAGGCACATGCCAATTCCCCCATCGATTTAAAACGTCCATAATTTTTTCATACGACATTTTTTTTCAAAAAAAAATTCACCATAATAACGTGCGTTTTTTTATCTTTAATATGAGTACCATATTATCATATAAAAATAAAATAAAAATTTTCATTTTTACTGGGTTTTTTGGCATTGTGTTAAAGGTTCAGGTCATTGTGTCTTTTAACTGGGTTTTGGTCAGTAAAGTTTTTATACATTGTGTTATTATCAAAACCTATAACACAATGTTAATTTGAGTTCTATCCATTGCGTTTTTATAAAAACCTATAACACAATATATGACACAATGAAGATTTTGTTATATCTGGGTTTTCTATAAATTGTGTTATTAGTTCAGGTCATTGTGTTTAATATGTTATTCATTGTGTTTTAATATATTGTCCATTGTGTTTTAATAATTTGTTCAATTTTTTTATTATCTTGTTCATTGTGTTTTAGTTTGTTATGTATTGTGTTTTTAGTTTGTTTTTCATTGTGTCTTCATCTGCTCTCCATTGTGTCTTTTATCTGCTGTCATTAATTGTGTCTTTTATCTGTTGTCATCAATTGTGTTTTTATTTAGTCTGATTCTTATTGTGTTATATGTTATCGCCATTGTGTTATACGTTATGGTCATTGTGTTTTAGTATGTTGTCCATTGTGTCTTTATCTGTTGTCATTGATTGTGTTTTTATTCTAATTTGCATTGTGTTTTACATCATGTCCATTGTGTAATATGTTATTCATTGTGTTTTAATATGTTGTCCATTGTGGTTTAATAATTTGTTCAATTTTTTTATTAACTTGTTCATTGTGTTTTAGTTTGTTATGTATTGTGTTTTTAGTTTGTTTTTCATTGTGTCTTCATCTGCTCTCCATTGTGTCTTTTATTTGATGTCATTAATTGTGTCTTTTATCTGTTGTCATCAATTGTGTTTTTATTTAGTCTGATTCTTATTGTGTTATACGTTATGTTCATTGTGTTTTAGTATGTTGTCCATTGTGTCTTTATCCGTTGTCATTGATTGTGTTTTTAATCTAATTTACATTGTGTTTTACATCATGTCCATTGTGTAATATGTTATTCATTGTGTTTTAATATGTTGTCCATTGTGGTTTAATAATTTGTTCAATTTTTTTATTATCTTGTTCATTGTGTTTTAGTTTGTTAAGTATTGTGTTTTTAGTTTGTTTTTCATTGTGCCTTCATCTGCTCTCCATTGTGTCTTTTATTTGCTGTCATTAATTGTGTCTTTTATCTGTTGTCATCAATTGTGTTTTTATTTAGTCTGATTCTTATTGTGTTATATGTTATCGTCATTGTGTTATACGTTATGTTCATTGTGTTTTAGTATGTTGTCCATTGTGTCTTTATCTGTTGTTATTGATTGTTCTTTTAATCTAATTTACATTGTGTTTTACATCACGTCCATTGTGTAATATGCAACTGGGTTTTTGAAATTTTTTTGAAAAATATAACAATATGGTACTCATATTAAAGATAAAAAAACGCTCGATTTTATGGTATAATTTTTTTTTTAAAACAAATGATGTATAAAAAAGTTACGGACGTTTAAAAGTTAGGGGGGAAATAGCATGTGACTTGCATGTGCATATTCTCTTTCCTCTTGTAGACAAAATTACCCTTTCCATTTAATTACTCATAGGACACTTGTCACTCTCTGGTGCCTTCTTACCCTTCTTATTTTTAAATCTTTTGTATTATAACTCAACCCATCATTTTATATATTTGTGAAAATCAATTATCTTGATTAATTTTCATGTGCTAATATAATTCAAAAATGTTACTTTTATATATGTACTAGGTGTACACCCGTGTGAACACACGGGTTTGTTTTAATAACGATCGGAAGCAAATACTAAAAAACATATTATAGTATATTATTTAAATTCTTTATGTTTAGTTACATATTATAAAACAATGTTAAAGACAATTTGTTTTAGTGTACATGTTTGATATAGAAATAAGGTAAATAATTGATAATATTTTGTCGAAAATGAAAGCATAACCTAATTTTATGTTGTCTAATAACTTCTTATATATGATGTTAATTTTTTTTGACACATTGTTAGTGTAAAATTCAGTAAAGGTCCATTGTTATTGTATAATTCAATAATACTAAAAACATATTATAATATATGATTTAAATTCTTTGCATTTAGTTACATATCTTTATAAAACAATGTTAATGAAATTATGTGTTAGTGTACATGGTTGATATACAAATAAACTAAGTATTTGGTAATATGTTGTCTAAAATGAAAACATGAACTAATATGTTGTTTAAAATGAATACATATCTTTATAAAATGTCTTTTTTATACCCTCAAATCTTAATGATAAACATATATGATTAGAACATTCACACTTCTCAATAAAATCATTTTCATCTTCTCTCAAGTCCCAAAACACAAAACACAGAACTTCATCTTCATCTTCAATCATCTTCATCGGATCATCTTCATCTTCACCGAAATCATCTTCATCGAAATCATCTTCCTCTTCTGTAATCTCCACCGATCATCAGCTTCATCTTCATCTTCATCTTCTATAACAATCGAAGGTAATATCACATACCTAAAACGCTTCCTGTTTGTAGGTTTGGGTTTTGTTTATTATGAAGGTTTGTTTCAGGTTTTATATGAAAATATTGTTTGATTCTTGTGGGTTTTTGTCTCGGGTAGCAAAACAGAGGGTTTGAATGTGTTTTCGGTTCCTCATATGAGATCAACTGTGTTTTGGTTTTGATTCTTGTGGGTTTTTGTCTCGGGTATCAACTGAGTATATTGTTCAAAATGTATCATTGATTTCTATAGTTTCAGATCTCATGTGATCATTTGGCTGATTCTTGTGTGTTTTTCTCTAAAAACAATTAGAGCACAAATCTAGGTTGTTTATTGAAACTATGATACTTGTGGGTTTTAATTTCTGAATCAAATGCGAAGAAACAAATGATGGAAATTGATAAAGCGTATCAGTGTGTAGTTATTTGAACACATCAATATTGATACTTGAAATGTGAAAATTGATTTTTGGTTATTTGAGAATTGTTTAAAAAGATGAACTAAATCAGAATTAAATTTTATACAAATGAACTGATCGGATCAGTTTCGGATTGATGTGTTCGTCATATTGATTTTTGGTTTGATTCGATGATATGTGTTCCTCATATTGGTCATTTGAATGTGTTTATATTGGTCATTTGAGAATTGTTTAATAAGATGAACTAAATCAGAATTAAATTTTATACAAATGAACTGATCGGATCAGTTTCGGATTGATGTGTTCCTCATATTGATTTTTGGTTTGATTCGATGATATGGGTTCCTCATATTGGTCATTTGAATGTGTTTATATTGGTCATTTGAATGTGTTTTATTGTACAGAATGGCTGCGGATGTAAAGATATGCAAAAAACCAAGCACGAAGGCGAGAACACTTGACAACCTCCTAGAAGATGGTGCGGTGCACATAAGGAAGTGATTGATCAGAACGATCAATTGTATATGAACGAATATAACCCCAGTGGCAGATATGTAATAAGCGAGCTCTGGAATTTCAAGGAAAATCGAAGAGCTACACTAGGGTTATATTCATTCATATATGAATGAATATAACCCAAGTGGTAGATATGTAATTACCTACACTGGGATTATATTCATTCATATCTGCTACATTCCGAAGTGCACCCATCAGCAAGGATCCACAATTGCTTGTGGTGATACGACATTTTGTCTCTGTATTGTATGTTACGGTCTTTTGTTATCGAGTCTGTAAGTCCTGTCAAGTCTACGAAGTTGGTATGACGTGTTTTCTCTATATTGTATGTTACGGTCTTTTGTTATCGAGTCTGTAAGTCCTGTCAAGCCAAAGTATAGATACCATGATTGCATATCGAGCAACAAACGCAAAGCTGATTTTAAGGAACCTTTGCTTTAGTTAATGCATCATCTTTTATCTTTTACGTTTTTAAAGACACTCGCATTCTAAGAAAAGCAGAACAATTATATTTCTTAAACTGAGTTGCTATTTTTTTTCATGTCTAACTGGGATATAAGGTGTGGCCATAAGCATCAGTATCACTAATAAGAAGAAAATAACCAAAATTCTGATAAAGTATAAAATTTCAAAATTTGACAAATCAAAACAAACTCTTAAATAATAAGTCAAGAAGTCGAACACATACAAAAGAGAAATAATGATCATGGTGTTTTCACTTCCATGTTTATAAACTTGCATATTTTTTTCTATTACATATCAAATTAGACTCTACATACAAAACATGGAATAGAAATAACCTTTAACATACCCTAAAAATACCTTACGAACTCACAATTTGTAAACTATGATTCAACCCGAAAACCGACCCTGAATCATTTAAGCATGGCTTCCTCTTTCTGAACTGTTTTGGCAGCCGCAACCATCGCTTATAACGGTTGTTTAGACACCATTACCAGTCACAAAACTGTACCTAATTGCATGTTGTTGGTATTCCTTTTCTTGTTTTGTTATGGTACTCGTTACCCCTACTATCCAATGTTATTTGACCACTGTTTACAGCATCGAGGCACCACCCACGAAGCCACAAACAACCCAAATCGCTGCTGCCCCAACACAAGGATTTGCTCCAGAAACCGTAGGACGCATGACAATGTGGTCTGGTTCGCTGCACTTTTATAACAAAGTCCTTATGTTAGTTTTTCAATTATAATTAAATCTCCTTTTACTACACCATTACCTATAGAGTAAACTCAATAGGAAGTATCTAATCGTTAATACGAACTCAAGTTACCAGAGACTATCATAAATAAGCCTTGTGTAAATTTACCTGTTTAAATACGTTGATTTTTTTTGTCCAAATAAGCACCAAGCAATATCAAATCCATTCCACAATGACCATTTTTATGCACTTGATTTTTAAGTCCAGTTGAATGTAAAAAGACATCTGCATCAACATCAACATCATCAAATAAAGTCTAAGTTTTTAGCACATGAATGAATAAAATTTCGTTCAAAAAGTTCAAATAATACACTTAATACTCCAATCAATTCTTAATGTTAAACTATGTTTATAATAATAATAAACTATGTTAAAGCTATATATGGGGTATGTCAGTCAAAATTCAATAATCTCAGCATGTACCCTATGATAGAGATTCATTATCTCTATAACTTATCAGTTTATATTCTACAAACTCTTAGCGACCAATTGGGATGAATTTCATTTTAGAATGAACATAACTAAAAGGTTTAACTTTATCACAATTATAATTAACTCATGATTAATAACAGTTTTAAAATCTAACCATTACCTTGAACCTAATGACTTTCATGCCAAGATCCAGGGATGTTTGGGATACTTAGCAGCAACCTTTCGTACAATATCGTAGGAAAACCCAAACAGTGTTTCTGGCTTTGGTGCAGCCTTTCTTGCATTGTCAATGTCTGCAAAAAACCTAAATCAGAAAGATTGGAAATAAAATTTGAAATCGGTAAATATAATAAACCTGCCACTTACGTAGATTCAGGCCATCCTCATTCATAATGCTTTTTCCTAATGTTTTCTTTGCTTCTTAGGGGGAAGATGGGTGCTTCTCTCCATAGGGCATACAAAGCACAGATTGTTGGCGGAAGCCCGCCACATTTAACATATAAAGTTTTTTTATATGTTAAATATGGCGGGCTACCGCCAATAACCTGTGTTTTGTATGCCCTAGGAGAGAAGCACCTATGTTCCCCTTAAAAAGCAAAGAAAACATTTCATGGCTGATTTGATGTTTTTCGTTGCTGAAAGATCATTAGTCATGACTGTGTGATCATGCTTTACCTGAGAACAAATGCACCAAGTTAAGCTCAAATTTTTTCAACTTGATCAAATGTCACTTATACCCTTTAATAAAGACCTTGTTCGTTTTTTGCACGCCCTGTTCATTTTTTTTTAATGTTGAAACAACGTTAAAACCTAAAACCCTATGCTGAAGCGTCGTTTTTTGCACCAGATTGGGCCGAGGCGTCGCCTCAAAAAGCTTCACGTGTTTTGACGCTTCAGAGCAAATAAAGCTTTTTACCAAACGGTTAACGCTTTAAGCGAGCTTAAAGCGCGCTTTTTTAAACTAAGTTTCCAACACAAGAAAACTACACAATTGTTTTATTTTATTTTTTACTATTTTCTTCTTTAGCACATTAAATGTAATATTTGACTGTGATAACAAGAGCAGTGTGACTTACAGGAAGTGACTCCCATATGGCTTCATCCTTCAAATGTTCTTCATTTACTGGCAGTAACACCTTGCACATTCTATACACATTACAAATCATTTACAAAATCATTTAAAGCGTGTGTTCAGATTATAGGGTTACTTATTTCAATATTCATTTACAAAATCACCCACAAATAAAACTAAAGCGACCTAATGGTCGGACCATCGGTTCCCCTTCAACAATCAGATTAACAAACTTAGAATGCTTGTACTCCAATTACTGTGTAGGTCTCAGTTGATATGGAAGCAACCATAACAGAGGATACTCAATGGCATTTAATGCTCGGACCATCGGTTCCCCTTCAACAATCACTTGAGGTAAGCCTACAACAGGAACTTTATCTTATGAAAGTCAACTCAAGTTTATAATGTCGATGATACAATCAGTAGCTTTAAAATTTTAAGCAAGTAATTGAGCATTCTTGTCAAACACAAAAAAATGGTTCTTAAAGTTAACCAATATCCAAAAAAGAGCATTCTTGTCTGCAAATCCAATAACAAATTCCAAACATAAACCTAGGAACATAAATCCTAACCAACACTTGTGTGTAATGAAATTCTTTAATATAGTTTGAAGTGTCTTAGAGATAAAGGAAGTAAATCAGTTCGGTAAATAGAGTATTATAAAACCTCAAACTAAGAAATCCCAAGAGTCGTTTTTGAAAAACATATATTAATAAACTTCATGAAGGCACTATGCAAGAACATATACGAATCATATAAAAGATTTGAAAATTCAGTCTTCATGTAAAAGTCACAAGACACTTCACTGTTCTTTAACATTAACTCTAGTCTCTACTTCATTATTTTTTATAAGCGGTTCAAGATTACTAACCAATACCATGTGACTAAACCGTTCCTTGTCATCTTCTTTACTCATTGGCAGAAATAAATTAGACTTTAGGGACAAACTTGATGTGATCTTTGCCCCAGCTTCACTGTCATCGAAAGTAGAAATATTTTTAACAAAACAAACAGAAAATTTTAACGAAACAACACGTCATAGAAAGTAGAAAATTTTATATAAAACCAAAACAACTATGTAGAAATATTCTTCACGAAACAAACAGAAAATTTTCCTTTGTACCCACCTTCCGGTCAACTTCCACTGCTTGTCCTGCATCAAAATTAATATCAGAAAAGTCAATCTTTATTAAATAAACCTGTAGCATGTTCGGGTTCCAAAATTATAATTATTGACGTCTTCATTAAAGCAACCAGTAGCAATCTTGGATAAAAGAAATTTACAATCTTGGATAATAGAAATTTACAATAAGGGCATTGTACCAACCAGTAGCAATCTTGGATAAAAGAAACTGGTAAAATTAAATTGCAAAATTCTGAAAGCCGTGAAACTTTGAATATTCAATAATAAACCATAGTATTACAAAATTATGAATTTGAAAAATAATAAAAATTAAAAATTAAACATTACAATTAACACTTAATAGAATATCTCGTTCTCTCGCCTTCTTCCATGCAATTTCATTTTTTGTTTTAATTTGTAGATCAGCTAGCATATCACAAGTCTTCTGATCCTGTTTCAGCAAATTTGTGATAAACTCTTCTGCTTTTTGTTTAAACTCTGTTGGAGTAGAAGAGGCAACTTCATCTAGCAGTGCAATGCTACTCCAGGTTTGCTTATAATATTTATCACTAACAATAGCAACTTTTTGGTTGAGTTCTTGAGCGTTTCTTTGTTCTTGGAGTGACCAGGTTGAAAATTCGATTTTAAGATCAGTGGTATCGGACCAGTGATAGAAGGTTTTCGTTGCCATTTAGGAAGAATGTAAGTGTTTTTGGACGATTTGTTTTAGGATGAATGTTTTTTTTTTAAACTGAAGTGTTGATGTTTTCAAGATATGTAACTAATGATGTTTTATAGTGTTTAAAATCTTTGAAAGAGTAAATGAAGAGACATCTCCTAATTATGATAACCTTTTTTTGAAGGTTTCAATTTTGTTCCTTGGTTTTCTACATATTTAATTTTACTTGTTTTCCCATGAAAACTCATTTTTCAAAGGTTTTGCATTAAAATGCTTAATAGGATAACTAAACAGGCAATTCCCATATACACGTTTTTTACTCTTAAATCATTAAATGTACATGGTTTTTAAGTATAAATGTTAATTTAATGTTTGCCTTTAAAGCTGACCTTTGGCCTGTTACATATAGTATATAATAGCATTGCCAATAATTTTTTTTTTCATCAAAACAGATTCATTCAGGGAAACAAAAGTGCAACTATTATTGTTTTGCCTTAGTTCTTATAAATATATTAAAATGGAGTCATATACTTCTGCAAAATCTGACGATTTCAAGCAACGCTTTATTAAACAAATCGAAGACCAAGTTTTGGCTGATAGGTCTACTCTTCAAGAGTTGAAGAGGTGTTTTAACGGACTGGAAGTTGGTCTGCTAACAAGAGACCAAGTTTCGAGGGACTTGAGGGCAATGCCGACTACTTCCGTTCGTGACCTGTGTGTTGCGAGTAATATAGAATGTGGAGAAAGAGATCTGGAGTTCATGAGAAAGATCAATGAGATACACCGAGAGGTTCAGTGCTCCATGGAGTTGAAGTTAAAGTTCCTTGATTCTTGCAATTAGAGTTAGATGTCTCTGATTAGTTTTCTTTTTTATATGTAATTGCTACTTTCTTAATACTTCATATTTTATAAGTATTATTATTTTTTTTATCACAGTTTAGTTTTACATCTTTTCATGAGTTTGAAGATAAAGAGACAGTGTTCCATTTTCGATAAATTAGAAAATATTTCATCTAACTTTTTTTTCTTAAAATATTTCATTTATGTGCTGACTTTAACAATTTTGGAAGCGAAACAGTTTCAACAAACATGGGTAACTTTTTACTTAATTTTAATTAAATTAAGATTATTTGGTACTTGTAGATATTCTAGTGCTAAAGTCGAAAGCTACATTAGGGACAACAGCACTCAATATGGTACTTTTACAGACTCAAGTGTAGTTGTTTGATCAATTGATTCTAATGTTTTATTATCATTTTATTGATCCTTTGTTAGTTACATTTGATGGTGATCATAGAAATAGTTAAGATCTATGAAAAACTTCAATTCAACGAAAGTTAAGTACCTTTTCAAGCTGATGTATAAAAATACTTCTACAAACTTCAATTCGATTATATCTCGGTCACACAGCGACCACAACTTCCGGTCGTTCCCAGCTCTCCTGCAGAATCAAAACTTAATTAGCCATTTAATTAAAAACTTGATGAACACAATTCAAAGAACAATTCTGCCTTGTCCTGTATCTGAGCATGATGTGCACATTATACAAGATTAACTACTTACATGACAGTTAATTTATACAAGATTGTTTGGTAGTTGTATATATTCTAGGGCTAAAGTCGAAAGGTCCATTGGTGGGAGCAGCAATCAATATGCTAGTCTTATAGACTCAAGTTTATATCTTTTAATATATGTTCGTTTAGTTAACAACATATTTTGATAACAAACGAAGGTGAACACGAAAATAATTTTATAGCCCTGAGATTAGAAAAAGACGTATAACAGGCAAGAAAGTAATTTTATGAACCCATGTTGAGATAAAATGAGAAAAACAACTTAGAGGTAATTTTATTTGCTCAAACAATATTTGGCTGATAACCACCCCGAAGACTCGGTTTCCACCCTATACAAGCAATCAAATTGAAACATCATACAATTGCTTTTACATATTTTAATTTACATCAAATAAACAACTTAGAGGTGACAAAATAAGCGGGTCGGGACTCATTCCCCTATAAAGATAAAATCCAACCCAAATGGACTCATTCATAAGCAAACAGGTCAAATTTGCCACCTTTAAGACAGATATATGACAGTATGAGCAACATAAATAAAACTTTGGGATCTACGTAAGTACCATGAAAGAAGTTCACGTCTTGAATCCCTTGCACTTTCACTGTTCGGCTTAACATATCTTCTATGGTTGAGATCAAAATTTCTACCCCTATGCCTTCTCGGCATATGCTTTTTTATTCTTGGAGCTATCTCTTTGTTGGTGAACATTTGGAACACATTTCTACTACTGAAAAATTAACCAGTTAGACGCCTAGAATACAACAAATCTCATCACAGCAAATTGTAGTAGCTTTCAACATTAAGAAAACAATTCACTTGTTTCAAAGCTACAACATACAATATGATACACACTCCAAACAACCGTGTAGTCATTTAAGATGATTTTCGTCCTAATTTACAGCACACGGGTGACAATACAAACCCTAATGAAGGCTACCTTCAACCTAAATAATCCTAGAAATCAACCTAAAACAGTCTACAACACCCAAAAGTTAGAGTTTATACTATGCGGCTTGCTTAAAAAAGCCCTCGGAAACACACAAAAAGATTCAAACTGAAACTAAGTTACAACATAGCAATGTTGAACTTCTACTCTAATCACATTGTTTTACACCATGAATGACAATATAAAGTACACGCGTTTGATACATACCAGAAGTCTTTATGATAGAACAACCATTAGTTGTTGGAAACATGAAGCTTTGACCTATCAAAAAGTTTGATGGTTGTTTTGGTATCTCCAATGGCCTAACTACACTTTCAAGCCATTCAATAGCTTTAAACCTTGTCATAGCTACAAAAAATGAAAAAAAAAATCAAATAATCAACAACGTTTCTATTGTTTTGTTAGAAAGAATTTGAAGGCAAAATTTAAAATTATACCTTAGGGTTTAGGACTTTCCTTGAAGGTAGAGTAACACTAAACAATACCGTTTCAAACTTTAGCGAAAACAACACTAAAGGATACCGTTTCGTAATTATGACATCAGCGAGGACTACATAGCATACCTGAGAAGTTGACACGTAGCCAATTCTATGTCATTATCTAAGCTCCCTTAATAGATAACATCATGTTCAAGATAACCTCTTTCGTGTTCATGTGAGCAAGAAGAGAGAAAGACACAAAGGATGTGTCAAACACAGTTCACATGATACGGATTTGACACCTGAACCTGTATCATCTGAACTATGTTTCACACCTCCTTTGTGTCTTCCTCTCTTCTTGCTCACATGAACACGAAAGAGCTTATCTTGAACATGAGTAATGACACAGCTGTCTTCTACCTCCATTGCTAGATTCAAAGGGCAAATATGGTCAAAATCAACAAACACAAGATTCATAATATTTAATGTATTGAATGTGATGGTTCATACCTTTAACATGAAATCGAAGTTGGTGAACAGTCTTACATCAGATGCAATGTACCTACGCAAGAGACATCAATTAGTTTGAGCAAATAGAAAAACTCATTTAAATTACCTAAATACCTAATTTCATGACCTAAACTCTACACAATTTAAATTATCAACAATTTTCATCATCCAGAACTAAACCAATCTGACGATTAAACAACTCCTCTTAACAGTTTTAATAGAATTAATAGCACACGCGAGTTTTAAAACAATTAATAACAGTTTTAATAACAATAGATTGCAGCAATCCATATAATATTTACCGTAGGAAAGTATTGGCAGCCCAATCATCAATGTTCGTTTCATCGTCACTTCTTTCTTCTTCGTTCTCGGATCTTTAGCAGGCTGCACAACAATTACCATAGCTTTACCTAAACAATAATCCATGGGCATATTAAAAATCAAATCTTTTTTAACCCCAAATCGAAAAACATCCAAAACACGATGGAAAATCAATAAACTTATGATTGGTTTAGCAATTTATTTATGATAAGAAGATCTAAAATCACCAATTCTATTAACACGATGGTCAAACACCAAGATTTATCATAAAAAGAACAAAAGGTTTAATTTTTTCTATCTTTTCAGTCAATAAAAAGAACATAACAAAAGGCACAATTCATTTACAGAAAACCAAAATTACATGCCCACATGACAACCCCACCAGCATTTTCAATTCTCCCCCTTTCATCACTAAATCAAAGGTTCTCGCAGGTCGGAACCACGAAAAGCTCACCCCTAGACTCATTCATTCAACCTAAAATCAATATAAGACAAATAGAGTAGAGTGTGAGGTTGGTTTAAATATAACAATTGATTAAATGAGCTAAAATGAGATGATACGTACAACTGTCATACCTTCTCCACTTTTTCTTGGTATAGATTTGTATCAAAGTTGAAAGCTCCTAAATTAACTGTCATAACAGTAGTATTTACATTTAGAAGACTTGTAAATGCTCTTTTTTAAAACCTCCTAAATCCTTTTTTATTAGAAAAAGTTAGATTATTACTTAAAACAACATACTTCCCATAACCTCATGAAACAAAACCGAATCGGACTACTAAACTGTATAATTCACACCTCACACAAAATTCAGCATCAATCAATCGAGATTCCTAAATTTTACATTAAGAAACTGAATCTTCAAATTATAAAACAAAATCATATCAACTAATATACGGCAGTAACTCTCGTAACCTTAAATTGATACTATAAACAATTCGTTCATCTTCAAATAATATCATACACCATCAAAATAACAAAATTGAACCTAATCACACACACACAACCTAATTTCTCTAATCGATCACAAATATATCGTGATCCTACTAATCATCTCAGATCTGATCATCCTAACTAATAATCATGAACAACATTTGACCTAATAAACGAAACAGCCAAGATCAAATCTTTTTTAGGTTTGACTGAATACCCCACAATCTTAACTCAAATTCAACCAAAACCCATATCACAGAAACTCCAAATTCCTAAATTTCTACAAACATATGTTATGATCAAGAACACAAACCCTAGAAGCAAAATCAGAATGAAATCAACAACGAATGGAATGAAATTGATGGGGCTATTGATGCAAACCTGAAGAGAAAGTAGAAGAAGATTTGGGTTTGGAATGTCTGGTGTGAGACCTAGCTGATGCTGCTGAAATCTTTTTCTTTACTTCATCATCATCACGATTTAACCCTATTTTTCCAACAAACTCAACTGAAATCATCATCATCAATTTACAGAGTTGAAATTGAAGAAAAGAATTAATAGAAACTACATACACACACGTACACAAACCTGTTGAGTAAATTAGAGATACGTGGAGATGAAGTTGTGTTTATGTTACTTGCAGACAACCGGATCGAATATGTTCTTCTGAGTTGAAGAGAGAGAGAGGTGTGAAGATTATGTTTTCAATTTTGAAAATGAGCTGGACTATATTTTCATTGAGAGAGAATGAAAGATTAAAATTACTATTTGAATTTGATTTTTGAAATTCCCTCCTAAAAACTCTGACCTTATTTTCAATTTTGAAATATATAGATAGATTATATTTTGAAATATAGATAGATTATATTTTAAAGGTGGAGATTGAAATTATGACATCAGCGTTATGACATCAGCGGAGTCTATGTGGCATCCAATGTGGCATATCTAAGAAGATGACACATAAGCAAAGTGAGGTCATGCTTTAAGCTCCTTTTATAGTATAGATAGATTGTTTTAGTATATACTAATTTAACTTTTTCTAAGTGCTAGTATTTGTTCTTACAGTTTGTAAGATAAATATGGATTCTACCGGAACCAACCCTTCAAATTATTACTTGAAAAAATATTAAATAAGACTTGTAACGATAGTATCTATGCAACCTTACTTCTATTATACCTCACAAAATGGGTATGTTCATAATGACATTGAATTATATACGGCTTTAACATATTCAACTGAAAAATTATAAACTTCTGGAGCCAAAGTGGTGGTTGTCTATTTTCAACTCGGTGGTCTTTGCTTATATCCATGTCTCATGGTTGTTTATTTTGCATGACATATCATTGGTAACCTCAAGCATATCCTATTTTATCTTCATATATTCTTATCTTCTATAGTTCTATAAATATGATCCTCAAGCATATCCTATTTTATCTTTATCTATTTTTGTCTCCTATAGTTCTATAAATATGATTATATAAATAACACGTACGTGAGGGGTGACGAAATAAACTTTTAACTGAAATAAAATATAAATTTTAAATTCGTTAAAAGTGCAAAAATTTAGATGAACAAATGTTAAAATAATTATTTTGAACCACAATAAAACAGACGTTAAGAGTTTATGAAATAACAAAAAATACATAAATCCAAAAATATATTTTGATATAAAAAAATAAAATTAGATATATATATATATATATATATATATATATATATATATATATATATATATATATATATAGGGAGGAGTTCATGCGAGAACCACCCTTATTGCGAAAACCGCGAGAACCAATGTGAACACAACCTAAAATAGTTAAAAAAACCTAAAAAAAAACCTAACCCCCCCCCCCCCCCAAGCTAAATGCTAAAAACTAAAACCCCCAAAAAAACCTAAAAAAAACCTAAACCCCCCCCCCCCCCCAAAAAAAAACCTAAACCCCCCTCCCCCACCCCCAAAAACCTAAACACCCCCCCACCCCCCAAGCTAAAATGCTAAAAACTAAACCCCCAAAAAACCTAAAAAAATCTAAAAAAAAAAATTTTTTAATAATTTTTATGCTCAAATCGCTACTTTTAGTGGCCAAAAATTTTTTTTTTTTTTTTTTCTTCGAAAAGTAGCGATTTTTATATAAAAAATATTAAAAAAAAAAGTTTGTGTGATTTTTACCTATTTTTAGGCATTTTTGGTTGTGTTCACATTGGTTCTCGCGGTTCTCGCAATAAGAGGTGGTTCTCGCATGATCTTCTCCCTATATATATATATATACATATATGGTCTAATTATATTAATACCTTCGTCAAAGAAGTTCGAGCCAAATCAAAGTATGTCGTAGTTAAAGCTCGTCTCGTTTAAAAATATACTTTTAAAACTCAATTTTCAAAATTAGCTCGATACATCTACTATATATTAAGTATATAATTATTTTATTGATATATATATAACATCTTAGTTTTTCATAATAACTATAATAAGAATATAATTATGTGTATTAAATATTAAATAAGACTTTTATCAATAATAAGTTCGTTAATTAAATTCCATATATATGCGAATCACGCTTGAACTTGTTTTTTTAACGGACCTGAACTAATCCATCTTGTGTTGGTCACCAGCGGGTTAAATTGTTTACACCCCTCCATCTACAGCCTATATTTCCCTATATATGCATGAGCCCATATACATTGAAAGAACACCCAAATCAAACACTCAAAACATGGATGAAACTCATCTTTTCTTGATTTATGTTCTATCCGTATTCTCTCTCATTTATCTTTTCAAACTAGTTATACACAAGAAGACTAAAAGTCTTCCGCCAAGTCCACCATCTCTCCCAATAATCGGTCACCTTCATCTAATCAACGGACCTATTCACAGAGTCTTGCAACACCTAGCTTCCAAGTATGGTCCTATAATGAGTCTCCGGTTCGGCTCACGCCGGGTGCTAGTCATAACCTCACCATCAGCAGTAGAAGAATGCTTCACGACAAACGACATAACTTTAGCCAACAGACCACTTCTTTTAAGTGGCAAGTACCTCAACTACAACTGCACCGCACTTGGTTCCGCACCCTATGGTCAACTATGGAGGGACCTTCGTCGTATTATGACACTTGAACTCTTTTCAACAACTCGACTCAAACACTACATGGGTGTCCGACAAGATGAAGTTAGATCATTAATCAAAGATCTTTCAAAGGACTCTTTTAAAGGTTTTACGACAGTCGAAATGAGGTCGAGAATCCAAGGGATGTCTTTTAACATAATCATGAACATCATTGCTGACAAAGGGTTTTATGGGACAAAGGTTGAGGAAGTTAAGGAAGCTAGTGAGTTTAAGAAGGTTATAAGGGATATATTTGAAGTTAGTGGGACATCAAACCCCGGTGACTTCATTCCATTATTAAGATGGATTGATTATCAGGGTTTGGAGAAGAGGCTTTTGAAGTTGCAAAAGAAATCTGATAGGTTTATTCAGAACTTGATAGAAAAGTGTAAGAGTAAACCTAGCGGCTCGAAAGGAAAGGCGATGAAGGTTATCGACGCGATGCTTTGTTTGCAGGAATCGGAACCGGAATACTACACCGATGATGTGATCAAAGGCAATATATTGGTACGTATGTTCTAACATAATCCATAGATGTTACTAAACATGCAAAAAGTCACGAGTAAGAAGGAAAATGTACCCATTATAAAAACGTTAGTGAAGAGTCAGTACCCTTCAATTTAGTGTCACTTGTACAAATTTTGACAAACAAAAATCAAAATACCCTTGAATTGAATATATACCATGGTTAAAATTGACAGAAAACTCGATATAGTTTTAGGGGGTGTTTGTTTAGCTCTTAATAAGACTCTTAATGGTTCAGATATTTTACTGGTTCAGCACTTAATGGTTCAGACTGTTTGTCGCGAGTAGATGTCTGAATGACATTTGCCTTTAAATGGTTAAGCATTATATTGAGTCTGAATGGTTAACATCTCTAATCTGAATTGGTCAGGCATTTGCCTTTAAACGGTTAAGCATTGTACTTGCTATTAATGGTTCGAACCTCTTACTGGTTCAGCACATAATGGTTCCTCCTATTGATTCAGCACTTAACCATTCAGAAGTTGTCAAACAACTTAATTTTACCCAGTCAAATTTAAATTGTTTAATATGTTTGGTCCAACTCGACTTGTTTAACCTTTTTAAATAAAACTCTTGATAGGGTTGAAGTTAAAAATATATTGTATAGTGTCACATGCAAACCCGTTTACAACATGTTAATACATTTTTTACAACATGTCAACTCATTTATGTCACATTTAACTTGTTAACAAACTTGATTAGAGTATGTTAACCTGTATGACTCTTTTAGATGTAATGATTAATGATTGCACAGTCCTATTCAGGTTACAAATATGTTCAATTTAAGATCGATATATATTAAACACGAATAAATATATGAGAACCTTTTTTTCCTTCTAAATTAACACCACACAAGTGAGACAATAGTTAAAACATTAAAAAAAACTAACGGAAAATAGAAGCAGCTACTGGAAGGATGTTTGGTTTTGACTTGTATCCTGAAAGTCTTTGGTTCTTAAAGTTGATATTCCATTATAATTATCTAAACAGATAATTTCAACCTCAAACAATGGGTATAATATCTTTTTATATAACTGTGGGCTGTTTTGTTTTTCAATTGTCGTGTCAATTATTTCTATGGCTTTTTTTAACGTTAAAGGCCTAACATTTGTATATAGACATTGCTGCTTGCAGGAACCGACACTTCATCAGTGACAATAGAGTGGGCCGTGTCGCTACTTCTTAATCATCCCAACGTTTTAGAGAAAGCGAGAGCGCATATTGATGAATATGTTGGAAACGAACGTTTGGTAGAAGAGACGGATCTCCCCAATCTGCCATACATCCAATGCATCATCAACGAAACCTTAAGGCTATTCCCAGCAACGCCATTGTTGGTGCCACACGAGCCGTCAGAAGACTGCACCATTGGAGGTTTTGATGTGGCCCGTGGCACCATGGTGTTGGTAAATGCATGGGCCATACATAGGGACCCAATGGTGTGGGACGACCCCTTAAGTTTCAGGCCAGAAAGGTTTGAGAAAGTAATAAACGAGGGGTATAGGTTCATACCCTTTGGAATGGGACGTCGGCAATGTCCTGGGTCGGGCTTAGCGAACCGGGTCATTTGGTTAGTTTTGGCGTCGTTGATTCAATGCTTTGAATGGGAAAGGGTTGGTGAAGAATTGGTGGGGTTGTCAGAAGGGAAAGGTCTAACCATGCCCAAAGATGTGCCATTAAAGGCAAGGTGTAAAGCACGCCAAGAAATGAGTGATGTTCTTATGAACCTATCGGAACTAGTGTCATAGAAACCAATAAAGCCCTTTTAGTTGTATTGTCTTTTTTTACCATAGTGCACCATTTACCCTTTGTATATTTGTACTTTTATAATCATATTAACTATATCATGTAGTAGTTTTATATAAATATATACAAGTATATTCAACAATCTAAATCAAACTTATTATAGTTTCTTTGAAAATATGTTTGAAATATCACTTGTGATTATTAGTTGGGGATTCGACTAGATGGACTATCTCTCTAGGGTCAATGATTAGTTGGTTGGTTGAGGATAAGTTATGCAAAACGGTAAGGTCACAGAGTAAAATGAGTTGAGGTCAAAATGGATTGTTCTAAAAGCATGGTTTTCGTAACCGGTTCGGACCGGCCGGTTCAACCGGTCCAACCGGGGTTTGGTCCCTCAGCCGATCCGGTTTGGCTATTTTCAGCAAATGTCAAAAATTCGGCCGGTTCGATTCGATCTCCGGTTCGCGGTTCAACCGGTTCGGGCGGTTCAACCTGCAAGTTGAGAAAAAACATGTGTATTGTCACCAAATATTACAGGGAAGAAATAACAAATCAAATCCAAAAGTCAAAACAAGAACGGATCATAAGTAGTGATGGTTAATTTCAACAATATTTGACGAAAACCTAACCTGATCCTTGACAATAACTTTGATACTATCATCGGATGCGGAGATCTTGTTGTTTGTCCATTGTTGTTGAAGCTGAAGGGTTTTTCTTTGAGCGAGAATGGAACAGATTTGTGGTTTGATTTTGTGAAAGAGATATGAAAGCTGAAAAGTTGAAGGGTTGTTGAAGTTGAAGGGTTTTTCTTCGAGATTCTGCTTCAATCACAAACATAGCAACAAGGAGTGGTGGTATATGTAGGCCCCACATGTGTTAAGTCATTTCTTTTTTTTTCTTTGAACACCGTGTCAAGTTATTTCAAAGGGTTGGATTTTTATTTAAATATATTATAAATATATTATTTATTACGTCATCCGGTTTGTAAATCCGGTCCGACCGGTCGAACCGGTCCGACCAATGAACCAGTAAGGCGTCCGGTTTGATGTCCGATCCGGTTCTGAAAACATTGTCTAAAAGGGTACCAACTTGGTTTGGGTTAAAACAAACTATAAATCAGAGGAGATACATAGATTTGTCGGGTATCCTTTTGTGAATCTAGGAGCCCTCAGTAATTCATCTATGAAGTTTCCTGTGAAAAATGAGTGAATGTATCGCCGAAGAATTAATGATGGATGTTACACCTATACGTATTATTATCAGATCATCGGTGAATCAGCGAGAAATATTTTGCGGATAGGATGGTTTGGCACACATGTGTTGTCAGATTGTTGGGAAACAACAACTTGGGAATGCAATTTATTTGAGCACATGGAAGGTGGATGTTGAAGTGTTGATGAAGAAATGATGCCTCTAGCTTTATTTGTTGATAGTCAATGGCTTTTAATGGTTTTGTCTACATTTGTAGTTGAAAAATGTTTCTGTGAAAGATTTTAGTGGAAGTGGGTAGTATTAATTCTTGGCAAGAGCTTTGGTCCAAGGATACTTTGACTGCAAATGAATTGCAATTGAAGTGAAGCTGAATGGGTCGAAGGACAAGTGGGCTTGGAAAGGAGCGACCCATCTGGATCTCTCGGTTGCTGGGCTGCGCTTTTTGATGAATGAGGCCACTAAAACAGATGAGTGTATCAAATGGCCGTACTGGAATAAATGGATCCCGCAAAAAGTCAATCTTTTTTGTTTGAAGGCCTTTTTGGATCGGATACCGTCTAAGGTGAATCTCGCCACTAGAGGCGCTTATTTACAAGATAACATGTGCATCCGTTGTGGCTTACGTGAAGAAACGACTCATCATATTTTGTGGGACTATTTTGTAGCAAAATCGGTTTGGTGGTCGGTTCTGGTTTGGCTGAAATTACCTTTCCCATCTTTCGATCCCTCTTTGGAGCAACTTCTGGGCTAGGTGGCAAACAATAACGGATCAGCGGACTGGAAGAAGGCGGTCGGGGCAGTGATTATGGTGACTTTTTTGGGAGATTTGGAAGGCGAGAAACGACAAGCACTTCAACAATTATAATGTTCACTATAATAGAACGGCAGATATCATCAAATAAAATTCTTTCTTTTGGATTACGAGTAGGTCGAAATTTTGTAATATCAATTGGGCTAGATGGTTAGACTTTAACATTCGTGACGCTATTTTGTAATCCTTCGGGTTCCAGCTTCTTGCTGGCCCAGTTTCTATATTTTGTTATATAGAAGTTTCGCCGTTCAAAAAAAAAATTGTAGAGTATATAAAATAAATTTATTTGGAAAAATTACTTGTTGAGTTCCTTTAGAGATTTTAACCCATGAGTCCAAAATTAAAATGTTTAACGTCCTTTATTTTTCAGCTCCGTTCTTGAAGAAATCTTACATTTTTTGTAAATTTGTAAATAAAGAAAAAATCAACTGCTTGTTGTTTGATCTATTGCAATTGATTTTATAATTTCACTGCTTGTTGTTGCTTTTCAATAGTGGTGATGAGACGGTGGTGTGGGGGTGACAGTGGAGGTGCAGTGGTGGTGGTGGTGGTGTTTTCCGGTGGGGGATGGAGGTGGTTTAGAGAGAGAAAGAGAGATGAGAGAGATGCATAATTTAGAGAAAGAGAGAAATATTAGAGAGAGAAATATAATAAAAATAGTTTTTTTCTTTTTTTTTCACTATAAGGGTAATTTGGTCATTTAACAACAGATAGCAAAAAAATTCTAACAGTGTTAGGGACTCAAGGCATTAAACATTTTGATTTTGTACTCAAGTGGTTAAAACCGCTAAAACACATGGACTCAAAAAATAATTTTCCCAATTTATTTTCACAGCTGAAAAAAGTAATAGGTTTTATGAGACTTTATAACACCAACATTATTTATGTGAAAATTGTTTGAAGCTTTCGTAAATTGAAATTTAAAACTAGTAACAGTAATATATTAGGAAAGAGATTATTAGAAAACTTAAGGGTAAATTATAGTTTTCGTCATTTATGTACGTATTAAGTTGTAATAGATACCATTTAACTTTAATAATTACAGTCACGATTCTTTATTTGTAAAAACCATTACACTCTACATCCTTCAACACTTAACTAGTTAAATTTATTAGTTAATAAGTCTGATAATGTGCAAAACACATGAGGTCACTTAAGTCGTTTTACGCTACCCTTTTATTTAAAAGTATATTTATAAATAAAACCCTATATTTTTGTCATTATTCTTCTTCTCCACTTGCCACCACCATCAATCCACCACCACCACCAACTCACCACCAAAACCACTATTATTGTCACCACTTAATCTCTCACCTCTCTGCCCCGGTTTCTCTAACACCGGAACCACCCAATAGTATTTTTTGGTTCCTCCTCGTGAGTTTGATGTTGATGAACATATGCTTATTATAAGCAGGTCGTTGATGGATAAAAACATATACATTTACTGGACCAGAACCTTTCCTCCAGCCTTCTACACCCATCGAATTCTCTGGTATACTAAATGAGCCAAATGAATGAGCAGATTTGAACATATTCAAAATATGATAAAAAATATCACCAAATCGAAATTTGTGTTGCCTTAATTAGAACCAAACTCGATGAGTCAGAACAAGAAGTCAATAGAATAAGATGAAGAAGAAGAACATCAATAGTTGTTGGGATGAATGTGGAAGCTTAGAGGTGGTCGATTGCAGTTGAAAAGACGAACAAGTGAAGCGGAGAACATTGATTGTTGTAGTTAAACCTTAGAAGTCAGATCGATCAATGAAGAACCTGTGATGGTTGCATCAATTAAAACCCCTATATGTTTGTCCCTTTTACCGATGATTATTGATCAAAGAACTTTATCCTAAACTAAGAACCCAATCCCTAGACAGAGCTCCATCACCGTCTTCAAGTCTTAATGCCATTTGAGCCCAGATAAGATAATTGCGACTCAATTTCGACTTATGTGTTGAGTTTTATTTATCAAATTGTTCATATGGATAAAAGGCTTCTTGTATTGACCTTTGTCTTGGAATTGACACTGGTTCCTCACTTCAATTAACCAGGTTTTCAAAACAAAAAAAAACCATAAGGTGAGGTTGTGTGCCATAGATGCAGACGAACTTAGGAGTGGAAGCCGGATCTAAGTCGTGTTTTGCTTTCGTTCTTCAGCTTCAAAATGAAATTTATGACCATAGATGCTAATGTTTGAGAATGTAGATGATGAAGTTTGTGTTTGAGAATTGGGGGGTTTTTTTTGCAGACGTTGAAAGAGAGAGAGAGAGATGTGATATTTTAATCTTATTAATTGTGAATGCAGTATGACTATCACATCAATCACGTGTCGTAGATTAATCAGATGAGACAAGAATGGTGCTGAACAAAGGAAAATATAAAGTTCATAAGTGCTGAAGCCAGTTCGTACGAAGGGACGAGGCAGCTTCGTACGAACGGGCTAATAATCATAGTTTGTTATGTGTTGTTGTGGCTTCGTACGAACAGACTCCCTTCGTAGACAGCCTGGTACGAACCCACGCTGCCTATATATATCTGTGTTGGGCCTTGTTTATTTGATATCTTTTGTGACTTGGGAGGGGAAACTATTTTCATTTGTTTCCGTTGTTGTAAACTGTTATATCAGCAATAGAAAACAACTTATAATTACTTCTTTGTGTCTGATCCACACACGTACTTGGATTCCGCACAAGATACGTGTTCATCACATTCATCGGGCAAGGAATCGATCCTCGGAGAGAATCCACAAGTGGTATCAGAGTGGGTGATTGTTTGCATGGATTGAAGACACGAAGATTCAAGCAGATTCATCTTCATCAGAACTGATTTCATCTTCTTCTACACACTTCATCTTCTACACATCTTATACTCATTCTTTTTGAACTTTAAATTCAGATCTACGAAGTTTACACGGTTAAAATTGGTTAATTTTGAATATGTTGTGTGAAAACCAGTTTTAATCAATCCTACAAAGTTTTAGATCAAAATTCTAACAAAATCATCATCAAATCGATGAAAAACATGGCTGTTGTTACGGAACTGAGTTAGTACGAACCCAGGCAGCTTCGTACGAACCCAGAGATTATCACTTCGTACGAACCCAGATTGGTCGCTTCGTACGAACCGAGTTACTTGATTTTCAGTAGCTTCGTATGAACCCGATAGCTTCGAACGAACCGGTGATAATATTCAAACTGTTTTTTTGTGTTCCTTCGTACGAACCCAAGATTTCGCATTCGTACGAACTGAGACAGTTAATGTTCAATTTTCAAGTTTAATGAAATGTGTGTTTGATTGTTTGCAGGAATCATGGCTGAAGAATTTTACAACACATTTTACAATGCATTCACAACCGAAGAAACACCCGTAACAAAGACTGCGTCTAGTGTTATTTCTGAGAGTTTGAACTATGATAATGTTTACGGAAATCATCAAAAACCACCGAAACTAATGAATATCGAAGATTATCATTGGTGGAGCAGTAGATTTATAAATTGGGTAAAGGCTTATGCTTATGATAGTTGGATCATGTTAACAATGGGATATGAAAAAGCGATAAACGATAAACATGAATTACTTACACTTAAACAATTTTCAGATAATGATAAAAAAGGAAGATTCGAGTGAACTAAGAATGATTACTTTGATTCAACAATCTGTTAGAGAGGATATTCTTTTCTTGCTTCAGCATGGTGAAACGTCGAAATCAATGTTGGAAGCATTGAAAGCGAAAGCCGAAGGAGGAAAAGATATCAAGAAAAACAAAATCTCGTTCCTGAAAAAGAAGTTTGATCTATTTGGATGCATGAAAGGGGAAACGGTCCGACAAATGATAGAAAGATTTTGTCATTTGAAAATTAAGTTAGAGAGGTTTGGGATTCATAAGGACAGATAAGAGATTATTGATAAACTGATCGATGCTTTACCGCACGTCGATGATTGGCAAACATATGTGATAATTTTGAAAAATGATGCCAAGTTTAATGAGATTACTTTTGATAGTTTAATTGAAAAACTTGAGAGTCATGATCTAATGTTACAGAAACAAAACAAGATGACAAGTTCAAATTAACAGCAGAATGTCGACCTGTATTATCGCAGAAGTTTGTTGCTGAATTGTCACACCTCAACCGATGGCGGAAACATCGAAGTGCGGCACTAAGCATTCAGATTGCTCATGAGATTCCATAACATCAAAAGTTTCATTATAGATTAGGTAAGTTTCATGCAAAATTTGTGTAAAACAACATCACCAACATAGTATCAAATACAACCATAAATCATTGTTCACATTCTAGATTAGGCTAGGTGGGTTTCTAAGCATCAGCCCTAGCTTGATTTCCATGATTCCGCATCCTATCAGCCTGCAACATGTATTAAAATAGAGTCAGTACAAAAATGTACCGACGAGTATACAAGTTTGAGTTTATAGCATAATAGATTCAAAAGACTCAAATCCATAATGTAAATGATAACAAAATAGTTTCAACCATGCTAGTGTTCACAGTCCAAGTGATAGCCCAAGTGTCCCGATGCTTTGGTGTTTTCCCAAGAATCAAGGAAAACTAGAATCCTCCTAACAATACCCACAAGAAAAATGGGGAGGTGCATCTTCCTATAGCGCTACTATTGTTAAGGCGGAACTACACACTCTGGATTAAACGTTCACATAGCACAAAGAATCAAGAATCAAGAATCACAAGTTTCACATACACATAGGATAGAGTTTAGATTCAAAAGTATCAAGTTTCATAGTTTAATAGAATACATGTTGCATCCCAAAGTTTAAAACAAAACGGGATCGAGTAAACTCACAGTGATTGCTTAACAGATTAACTGTTATTGGATCAAATGGAGCTCTTTAGGTTTAGCTTGATTAGATTACAACAGATAAGTGTCGAGCAGAATTGCGAGATTCATGCAAGTGTCGGATCAGTCATCTTGATCGGATGGCTTTTCGATCGGACGGCGGTCCGAACGGATTGCCATTCGATCGGGATGACTATTATGTGTGGGGGACGGATTGCCACCCGATCGGATGGTCATCAGTACGGATGGCCATTCGATCGAATGGTCATTCGATCCAAGTGTGAGATTCAAAAAGTAAAATCAAGTGTTCAACTCAGGTTACTTCGATCGGATGGTCATCCGATCGGACGGCAGTTTGATCGGATTGCCATTCGACGATGGTAGTTTCCAAAGTCTTAAGTTTCCGAAAAAGTTTCTAAGTGTTGAAAGGTTTCAAGTCACATGTCACTTCGATCGGACGGCAGTCCGATCGGATTGCAATTCGATCATCATGACTTGTTCCGTTTTGCAATTTGTAAAGTTTCTATGTTTCTGGTTTGACGGTGACGACACGGTACGTCTTGAGACAACGGTAAACACATCAATGTTCAGCCAGTCTGATCGGATGGGAATCACCCCAGTCCGTTCAGGTGTCTGTTCTTGACTGGGTTTATGTCGGAATCCGTACTCCGGCCATCTTCTCTGGCGATGATCCATCTCTAAGTCGACTCCAGACTAATCATCAAATCTACAGTCCGTTTAGGTCGGGATCCACCCATTTTAAGCAAAAGTTTAAGAAGAGATGAAGAAAACATGATTTTTAGCATGAAAAAGTCTAGATTTATCAAGATTCGCTGTAAAACCACCTGAAATTCCTTAGATCTGAGCTAGATCTTGAACGAAATGACATCACTCAACAGTTTGTACAAACCGTCATGATGACGTCACCCCCGAGAGCTCGAATCTCAGAGATTTCACGGTGAAAAGTGAGATTTCAAAGGAGAATCTCGTAGAGAATAGTGTAGAGATCAAGGATGTACAAGAATCTAGTGTAAAACGTACCGAAATCGCCGAGAAATGGTAGAAAAGAGGGAGTGCATGCGTCTGGTCGAAGGAGGTTATCACATCAGTGAGAAATGATGTGACAGGTCCTATTTATAGTGTGTGAGAGGAGTGAAGGCGGTGTGGCACGGATCGGATGGCACTTCGATCGAATGGCCCAACGATCGGATGGTCATCCAATCGGATTGCCATTCGGTCAATCCCATCCTTTCCGCGTTCCCGTCTTAGTTTCGTTTTACGAGTTAGATTAAACGTTGCTTTGCGTATTAATGGGTAATAGTATCACATAACTAGATTACATTATTAACACCAAAGTTTCCAAGTTCCATAGTTTCCGCCAGTGACAAGTCTCCAGTCTCTCGTTCAACCAAGTCTCAAGTTTCATGAGTCTCAAGAGTCAAGCACCAAGGTATCAAGAATTATTGTCCATAAGAACCAAGTATCAAGAATCAAGAGTCTATTTTCCAAGCATCAAGTATCAAGAATCAAGCCTCAAGAATCAAGTATCGAGAATCAAGTCTCATAGTGTTAATCATCAGGAATCAAGCATCATAGTATTTAAGAATCAAGAATCTAGATTTAAGCATCACAAGTATCAAAAGTGTCAAGTATCACATAGTTTAAGGACTAAAATTGAAAATAGCTAAAAGTCTAGGGACGCAGGTGTTACAGTCTCCCCTCCTTTAAGAGATTTCGTCCCCGAAATCTTGGAAGAAGACTGCTCGAAGAGCTGCGGATACTTGGTCTTCATCTCACTTTTAAGTTCCCAAGTGAATTCGGCGCCGCGCTTTCCTTCCCATCGAACCTTGACTATGGGAATTTTGTTGCGCCTCAATCGCTTGACACCTTGATCCATGATTTCGACCGGTTTCTCCACAAAGTGTATAGCTTCATTTATTTGCAAGTCTTCAAGAGGAACCTGCAATTCCTCGTCGGCTAAGCATTTACGTAGGTTAGATACGTGGAACACTGGATGCACATTGTTTAGTCCTTGTGGCAGGTCGAGTCTGTACGCCACCTTGCCAATCCTTTCGAGAATCGCGAAAGGACTTATATAGCGAGGAGCGAGCTTTCCCTTCTTACCAAAATGAACTACTCCCTTCCAGGGAGATACCTTGAGAAGAACTCGATCACCAACATCAAATTCCAGAGGCTTGCGCCTTTTATCAGCATAGCTCTTTTGTCTGCTCCTAGCCTTGGTCAAGTTATCACGGATCTGAAGAATCTTATCCGTTGTCTCTTAAATGATTTCAGGGCCAGTAAACTGCTTGTCACCAACCTCATGTCAGCTGAGAGGAGATCGGCACTTGTGACCATACAAAGCTTCGAAAGGAGCCATCTGAATACTGGCATGATAGATGTTGTTGTACGAGAACTCAATCAATGGTAAATGTACATCCCAGTTACCAACAAAGTCGATGACACAAGAACGGAGCATATCCTCTAGGGTTTGAATGGTTCGCTCAGTCTGTCCATCCGTTTGAGGATGAAAGGTCGTGCTAAGATTCAAATGAGAACCCATAGCGGATTGAAAGGTTTGCCAAAGACGTGAAGTAAAACGACCATCACGGTCCGAGATTATGTCAAGAGGTATGCCATGACGACATATAATCTCATCGGTATAGATTCGAGCAAGCTTCTCCACTTTATAATCTTCACGAATCGGAAGAAAGTGGGCTGGTTTGGTTAAGCGATCGACAATCACCCAGATACTATCGTGACCAGCAGGTGTACGGGGTAGTTTAGTAATAAAGTCCATAGCGATACTATCCCATTTCCAAACTGGGATTTCGGGTTGTTCTAAGAGTCCAGAAGGATGCTGATGTTCAGCCTTTACCTTCGTGCAAGTAAGGCATTTCGAGACATAGGCAGCAATGTCCTTCTTCATACCAGGCCACCAATAAGTCATACGCAAATCATGGTACATCTTATCAGTGCCTGGATGAATAGAGGAACGGGACTTGTGGGCCTCATTCATAATGAGCTCATGGACATTATCGCGATCTGGCACCCAGATGCGATTGAGATAGTATTGAAGTCCATCAGACTTAGTTTCGAGTTGATCCACAGCAGCACCACGAATTTCCACAAATAGATTCCCTTTGTTAGCTGACGAATACTGAGCTTCACGAACACACGCATGGAGATTACTTGAGATACGAATAGCTTTGACATGAGTTTTACGACTAAGAGCGTCAGCCACTACGTTCGCCTTTCCAGGATGATAGCGAATTTCGCAGTCGTAGTCGTTAAGCAATTCCACCCAGCGTCTCTGTCGCATGTTCAGTTCTTTTTGGTCAAAGATATGTTGAAGGCTCTTATGGCCAGTGAAAACCACACACGTTGTACCATACAGGTAGTGTCGCCAGATCTTTAATGCAAACACAACTGCACCAAGCTCCAGATCATGAGTAGTATAGTTTTTCTCATGTATCTTGAGTTGACGAGAGGCATAAGCAATAACCTTGTCCCACTGCATGAGCACACAGCCCAAGCCATGGTTCGAGGCATCACAGTATACTACAAAGTCGTCATTCCCATCGAGTAGAGTAAGAACAGGAGCGTTACACAAAAGGGTCTTAAGAGTCTGAAAAGATTCCTCTTGCTCGGGACCCCAAGCAAAAGGTTTCTCTTTTTGAGTCAACGAAGTGAGAGGAACGACGATCTTAGAAAAGTCCGAGATTAATCGACGGTAATAACCCGCCAATCCTAGAAAGGAATGAATCTCAGATGCAGATTTTGGCGTACCCCAATTCTTCACAGCTTCGATTTTAGAAGGGTCAACATGAATACCTTGCTTACTAACAACATGACCAAGAAATTGCACTTCATCAATCCAAAACTCACACTTAGAAAATTTAGCATATAAATGTTCACCATGTAAAAGTTCAAGCATCAAGCGTAAATGACGAGCATGATCAGCTTTAGATTTCGAGTAAATGAGAATATCATCAATAAAGACTATCACAAAACGATCAAGATAGGGTTTACAAACACGATTCATAAGATCCATGAACACAGCGGGTGCGTTAGTCAATCCGAAAGGCATGACCGTGAACTCGTAGTGTCCATAACGAGTGCGAAAAGCGGTTTTGGGTACATCATCCTCGAGTACACGAAGCTGATGATAACCAGAACGAAGGTCAATCTTCGAGAAACAGGATGCACCTTGTAGTTGGTCAAATAGGTCATCAATACGAGGAAGAGGATAATGATTCTTAACGGTAAGCTTATTAAGTTCACAGTAGTCGATACATATACGAAACGAACCATCTTTCTTCTTAACGAATAGCACAGGAGCACCCCACGGAGAGGTACTCGGATGAATGAATCCCTTGTCGAGCAGTTCTTGTAGTTGGCTAGATAGTTCTTTCATCTCGGAAGGTGCAAGTCGATAAGGAGCCTTAGCGACAGGAGTCGCACCAGGTATGAGATCAATACGAAAGTCGACGGATCTGGAAGGAGGAAGACCAGGAAGATCTTCAGGAAAGACATCAGGGAAATCACACACTAGTGGAATGTCGCTTATGTTCTTCCCCTTGCCATTTTGTTCCACCACGTGGGCCAAGAAGGCAAGGTTCTGTTTACGTAAGCATATGTTCGCTTGAGTGCATGACATCAACTTCAGTCCTTTTGAAGGTCGGTCTCCATAGACATGCAAAATATCACCAGACAGAAGAGGTAGACGAACAAACTTCTCGTGACAAGCAATCTCGGCATGATTCTTACGCAACCAATCCATACCGATTATGACATCAAAACTACCCAATTGCATGGGTATTAGATCAATAGTAAATACGTGGTTGTTAAGAGTCAAGGAACAACCACAGAGAATAGAATTAACTAGAATAGACTTCCCATCAGCAATCTCCACCGAAAATGACTTAGGTAACATAGAGCGTGCACAGTTTATCAAAGATTCAAATTCTACGGACACAAAGCTTCTATCTGCACCAGTATCAAATAGAATCGAAGCGTAAAGGTTATTCACAAGAAACGTACCATTAACGACATCATTGTCGTTACGAGCCTGATTAGCATTGAGATTAAACGCTCATCCACGAGCGGCTGGCTGTTGGTCTTGGTTGAGCTGAGGACACTGATTACAAAGATAAGTATTATCTCCACACTTGTAGCATGCACGAACAGCGTTGACTGGCCTAGGATTCTGCTGAGGAGCTGGAAGAGCTGGTAGGGCTGCCTGCGCTGGGGCTTGCTGAGCTGGTTGGGCAGGGTTAGCTTGATGACAATAGGGAGTCGTGTGACCATAGCGATTGCAATTGGTACACAGACGACATGTAGAGTTAGCAGGATGATGAAAGTTACAAGTCGTACACTTGGGATGAGGCCTAGTGTACTGCCTCTTGACTTCAGCAGCAGCAGGGTTCTGAACAGCAGCAGCAGGAGAAGGTTTAGCGGCAGGGTTTGCAGCAGGAACAATAGCATTGCATCCTGAACCCTGAGACTTCCTCTTCTTGTTCTTGCTGCCACTTGGCTGCTGAGTAACTTGATGCGCAGACTTAGAAGGAGCAGGGTTAGCAAACTGCTTATCACAAACACGATTGTTGTTGAGACTAGCTGCAAGACGGTGGACTTCCTCAATAGTATCGAGCTGAGCTGCTTCAATAGAATCACGCATAGCAGGAGGTAGACCATTGATATACTTGGTTATCATGCGCTTAGGAGTAGAAACCAAGTGAGGAACAATTAAGCTGAGCTGCTTAAATCGAGTAGCATAAGCCAGATTATCATCACCAATCTGCTTCAAATGCCAGAACTCTTCTCCAAGCTTCAATTGTTCATGGGGAGGGCAGAACTCAAGCATCATTAGTTCATGCACCTCGATCCATGGAAGAGCATAGGCTTCTTCATTCAAACGGAAGTTTCTCTCATTAGACCACCATTCCAGCGCTTTGCCTTGAAACATTCTCGTTGCACTTCTAGTCTTTAGATGATCTGGGCACTAACTGTTAATGAAGGTAACCTCGATGCTATCAAACCACTCGAGCATAACAGTCACCCCATCACTGCCCGTGTAAGGCTTAGGGTTGCAGGAGATGAAATGTTTGTAGCTAAACTTTGTAGGCTTTAGTTTCTCGGCTTTCGAGTCCACAGAGGATGGAGGAGTGTTCGATCCTTGGATCTCAGAGACGATCTTTGGCACGACTCGAGCAATCTGGTCGGCCATGAAGGACATCATCTTTTTCTGAGACTTTTCCCTGGATCCCTTGAGAGTGTCGGATAGCTTACGAGAAGACATCTAAAGATCCAACAAGAGGATCGTATAAGTCTAGATTCACAAAGTCTCACAGTATAGATTCGCATCGATTACAAGTTTCACATAGATTCCGATAGATTAGACACCGCAAACCCACGACCTTCGCATGGCACATTGTACGAAGCTTGGCAACATGTCAGAAACGCTTCTATATAGGAAGTAACAGCGGCGTGCATCCACCACACTTCGGGCACATCGCTTCCGCCTCGTACTCGGTGTCACGTTACGTGTCGCAATTGCCAAACGTAACAACACACTCATCATCATCATCATACACACGTAGATTAACCCGGTAGATTCACATAGATTAACCCAATAGTCTCACATAGATTCCAATTGATTACCCAATAGATTCACATAAATTCCAATAGATTCACAAAGATTAGAGTTAACAACCTCATCACAAAACAACGAAATCCCGCATGGCACGTGCTACGAAAGTTCGGCAACATGACGGAAGCACTTATATATAGGAAGTACCAGCGGCGTATCCACCATGCTTCAATCATGCCACGTCCGTCTCATCATCAGTGTCATGCTTCGTTAACCATAACATTAGATTCCATCACATCTCACATAGATTAACCAAGTAGATTCAATAACCCAGATTAACCCAGTAGGTTCAACAACTTCAATCCGAGTCTACAAAATTACGAACTTCACTTAGCGGGTGGTACGAAGGTTCGGTAACATGCAAGAAACACTTATATATAGGAAGTACCAGCGGCGTATCCACCATGTTTCGGACATGCCACTTCCGCCTCGTCTTCGGCACTAGGCTACGTTTCGCATTTTGTTCCTCGAAACCACACATACATAGATTACACATAGATTACACAAGTAGTTTCCCATAGCTTAGATTTCAACAATCTCATCACTGGTCTGCAAAACACTAAGTTTCATATGGCACGTGGTACGAAAGTTGGTAACATGCCTGAAACACTTATATATAGGAAGTACCAGCGGCGTATCCACCATGTTTCAGACACGTCACTTCTGTCTTGTACTTATATGCCATGTTCCGTTTAGTGTTTCACAACCATAATAACACATATATTCATCAAATAGCTTCACATAGTATCATAATTGATCAAGATTCCCACATAGATTAACATCATGAATCAAAGCTTCAGAAATTTAGCTTGTTTCTGAGATTAGGATTAGTGTTTTAGATTGCGGACATACGTGTGAATTGTGTAAAAAGCCTCAAAACAAACGAAGAATCAAGTTTAAAACCACATACATAAAAACCGAGATAACATAAAAGATAGGCTCATAAAACTTATGATTGTTCCGGGTAGAGGAACGGTGACTAACCAAAGTGATTCGAATTCCTTTCGAATTGAGGCAACGTGTCTTGACTTACTTAGACAAATACGTCATCAATGTTAGGCCTACAATATTCGTCCTTTTAGTCATTTCACGTACCTAATTGACTGGAAGTTACGAGACTTTGGCGAGGCATAAAATCAGAGAGTGGGACTAGTTATCAAGGTCTGAGTTTCACCTCTATCTTGACAACATCGTACCCTAATAGCGTCGGTACTTATCAACAGATAAGACCAACTAGAATATAATCAGGAAATTTCCCATCAAGGTTCGGATGTCACTCCTGGCTTGAGGACAAATTTCGTGCAAAATACAAACACTGATTAGCAGTGTTTTCAAAGTATAAAGTGTATATTGTGTCAGCCTTAGGAAAGGCATGTAAGTTTAGCAGGAAATTGTGTTGCTAGGAAGCAGATACGGTAGAAGGCATAAGTCTTAAACAACAGATAAGAATCAAGATTCCTAGAACTATAGACTAGGGAAAGTATTCCTACTCATCCTAATTCCCTATAGTTATAGCTCTGATACCAATCTGTCACACCCCAACCGATGGCGGAAACAACGGAGTGCGGCACTAAGCGTTCAGATTGCTCATGAGATTCCATAACATCAAAAGTTTCATTATAGATTAGTTAAGTTTCATGCGAAATTTGTCTAAAACAACATCACCAACATAGTATCAAATACAACAATAATTCATTGTTCACATTCTAGATTAGGCTAAGTGGGTTTCTAAGCATCAGCCCTAGCATGATTTCCATGATTCAGCATCCTATCAGCCTGCAACATGTATTAAAGTAGAGTCAGTACAAAAATGTACCGGCGAGTATACAAGTTTAAGTTTATAGCATAATAGATTCAAAAGACTCATATCCATAATGTAAATGATAACAAAAATAGTTTCAACCATGCTAGTGTTCGCAGTCCAAGTGATAGCCCAAGTGTCCCGATGCTTTGGTGTTTTCCCAAGAATCAAGGAAAACTAGAATCCTCCTAACAATACCCTCGAGAATAATAGGGAGGTGCATTTTCCTATAGCGCTACTATTGTTAAGGCGGAACTACACACTCTGGATTAAACGTTCACATAGCATAAATAATCAAGAATCACAAGTTTCACATACACATAGGATAGAGTTTAGATTCAAAAGTATCAAGTTTCATAGTTTAATAGAATACATGTTGCATCCCAAAGTTTAAAACAAAAAGGGATCGAGTATACTCACAGTGGTTGCTTAACAGATTAACTGTTATTGGATCAAAGGGAGCTCTTTAGGTTTAGCCTGATTAGATTACAACAGATAAGTGTCGAGCAGAATAGCGAGATTCATGCAAGTGTCGGATCAGTCATCTTGATCGGATGGTTGTTCGATCGGACGGCAGTCCGACCGGATTGCCATTCGATCGGGATGCCTATTGTGTGTGGGGGACGGATTGCCACCCGATCGGATGGTCATCCGTACGGATGGCCATTCGATCGAATGGCCATTCGATCCAAGTGTAAGATTCAAAAAGTTATGTCAAGTGTTCAACTCAGGTTACTTCGATCGGATGGTCGTCCGATCGGACGGCAGTTCGATCGGATTTGTCACACCCCTTTCTACGGCGGAAGCACGAGGTGTGATCATGAAAGGTTCTCATTGCATACGAAGAGTAAACATACTACATGCTCAAGAAAATAACTTCAAATACCATGATTTGAAAACATAAGTTTAGCGTTTACATCGCTAGACAGCTTAAAACATTGTCTTAAAAGTTTACAACTTTATTTAAAGATAAACATAAGCGACATCCACGAGCATAAGCAAGACCACGCGCACATCCATCCTAGTTACCTGAAATACATGTGAGTTTTTGGAAAAACGTCAACATAATGTTGGTGTGAATTCATGCAGTTTTGTATTTCATGTTTGTATACTTTGTATGAAAACATAGTTTGTGAGTAAATCAAGTTTTCATAAATCCAGTTTCATGTGTACATCACGTACCTATGTATAATTCAATTTCTTCTTGAGTACCCCACGTACTTCAAGTTATTTATCAATTCTTGTATGGTATGAATTTTATGTAAATACAGTATTTCTGTAATTATCAGATTGTTAATGGGTTGCAAAGCCATTAACCTGTGGCACGTCATAGGAAGTCACCAAACCTAAGGCATTTAATTGGTATATTCTGAGACACAAAAGCACTCCTCGATTCTCGCCCCGACCAGGAGTGTGGCTGCCAGGCACCCGTTAGATCTAACCTTTTGTTCTGCGGTCTAGGTATATTGTTGATTAATGGTGCTTCTGTACCCTATTCGTGACACTATTTCTCATAACGCCTCCTACTTGGTTCTCGTTCTCACCAAGCGCGTTTCTTGTTATCATTTCTCATAGCGCCTTACACTTGGTTCTCGTCTTACCAAATGCGCTTCTTGTATTTATATCATACCATTTATAAATATTGTACTTTTGTACATGTATTTCACCCCCGAAGTTATAAAAACTGGAAACAGTTAAAGAGAAAAGGGGGAGCATGAACTCACAACTTTGCGTTCCTAGCGTCGTAAACTCCACCGGATTTGCTTAATTAACGTCGTAACCTATACGCGTTTTCTTAACGTTAGTCACTAGACTTGCGTCGCACAAGTACAGTCACTCTCTTTTGTATATATTCTTGTGTTAAAAATATTCCATATTTTTAACTACGTATCTTACTTATATTATTTTCTTCAAAAATAAATATAAGTCTTTTGTGTTTTGCACTTTGCACCCGAATTATGTTTCTTGTATGTTGTATGTGTATTTTTATATTTCTACTCCTCATGAGTATTTAGTGTATTTTTAAGTCTTAATACACTAGCACGTATAACACATACTATATACACTTAACACACAAGTTGGTGATCAAATAATATATATTTTTCTCTCAAAAATATATACTTATTATCCATTTTTATTCTTCAAGAAATCACCATTTCTTATCATCAAAAATTAGGGAAACCTTAGTAATACTTCTAAACACATTTTTAGGGAATAAGTTTCTCAAAAACTTATATTTTTCTAAGTGTCAAAATTTATAAAAATTTTGACAGAGTTTCCCCTAAAAATGGAGGTTTCCCACGTTTTCAAAACGTGTGTTTATTTTCTTTTAAATCATCATCAATCATCAATAATCAGCAACAACAATTTTTCATCAATAATCAGCAACAACAATTCTTCATCAATAATCACTACTTTTCCCCACTTCATGAACTTGGATATTTACCAAGATTGTGTAGTAACTTACTAGCACATTTAGTAAGTCTTGTTATCTTTAAAAATAAGTTTAATTTCTTAAAAATCTTATTTTTAAACAATATGAAGTTTCACAACTTCTAGTCGGTTTTTACGAAAATTATTTCTTCGTTAAAACTTTTGTTACACAAGTGTCCACACACTTGTTTGTTCACAAAAACCACTTTTGTTTGTGTAAGATCCCGTTTAGAACATGTGATTTCTTTTGATGCTTGGTCTTTTGAAAATACCACTTGTAGATACATAGATCCACTAGTTTTAAACACTATTTCACAAGTTAAATTGCTTTTACACAACAAAAATGCTTTTACACAAGTCCATGTCTCATGTGTGGTAGAGTTTCACCCTTTAACCCTTGTGTTAACTAAAAACGAGCTTATGTTAAGATCCATGATCTTACAAAGTCGGGTTAAACGATGATCCGAGCTACCACATCATAGATCGGGTCTCAAAAATCACAAATTCCAAGTACTACAACCTTTACACAAGTTACAAGCTATTAACCACCATTTTAGTGTTTTTACTAGACTTTTATGCTTCAAAAAGTATGTTATCGTTATTTAACCGACGAAACTCCTTTTACCCACTTTAGATACGTTCAAACAAGAGTTTTAAACATTATACCTCTAGCTCGGGGCTAGGGAAGAATCTTGATGAAAAACGCGTGGATAAAAGCTAACGAGAGAGGTCCTTCGTGTTCCGTTTGCTCCAAACCTCCTAATATGTAACCCCTAATACTTGTATCACCTTGAAATTGCAAGATCGAAACTCGAAAGTATGATGGTGGGAGGAGTGGGGTTCGGCCGAAAGTGATCAAGAGGGAAAGAGAGAGGAGTTGGAGTGGTGATTATGTGAAGTGATAAGGTTCATGTGATTAAGTGCTTATTTATAGGCAATTTTAGATGTTATTAACCCATGGTCACAATGTCCCCTAGATATTCAACACACTATCATATAATAATCCACTTAGTACTTGTGTGTTTCCCTAGTTTGGGGCCGGTTAGAGAATGGGGGGGGATATCTAGTCGGGTGGTAATTGTTAGTTACTAATCTAGTTAGGGGAATAATGAAATAATTAGTGGTTTATGTATGTTGAGTAATATATAGTGTGTTAGGGTGTTCGGGGACCCTAACTAGCTTAGAAAAATAAAAACAATGCTTCTAACATTATTTTGGTGTTCCGGGTAATATCCGGTTGTTCGGTTACATACCGATTCGTTAAAGTGCTAAATTACACTTTTTAGTGTCGTTTAAGTACCTTTCTTGTACCCTTTCAATTCCCAACACTTAGGGAAATATTCTGGATAATAAAACGACATTTCTGCATAATATTTATGTGTCTAAATGCTGAATTATTGCTGAATTTTATAAATTCTGCACTTAAAGTGCGTTTCGGGTGCTTTTTAGTGCTTATATTTGCTTTCGTATTGCATATATATTAACCCTTGTATGTACTCTTGGGTTTTAGTGCATTCTTGTTGTCGGACCTACACCTAGGCCTCAATTCTGATGTCTGACTGCTTTCTGCAGTTCTGTTGACACATTGTGTCTTACCGGTGAGTTTACTATTATTCTGACGCAACGCTCTCGTTTATGCATAACGCAATATTTTGTAGTATACAACATGCATGAATTCACTTGTTTAATCATGTGTTCAGACATTGCTGACAATTAAACTCATAATTGCAGTCATTAAGCAATAATTATAGTGTACGGAAATTACCGGTTTGTGCCAGTTGTCACAGGATTGCCATTCGACGATGGTAGTTTCCAAAGTCTTAAGTTTCTGAAAAAGTTTCTAAGTGTTGAAAGGTTTCAAGTCACATGTCACTTCGATCGGATGGCCGTTCGATCGGACCCGTCCGATCGGACTGCCATTCGATCATCATGACTTGTTCCGCTTTGTAATTTGTAAAGTTTCTAAGTTTCTGGTATGACGGTGATGACACGGTATGTCTTGAGACAACGGTAAACACATCAATGTTCAGCCAGTCTGATCGGATAGGAATCACCCCAGTCCATTCAGGTGTCTGTTCTTAACTGGGTTTATGTCGGAATCCGTACTCCGACCATCTTCTCTGGCGATGATCCATCTCTAAGCCGACTCCAGACTAATCATCAAATCGACAGTCCGTTTAGGTCCGGATCCCCCCATTTTAATCAAAATTTTAAGAAGAGGTGAAGAAACATGATTTTTAGCATGAAAAAGTCTAGATTTGTCAAGATTCGTTGTAAAAGCACCTGAAATTCCTTAGATCTGAGCTAGATCTTGAACGGAATGACATCACTCAACAGTTTGTACAAACCGTCATGATGACATCACCCTCGAGAGCTCGAATCTCAGAGATTTCACGGTGAAAAGTGAGATTTCAAAGGAGAATCTCGTAGAGAATAGTGTAGAGATCAAGGATATACAAGAATCTAGTGTAAAACGTACCGAAATCCCCGAGAAATGGTAGAAAAGGGGGAGTGCGTGCGTCTGGTCGAAGGAGGCTGTCACATCAGTGAGAAATGATGTGACAGGTCCTATTTATAGCGTGTGAGAGGAGTGAAGGCGGTGTGGCACGGATCGGATGGCACTTCGATCGAATGGCCCTCCGATCGGATGGTCATCCGATCGGATTGCCATTCGGTCAATCCCATCCTTTTCGCGTTCCCGTCTTAGTTTCGTTTTGTGAGTTAGATTAAGTGTTGCTTTGCGTATTAATGGGTAATAGTATCACATAACTAGATTACATTATTAACACCAAAATTTCCAAGTTCCATAGTTTCCGCCAGTAACAAGTCTCCAGTCTCTCGTTCAACCAAGTCTCAAGTTTCACGAGTCTCAAGAGTCAAGCACCAAGGTATCAAGAATCATAGTCCATAAGAACCAAGTATCAAGAATCAAGAGTCTATTTTCCAAGCATCAAGTATCAAGAATCAAGTATCAAGAATCAAGTCTCATAGTGTTAATCATCAAGAATCAAGCATCATAGTATTTAAGAATCAAGAATCTAGATTTAAGCATCACAAGTATCAAAAGTGTCAAGTATCACATAGTTTAGGGACTAAAATTGACAATAGCTAAAAGTCTAGGGACGCAGGTGTTACATGAATAATCTGACACAAGCACCAAAGATTAGTACACATTTAATGTTGAAAATTCTAGTGATTCTTCAAAGAGAAAATGTCCGAGTTATGATTCTGGATATCTTTCATCTTCTGCATCATCTAATTCCATTCCAAATCAGAACTGGAAAGATTCTCCAAATCTGAATACTGATTTTGCTAGACAACACATGAGTTTTTTAGCCTCTATTCTAGATTCTTATGAAAGTCTGGTCACCGGAAAAATAGGCAATCCAAATATGAAAAAGGAAGATTACGACCAGGTTGATCTAGAAGAAATGGAGCTCATGGATATTCGATGGTGTATGGCTAGTGTAATCAGGAGAGCTCAATGTTTTATGAAGATCACTAGAAGAAAATGTTTAGAAGGTCCTGACATGAAACTGGAGGTTGACAAAGCAAAGGTCACTTGTTTCAAGTGCAAACAAAAGGGGCACTTCAAAAGAGAATTTACCAATAACAAAGTAGATGATAGTGTGAATCATTTTCACGAATACTACTACAAGAAAGCCATCTATCATCACAACAACGAGCAAGCATCAAGAACAAATCAAAAGCCGATTGAGGAAGGGTCATCAAAAGAGAGGAAACAAGCTTGTGTAGCGATTCAGGATGACGAAGGGTTTAACTGGAATAAGTATATTCCAAAAAAGAAACTTGCTCTAGTTGCTGAACGAGACGAAGCAGAGAGGAACGTCATGCAAGAATGGAATTGAGCAAAGTGTATGAGATTTTCATGGAAGCAAGGAGAGAAAATAGATGGGATGCTAAGATAGAATGTTTTGTTGACCCTTAAGGGAACCCGGCAGTTGATCCTCAAAAGGTAGATTTTGAAGCGCTTGTTGCTGCTATTCCAACTGCAAGAGTGTGGGCTGCCAGGCTCTAAAATAATCCTAACTACAGGATAGAAGTGGAGGAGGGCATAAGAAAGGTGATATATGCCAGTGTCGAGAAGAAGAAAAAGACTGTAGAAGAAATTGTGGATGTAAGTCAGAAGATGGTGACTGATTTGAAGAAAACAACAGAAAAAGCTGGTGATGAAAAGCTGAAAAGTTCAGCAGAGGAAGCTGTTATTGAGAAAGAACAAATGATTGAAGAAGATCAGAATTAAAAGGCAAAAGAAGTCACGGTGCCAAAAACTGAGGTAATAACTTAAACTGATTCTTTTATACCATCAAATAATATTGATAATTAACACTGATGATCAGTGTAAGGAATGCGTAGAAACATGCAGTGCTTGTACTGAAAAGAATAAAAATTTGAGATCCATAGATATTGAGTTTACTAAAAGGGAAAATATTTTCAAAGAAAAATGTGACGAAATGCTTGAAATTGAAAGATTTTTGAAACAAAAAGAAGAAGAGCTGACACAGATATGTGATGTTCTTGAAAAAGAAAACGAAATTTTAAAACAAAAGTATTCAGCTGACTGCAATGAATGTATTCAAAAGGATAACATTATTCAAAAGTTGCAAAAAGAATATGACGGAATGAAATTTTCATATCATACGATAAAAGAAGCTTATGAAACTTTGAAGAGTAAAGTTAAAAGTTTAGATGATAGATTGTCAGCACGTCATAAAACAACTAAACTTGTTGAAGCCAGATATGAAGGAAAACAACTAGTTTTAAATCAATATATTGATGAAGTTGCTAAACTTAAATAAGAACTGGCTGGAAAAGAAAAGTTGGTTAATAAGCTTCAAATTTATCATGCTTCTTCATACATTCTAGAACATATTTTCAACATCACACCAGATGGTAAAGAGTCTGAAAAGAACAAAAAGGGAATTGGGTCAGAGTATCATCAGGTTCACCACTGTTGGAGAATAATTATACATTCTATGATAACGAAAAGGTGGAAAAAGCTATAAACATGGTTGACCAATTACCTGACAACATTGATGTGACTTACACCAAATCTGATGATCTTGGTGATTCAGAGGTGGTAGATAAGGTTGTTGAAAGCGTTCTAACAGAGGAATCTACCAAAACAGATAAGTCTGAATCACATGATGATGATGAGGAAAGTTTTCATAAAAATTATCTTAAAAATTCAAAATCTGAGAAAAATGCGAATGATGATTCAATAGGATTGGCATATACCATGATTGGATTGCACAATTTATTCTCAGATATTGAATTTCCGATTCAAAATGTGATTTCGGATAAGATTGATAAAGTTTTCACATTGGTAGAAATTGAGAAGTTTGAAATTGCAAAATTTGCTGGAAAGAGCAAGAAAACTTTTTATAACAAACCTAGTTACAAAAATAAAAACACAAAGGTTGGGTTGGGTTATAAAAAGAAACAAAAGAAACGATTTGGAAAGACAAATCTTCATAAACCGACGAACTTTGTTCACGGAACAAGTTTAGAAGAAGAAAAGGAACTCCAATTTAGACGACAGTCTAATGAAGAGTTCTATGCTCAAAAGAAACAACAACAACATGTCAAAGATGTTTCAAAGAGAACATGTTTTAAGTCTGATCAAATTGGACATATTGGTCGCAAGTGTCCAAATCTTAAACCTGTTGGTGTTGAGAAAAAGAAGTCTGATGCTCTGAATTAGAAGTCAACCAAGTTTGAATCAAAACAAGCTTGGGAGCCGAAAATATCAAAGGTTGAATCACAACAAACTTGGAAACCAGTGACACCTAGATTTAAGACTACACAAAGTTGGAAAACAACGGCTGATTTAACAAAGCCACACCAATTTCTGGAAATCTAAAATTGTTTTGTCAAAACAAAACATTCAAAATGATTCAAGATTTTATCAAAGGAATGTTTTAAAAGGATAAATCTGGGTGGAAAAGAAACAGACTTTTGTGAGTGAGAAAAATAAAGAAAACATTTTTGAGAAAAATGACTGAAATTATCCAGTTTTACCTGCGAAAATACATATTAAGTTACCTGAGTCAAAACAGGCTTGGGTTGCTTTATTCAAATGATTAAATTGTTTGAGTGTGTAGGTGCTCCTGAAGGCAGACGAATGTCATACCGAGGAGAGGAGCAGCCCGGCACAGGAGGAGGCAGATCCCTGAGATCAAAAAACAGGGAGTATTGGTTTTTTTCTGTACATAAATAAACCATAAACCATAAACCAAAAACCCTAAAATTAGAAAAATTTAAAAACCAAAAATATGTTTTTATTTTGTCAAAATTTGAAAAATGGATAAAAATATGTTTGTTTTTTAAATTTGTTGAAAAATAAAAAATTTTACAAAAATATTTTGATTGAATACGCCGAAACCCTCACGGCTGAACAAACATGATTATTTCACAAGTGATTGAAAATGGCTTTAATACTGTTTATTTTACAAAAAAAACATGGGTACCTAGAACGCGTATGAACAAACATGTTTATTTTACAAAAAAAATAAACATAGAACGCAAACGAACCTAACCGATATCAACTAAATAACATTGGTACCTAGAACGCGTATGAACCGAATTGATATTAACTAAACAAAATCGGCACCGGTATCAATATTCGCTCTTATTGTTTTCAAACTATGTAAGGTTTTTGATTTCGATTACTATAGCAAGTGTCGATACCGTAATGGACTGAACTGTTACCAACCAAATTCCCGCCGTGAAGCGTGGAAGAATCTCACTAGTTATCATATTAAACACGAGTGAAGGAAAAAATAAAAGGCGGTGGCATATTTGTAATTACAGCCACCTCGTTTTTTCGTGTGCTACATAACTCTATATAATTACTTTAATTATTTTAGTTATATGTTTGAGTTGGATTAGAATATAGCTATATAATTACGCTAGTTATATAATTATCAGTGTTGTAAAATTTGGATTCCAAGGCCTAGTACACGGCGACTACTCAGTACTCGGCACCTTACCTTAGAGAGTTACTATAAGTCGGCCTTTATAAGTCGAAGGCAGTCAAAATCGGCCTACTCGTCGACTACTCGGAATACTCGGTCAACTACTCGGAATACTCTGACAAATACTCGGTGGGACCCTTGGAATACTCAACAACTACTCGGATTACGTGGTCAACTACTCGGCCTACTCGACGAATACTTGAGATTATGCTAATTTTGACATGAATTGTGTTAATTTTGACATGAGTTACGCTTATTTTGACACATATATAATATCCAATAATTATTTTTCTTTATATTTAACATGTCCGGGTACTTCTCGAGTACTCTCAACTCCCCACTCAGCCAACTAGAGAGTGCCTAACGACTTTTGCAACACTCATAATTATATTAGAGTAATTATGTAAAAATAATTAGTCTATTTATGAATATAATTACTTTACTTCATAATCACTAAACTATAGAATTAAACTATAGAAAAATATAAGTGTACTCTACATATAATTATTCTAAAGAGTATAGTCAAACATAAACCATACTTTATTAAAGATGTTCATATGAAAACCGCCTCAAAAAGTAAATATGTAGAGTAATTGTATATTTGTATATATACTCTAACTAGTAAATTTTCCCGTGCGTTACGGCGGATCCAAATGTAAAGTAACTCGGATTTGTACCGTCAAGACCCGAATCGTTACTGACAAAAGTTACGTGAAAACGTAGATAAACTGAAGATATACATAAAAATAAGCACGAAAACGCATTATATTTGATCCGACTTATTTGCGAGAGAATTTTACGTAGAACACCAACTTATGCCACATGGCATATTCTTACCCCTATTATTGCCACGTGGCACCTTAAAATCATCCGCTAATTCTCTTTGAGCGCCAAACACCAACAGCAGTTTCTCCTTTCAGAAGTCGTTTCATATTTCATATGTTACATCGTTGATGTAGTTTTTTATGTTAATTTTTTGTTCTCTTTTTTCAGGAGGTTATGACTGGGCTACCAATTAATGGAATGACTACTCATGAAACGTAAATCCTGATGGAGTCAATATCCCTCATTTAAGATTTATTTTGGTCTAATTAGTTGATAGCCTCAAGCTTTTTTATGACTTTAATGATAACAAAGGGTCGTGGTTTTACTACAGGGGGTTTATGGTGGTATGTATGGTTATGGTTATGCACCTTATTGTCCTTATTTATCTACTGCTTCTCTTATGCCAACAATTGGTCATGGTGGTCAACTTTATGATGCCCAACAGTACCAGTATCCGAGTTCCTATTTTCAATCAAAAAAAATAAAAAAATAAAAAATCCAATAATATTGGGTAACTATCGGCATTTTATTTAGAGTAAACTGCAATTTTACCCCCTGAGGTTAGGGGTGATTGGCACCCTTACCCCCTAACGAAATAATTGCAATTTTACCCCCTACTGTTTGCTACTATGTCGCAACCTTACCCCCTGGAGTCAGTCAACGGTAGTTTGACCCAAATAACTAAGGGTATTTTAGTAATCTTACCCTATATTTATTATTATTATTATTTTTATTATTATTATTATTTATAAAATCAAATTATCTTCATCATCATCTTCAAATAACAATTTAGATCTGAACCTCCATCATTATCATCATCGTCTTCAAACGAAAATGACCGGAGATCGATGACCGGAGATCGGAGAAGATAAGAGATCGGAGAACGATGACGATGAAGATAAGTGATCGGAGAACGGTGAAGATGATTGGAGATCGATGTGGTTGTTCGGTGGTTGTGATGGAACGGTGACGGTGAACGGAGGTGATGACCAGAGATTTGATGATGATGTTTGCCGTGAAGATGATGTTTCAGAGATTCTTTGATAACCGCATCGTCACCGGTGGATCTCGTTTGTTTCTGGTTATAAGGACTTTGTTTTGATGTGGATTTGATGTTATTAGCTGCTCTTAACAGTGAATGAGGTTAGTATACACAGATTCGACCTTCATATGATTGTACAGAACAGCAGTAGCAATATATGCAGTAGAGAAAGGAAGAAGAAATGGTGGCCAGTGTATTAGAAGAAACAGCAGTAGCAATTTTGATGTCCTGTAAAATATTGAGATGTTCTTGTTAATCCATTCAAAATAGATTAATCTTTATAATTTAAATGTTTGAATTCGACAAAAAGATACTGTAGCTGGCATTTGAGAAGATCAAGAACAAGAAAAGTCAACATTTTGGAATCTGATTCCATGGATATAACAGAAGTTTCAATCATTCATCATGTGGGTATTGTGTTGTTGGAATCTGATACGCGTATATGTAAGCAACCAATTAAAAACACTAAGGCCCAAAGGAATTCACTCGAGCATTGTCACAAGATTTCAGCAATCATTTTGCAGATCTCTGTAAACATAAAAACATTAAACGAATTCAGAAAAATGGTTGAGGGTGGTGGCTGGAGGTGGCAGTGGTTGAGGGTGGTGGCTGGAGGTGGCAGTGGTGGTTGTGGTGGTGAATGGCGATGGCAGTGGTGGTTGAGGGTGGTGGCTGGAGGTGGCAGTGGTGGTTGTGGTGGTGAATGGTGGTGGCAGTGGTGGCAGGGGGTAATATTACAGAGTAAACAAAACACAGGGGGTAAAATAAAAGGGTAAAATAGTCATTTCACCACCAAGTCAACATATCAGTCAACAAAATTGAGCTTAGGGGGTAAGGTTGCGACATAACAGCAAACAATAGGGGGTAAAATTGCAATTATTTCGTTAGGGGGGGTAAGGGTGCCAATCACCCCTAACCTCAGGGGGTAAAATTGCAGTTTACTCTTTTATTTATTTGTATCCATAATCATCATCAATGTTTGTGATCGAATTGATTTTGTTAGTGACCTTATTACGTTTGTATCCAAAATTTGTGGTGTAGAAAGCATGTGCGGGCTTGGACTGCTTGCGATTTGAAATTGACACACTTTATGTAATAAACAGAACCATGCCCCAACGTTTTCAATATAAAAGTCGACTGCTTGGTTATGTATTGTATTGGGGTAATACGGTATGGTTCAATATAAAAGGCTATAGTTCAGAGGTGCTCAGTGCCCCTATTTTTTTGTTTAGTTGGCTGGATTTAGGTGGGTATCTTTTGGGGGGTGAGCATTTTGGTGTTTGAATCGTGACCGCAAGAGGTGTGTGTTTTATGGCTCGGGTGTGTTTGGTCTGCGTTGGGGGATTCAATCACTGGATATTTATGAATTCGACTTAAACTATAAATGTTTATAAATTTATGAATTATATTGTTTTCTTTTATGACATACTAATATTAATATTAATCTTTCGATAGTTGGTATTTATTTAATTTATAAATATAATTATTTTCTCCACATCGTACATTTAATTAAATTATTACATTCGTTATTTACAACCCGTGAGTATTCACGGGTGATAAAAGGGGTGAAAAGATTTTGTTGTGATTGGTTTTATGGGAATTGGGGATATGGGTTTTGAAGAAGGTCGAAAAGGGTGTCTGGTGATGAATTTGCAGAGGGAAAGATGGGTTCTTTGATGCATAATTGTTGTGGAAGATTGAGGAAGATGAGGGTGATCAGACTCTGATCTTTGTAGGTTTTATGGAGATTAAACTGCACACGGTTGCCGAGAAATAACCAATGAAAAGGAAGGTTAGGGGTTCGTTAATGGGCCAACAAAAAATCGAAATGGGCTATGAGGAGTAGGGTTTATGCTTCGGGTTGAAATGGTTAAGTTGTTTAAATCGGTCATCGTTTTGGTTTGGTATATGTTTTATGATTATTAATATATTTTAACACCCTCTACTCTTTAACACGAAGTTGTTTTTCATTAATAGATAAATACGAAAAAAATCACAGGTTGTTTTATATAATATATTTTACTTTATATAATATATAATATAATTCATTCATTTTATAATAAAACAAAATGATTTAAATATGAGAAAAAGTTAAATTACCATATAATTTTTTTTTTGTTTTCTTGATTTTCTTTTGTATATGGGACTTGAAGTCTTGAATTTAAGACCTTCAAATCTAATGATACTTCAAGGCTTTTGTCTTTGTCAATAGGTCACTAACCACATTAGTAAGTAACAAATATATAAGTAATCTATAAATCTCTAATAATTCCACATTTATCGTCTTATTTGTCACATTTTTCATCTTTGTCTAATATTAGTAACTTGACTTTGCGTCTTCTTTTTATTTTTGATAGTGTCACATACAACTGTCATAAGCAAAAACCGATTCTTTTAAGTACAATTCAACCTTTGATAGGTGTGTTTGACTTTTATTAATAATCATTTGCTAAACATCAAACTATTGTTTATTTGTAAGATATGCAAACATTTTAAATATGGAAATGATGTTTTGTTATCATTCAAGATTTCATTAAAAAAATAATAATAACAATACATAAAAGGTAATAATTATTATATTAATTTATTTAAACAAAAAAGACAATTTAAACTATATTGATTTCGTAAAATATATATTATAATTTTTACAACTTTGCTTATATTAGTTACAATTATAGATTATATTTTAAAAAGTCATTGTATTTATTAAGATTTGTGATTTGCAATCACATTCAAAAGGAATCGATATGCAAAAAAGGAAAGTTTACCTACTTTAAAATTTGTAAGAAAAGAAGAGCAACAAAACTCTTGTGTTTTCCCTCCTAAAACAAAACAATAAGGAGTATAATAACGACACGTGTCAGTTAATGGCTTAAGAGAAAGGCATGTGGCTTAAGCCATGACCTTTTGTTGATCTATTAAAGGTTCGCTGGTATGTAACAGGTTTTTGGAGAGGGAAGTGATCACTCTGTTCGGTTTTGGGTTTGTACCGGTTATGGTCGTGTATTGTCTGTTTGGGACCTGTTTTAACCCTTAGACGTGAAGCCTAAATTTGGAAAGGCCTAGAACAAAGATGATGATCTACATGGGCTTCAATGCCAATAGATATTATATGTTTGTGTTAAGCCACCCGCGAAACTCGCGGGATCTTAGGCTAGTTTGTATATATACTCTAACTAGTAAATTTTCCCGTGCGTTACGGCGGATCCAAATGTAAAGTAACTCGGATTTGTACCGTCAAGACCCGAATCGTTACTGACAAAAGTTACGTGAAAACGTAGATAAACTGAAGATATACATAAAAATAAGCACGAAAACGCATTATATTTGATCCGACTTATTTGCGAGAGAATTTTACGTAGAACACCAACTTGAACTTATATCGACACGTACATGAAATTAAGTAAAAAAATATGTTTTTTAAGGTAAAAATGTTACCGCACATTGTGGTGGCACCAAAACGTAAAGTAAGTCGAATTATATATTCTAATGAAAACGAATTATATTTGATCCGACTTGTTTTAAAACAATTTTTTTGCCAAAACATAGAAAGACTGAAAACGCACCCAAAAAAACACAAAAATGTTATGAATGTATCCATTATGTGGTGACTATCCACATCTATAACTCCTATCCCTTTAGTGCATCCATTATGTATTGACTATCCACCTCTATAACTCCTATCTTTAGTTATTATTGTATTAATGTAAGGGCCTATATATAATGGCATTTGTATGTGATGTTGAAATCAATCAATAAGAAATCATCTCCCATTCTCCCATTCTACTCTATACATTGTTAGTAGGTCGTTGTTTTACAACACGTTATCAGTACGAATTGCTTTTGAAGTGGATCGTATTGCCATAAGGTAACTCGACTTTTCTTTGAACAAACCGCACCATGACGTTGATGGCTATTATATCATGTCGGGGGACTTTCACCAGAAACATGCATCTTCAACCGACCTCTACCTGCAATCCCAGGTAACCATACCACCGACTTTATACCATGTTACTATCCATTGTTAATCTGTTATACTAAATTAACTACTGAAATTAGTAAATACTTATTTAAAAATAAAAAAAATTAAAATTAAAAATAAAAGAGATTATGAATAAACAATGCATTTTAAACACGAGGGTAAGCTAGATTATATATTTCTTGTTGTTTTATGGTATTAGTTTAGATTATATATTTCTTGTTGTTTTATGGTATTAGTTGAAAACAAAACACAAGAAACTCAACAATATTATCAGAAACGGTACGTATATTTCTAATTCTCTATTTTAAATCAATAATAAGTAAAAGATTTACGTTAATGTTTTGTACAATGTGGATTCTCTACATCCTGACTTTTTGTTTTCTAATTATAAGCAAATTAATTAATTATTTCATATAATAAATACACATTGAACATGAAGCGTTCAATATTCAAATATTTTGGGGGACTTTGTCAATATAATATTTGTTTCTTATCTATTTGAAGTATTATAATAATTTCCCTCATCATATCAGTTATGATTTTAAATTCAAATTCCTCAAGTAATTATAATCTGTAATATAGATAATATGTTGCTAGATAAATAGTAAAATCTCAGTATATTTATTTTCTAATGTAGTGCTTCATAATCTAATATGGTATTATATAAAAAAGTTATGTTTTTAAACATCTAGATAATTGGTTAATTTGTTTCTTAGCTATTCTTATATATTTTATCTTACTCTTTGAAAAACAATTGTAGTGGGTTTATATTTTTCATACTTAAAAAGGCTAAATAAAAGTAAAAATAAATATGAATTTGCTTATAAATGTTCGTATAATCATGTTGAAATATCATAATACTACAAAGTGTAAAATCATTTTGGATCTCTTAAAATATTTAATTATTGCCTTTTCTTTTTATCTAAATGTGCAAACACGCTTAAATATGCCTAGACATACCTATTGTATTTAGAGATTGAAAAAAATTTCGGTTGTTGCGCCATGTTATTTAAGAAAAATGGAATGATCCGCAACTAAGTTGTATTGTCATATATCCATGTCTTTAGTTTTGTATATAAAAAATATAAAGATGTATGATTTGATGAAGTCTTACATGGTTTTCATTTTTGTCTTTATGGAACTACAATTTGAAAGTCACATACTTGATGTTGATAAAATAGAAAAATCCTTACATAAGTTGATTAAAATGACTTGAAAGATTGTGAACATCGAGTATTATTGATTTATGGATACAAATTCTATAATCATTATCTTTTATACATGTTAATCTTCTACTTTTAATTAAGATTTAACATGTTAATTGGGTTTTATTCGGTTGTTATACTATTGAAAAAAACTTAGAACATTTTTGTGTATAAAGGATAAAGCTATAAAATAACTTACAACTTATGCATGGAAATTAAGATGAAAGATCATATATATAAATATATTTCATGTCCTGCTTTGTATAATTTGAAAAACTTAAAAAGACATAATATTATGTGCTATTAGTGAATACTCTAAATCATAAATATTATAAAAATCATGCTTATATACAAGTAACAAATGATCGTGTGTTAATTATAACATAACTCATGGAAATATTTGTATGTTTTTCAAGTTAGTGTGACAAATCTATGTATATGAGATATATTTGTGATTGGTTATATCGTGATGAGTTATTACATAAATACATATTTCATAGAAGTTACGAACGCATGTTATTCAAAAGGTTGTATCATAAGTCATTTTACATAGTGACATGACATAAAGTCATGCATTATATAATGTAATCTTATTGATTCGGTCATGTAACTTCTTCTCAATTGATATTATGTCATGAGAATGTTATTTATACATTGTTATATTAAACATTTTTTTACTATTAAAAATCAAATATGCTCTTGAAGTAGCAAGATTATTAAAGAATATATAAGTTTTGAAATGACCATCATGAAAGTTGTGTGGTTATAATACTTTCCCTAAAGTGAATGTGAAGCCGTGTAGTTCTAATCCATTCACTAAAGTAAAGGCGACAATGATCAGTGTAAAGGTCATGATCATGATTAAGAAAATTGTAGTGATGCCACCATGAATGTTGTATGGGTATAATCTATTTCTTGAATAAAATGTGATGATATAATAATTGGTGTAAAGTTCTTGATGATGGTAATTGAGGAAATTGTTATGATTCTCATGTAATGAGATCAACAATGTTAATAATGTGATGACTATACAATGATCGTTATGAAGGTCGTAAGATATAAGATTGATAAATCTTATACGACTCAACTACTTCTCAATTGATGGTAAGCAAAGAGAACATTATTTACAGGGAAAAATCTATTAAATTCTTTTTCATTTGTCACACTTGAGACATATGCTTCTAAAGTAGCAATATCATTATAAGAGTTATGGAAAAAACAAAATGATTTTATACTCATCTGACCGAGTAAATAATGAAAAGCTATGAAGCTTGTTTTGGTTCTACTCCATTCCCAAAAGTGAATGTGATTATATATTAATCATTGTAAATGTAATGATGGACCTAATTGAGACATTTGTAATGATGAGATTGACTATAAGAATTGTAATGGTGGCCATTTTAATAATGAGATGGACCACCAAAAGTGGCAAACTAAGGAGTCATTGCATAACGTGATGGTTTTAACTTTGAAGTTATAATATATTCTCTCGTATCATACGTTTTGTATTACATACGAGCAAGTAATACACATACAATCATAAACCAGAAGTTTATGGATCATAACTATTTAATTAGTTGGCATGACCGGTTAGACCACACCGAGTTAATGATGATGTGAAACATAATGAAGAACTAGAAGATTCTTCAACATAATAATTAGCATGTAATGTTTGCTCTCAAGGGAAATTATATATTTGCAAAATAAACGAGTGTGTGTATACCTAAATATTTTGGAAGCGATTAAAGGATATGCATATCCCAACATGATACCATTTAGTTTTTTTTTTAAATCGATGCATCGTCTAAATGGTTATCAAATCCACAACCTGAAGCTTGTGTGATTGTGGCTTAGCTAATGTGATAGCAAGCATATTAATCAATATTAGTATATTTATTTGATAATAGTGAATTTGATTCCCATGTTATTAACGATCATTGGAATAAGTGTTATTCTTGAGATGATCACTAAACGTCTACTATTGGTTACAAAGCCAATAATCATGAGAGGAGCAAAAGTTCATTTAGGTACATGTAATTTTATATATAGTACCATCAATTCACATCAAGCCAGTAAGTTATAGTTCTCCCCATACAGTTGGTTTTTGGTCAGGAACCAAAGATGTCTCATCAAAGATTTTGTTGTGCGACATATATTGAAACTCATCCACCACACCACACAAAGATGGGACTTCTAAAAAGTTTGAGAATATGTTGGGTATAAATAATTGTGTATGATTAAATACTTAAAGCCATTAGTGAGAAATTCGTTTATGGCTCATTGGTTTTCACTTTAGTGAATGAATGTTCCCAACATTAGGGGGAGATAACAAGCAGTTGGAAAGTGAAAAGTGAAATGAATTATCATATCATCTTGATCCTCAGACTATAAACTACGAACTAGAAGTTTAAAGTATAATTCATTTACCAATATTAAAGAACAAATTACCAGACAAGTTCACTGACCTAAATAGAGTGACTAAGTAAGTCACATAATTAACTGCTTATGCTCCAGTTATATTTGTGTCCCAAGAGGACAACCACATATTTTTGTAATGAGTCTATAGTACGCCTAAAGCGTGGTAGACTAGTTGATTCCAATTATAAAATTCCTCGAAAATTGGAGCAAGTAATAAGATGGTCAAGTCGAGGTTATAGTAATAAGATCTCCTGAAGAGACAATAGACATGATGGTTCAAGAAGAACCTCAGGTACCTGAAAATAAAGAGATCTCGATAAGTTGTATCATGTCTAAGATATGTATGGAATCGAAATAAAAATCGACGTCGTTATACTTTTGTATTTAATGTAGCGCTTAAAATGATTAAATGATGAGGATCAAGATTTGAGATCTGCCTATGAACGTAAACATATAAATGTTTGGCCAAAATGGAAAGACGTAAATAAGGCAAAGTTGAATTCTCTAATGACATGGAAAGTATCTAGACCAACAGTCCATACAACTAAAGTTGTAAAATATGTTGGATATAAACAAGTCTTTTATGCGAATTATGTGAAAATCAAATTCAGTGATATAAGGAAAATTGGTGGCACAAGAATTTTCGCAATAACCTATGATTGATTATGAGGAGACGTATTCTCCAGTGGTGGATGCATTGACTTTCCAATATTTTGTTAGTCTGGTAATATATAAAAGTGAATTGACATGCGTCTTATGAAAGTTATGTATCACTTGATACTAAGTCATATAAAATAAGTTCTCGAGAATATTATGATTATTATATAAATTCAGATCTGAATACATATACATGTTGTATATGTTATTGAATTGAATATAATTGGAACTCCTCATGAGTATCCTAAAGCATTTGAGTGCTTAAGAGGTTAATTGAAACACCTTATGGATGTAATTATTGTGCACCAATACTCCAATAAACATACATAGAAAATGCGTACCTGGTTGTTATGGCATCTCAATGTACACAGTGTACAAACATGGTACAATATGAATTTTGGAGATAAAAGCAAGTGTTCTTGATATTTTTGCATATGATATAGATATCTATGTGTTAAAAGGGCAAGTTTGTATAGCAAAACTTCTAAGAGTGAAAGCACATGCATATTTGGATAAGATGGAAATAATTCCCTCATGGATTGATAATGCAAGAAGCATTAATGATGTCAAAACCTCAAGAACGTACTATATCAAGTTCATAGAATATGTATGGACTAAAATAGTTAAATCGAGTGTTATACAACTCGAGATATTTGCATACAGATGGATATAAGTTTGATTAAATTAGCCATGTTTTATCGACGTTCTACTTTTAAAAGTTCACTATAATCACAGTTTACAGTGATGATGTCTAGACATCATCGAGAGAAATTGTCGAGCTTTTAGAGGGAGAATTTTTGAATGACCTTGGCACGGTCTAATTATTCCTCGAACTGCAGTTCGAGTATATATGTAATTATGTTTTACCAATCCCCCAAGTACATCTAGAAGATAATGTTTGGATATTTAGTATGGACATAGTTGAACCTTAAAGTATGTTAAAGGTTGTTAAGTCATTTGTTATAAGAAATGCCTATTATCATCTCCTATCAAAGTAGAGATTCTCATTCTAGAAGTACCATCGTTAAATGCATAAGTGCATTAATATGTTTTGCTAGCTATGCATGGTTATAATATCTTTCACTTGAGCTTATTGTCATGATATAACCTTTGTCAAGCGAAGAGACATTGGAATGAGTTCAAAGAAACATTTCAGGTATAAACGATATTTGATTATATTTTACTAACCCATCAAAACAAGTTTGGTTAGTCTTGTAGATGCAGGAATGTAACGAAACACAGTCATGGACATATGATAATTTTTGGAAAGAGGCACCTAAAGTCTCGTTAGAAGATTATACAACATTGCTCAACATAAATGATTGCACATTAAGGGATCAAGCAACAAATCATTCGCTACAAAGGCTTTATTCGACTTTCAAGGAAGATGGACACACGTCACTTAAAGGATACATGTTAAAATGAGGGGGAGACTTATTCAAGTTGCACTCTTTTTCCCTTGACTAAGTTTTGTCCCATTGGGTTTTCTTAGTAAAGGTTTTTAATGAGGCAACATATCTGATCCAAAAGTATCAGGGGGAGAAAATGCGCGCTGCACTCTTTTTCCCTTAGCTGAGGTTTTGTCCCACTGGGTTTTCCTAGCAAGGTTTTTAACGAGGCAGCATCACCAAGCGTATTAAAGAATAGTATATCATGTGGATAGTCAAGGGGGAGTGTTATGAATGTATCCATTATGTGGTGACTATCCATATCTATAACTCCTATCCCTTTAGTGCATCCATTATGTATTGACTATCCACCTCTATAACTCCTATCTTTAGTTATTATTGTATTAATGTAAGGGCCTATATATAATGGCATTTGTATGTGATGTTGAAATCAATCAATAAGAAATCATCTCCCATTCTCCCATTCTACTCTATACATTGTTAGTAGGTCGTTGTTTTACAACAAAAAACATATTATATTTGAGCCTACCCATTTCCAAAGAAGCGTAATTATTAAATTTACACTGACAGATACATAAAAATAAGTATGTAAAAAATGATTATAAACTTTTTAGAAAGTTGAAGGGTTATAAGTGCCAATACTAAATATTAAATATTAAAGGTTAAAAAAATAAACTAAAAGAAAAAAAAAGGAAGAGGCCCACTTGAAGTTACTATATATATAACTTGATATTGTAACTATATATAATACATAATGTAGAGTAATGGCATATATTTGTATATATACTCTAATACATAAATTGAATAAAAAATAAGTTATTTGTTATTTACAGATTTGTTATCGAGTTCTTCTTCTTTTTCCTTTGATTTTCACGTTTAACACGTTAATACTATTTATATTTGATCCGAACACTTTATTTTTTGAATCTTTTTACGGCTATAATGAAACCATTGCAATGTTTAAGATTTTTTTTAGCAAATTTAATTTTATTTTGTTATTTTTTATTAATTGTCTACCGTAAGCAAATTTTACGATTGTTTTTATCAACGGCTATGGTGTTTTTCCTATAGTGGTGACTTAGGTCGCTAAGGGGTTGTTTGTTTACATCGGAATGGCTCCATTAAGAGGCAAGCCTCTAAATCGGTCAGCTTGTGCCCTAACAAAACAACGCATCTTCTTCCACAACCCCATTCCTCTCCTCTCATCCACAGATCTCCACCACTCCTCCACAGCCTCTCCGTCGCCGCCCCTCCTCCACAGCACCGCCACTCACCTCCTCAGTTGACAACTCCTCAACCTTCACCTCTACATCAATCGATTAAGGTACCTTCTGATTTTATACATTCCGAAGTTATAATTTGTATGTTATAGTTGTGGTCGAGTTATACATTCTTGCTTTGAAGCTACATATTTTGATTTTGAAGGTACGTTCTAAAGTTAATACATGTGTAGTTTATAATGTCAGTTGCTATATATCTTTGTTGTTTATATAATAATAACATGAATCATAATATGGTACAAGAATAATAATCTTTGTGATGTATGTACAAGTTTGAGTTTGAAGTTGTATGTTGCTATATATCTATGTTGTGTATGTACAGATTTTGAGTTTGAATTTGTGTATTTACTTGTCAAGATGTGATAGTTTAATGATACGATATTGTGATGTTATAATTTAATTTATTTTCTCATCGTAATGGTTTAATGGTAGGGTTTGTATTAAGTAGCTATTTTGTGTGTGTTTTGAATTGTTCAAAGAAATGGCACAAAAATGGGTAGGACTAATTGGAACCTAGAGGGTGTTGAGAAAACATTTCTTGAAACATGTCTTTAAGAAATCACACTCGTGGACGTGAAAGGAGCAGTCTTAAACCACACTCATGGAAGAATGTTGATGAAAAGTTGAAAATAGAACACAATTTCGTAGTGGATCAAAAGCAAATGAAGAATCGTTATGATTATACAAAATCAAAATTTGCGGCATGGCTAAAGCTTAAAAGCAAAACCGGTAATGTTTATGATCCCATAACGAATACATTTAACATATCAGAAGAAGAATGGGAAATTGAGATGAAGGTATTTCTTTTTTTCCTAAGTAATGGTTATTATTACATTTCAAAAATCTTATAGTATTCTATAATATTTTTCACACAGTCCAACAAATACGTAGAATCCTTGAGAAGAGTACCCCTATCTTACCCAGAGCTTTGTGTTCAACTGTTTGAGGGATCTACTTCGACTGGTTTTGACAGTTGGGGGCCATCTTCTACACTTCCTCACCCTAATGAGGAAGTGTTTGAGCAAAATTTAAATGGCATTGAGGATGTTTTCGAGTGTACTCAAGTGGAGCCACCGACTCAAGGTGTTAGTGATGAGTTATAGGCGCGTTAGATGGCAGTCTTGTACATGCAGTTGTGCCTACTGATACTGACTCGTTATAAGGGAAGAGGAAAAGGTGAATGCTTTCAAAATGTACTAATAATTTGTGATTTCAATATGATATTCACGTTCGTATGGGCCGGATGGGAGGGCATTGCACATGATTCATGAGTTTCAAAAGAAGTAGCATTTAACCAGACTTCTGGCTTTCCTCCCCCCCCCCCCCCCCACCCCCAGGTTTTTAACCATTCTTAACACTGATTATTCAATACATTATGTGTTTTGTTATGTAATAGTTTTGATACTAACGTTTACAGATAAATATTACCTTTGCGACGCTGCATACACCAACACACGTGGATTTATGACTCCTTACCGTAATACGAGGTATTGGTTAGCCGATTTTCGACGACAACGTGCGTTATCTAAGGAAGAAAAATTCAATCATGCACACGCACAACTGAGAAATGTTATCGAGCGCTCATATGGTGTTTTGAAGGCAAGATTCCCAATCCTAATTAAAGCAAATGGCTCCCTTTATTTTTCCAATACAAAGAGACATAGTGATTGCTTGTTTCTCCATCCATAATTTTATAAGGAAATGCAGTATTCATGATCAATTATTTATGGACTACGACGAGAACACTTTGTTTTCCTAAATACAAGGTGGAGAGAGTGATGGGCAATTCGTTCAAGATATAGAATGGGGTTCACAAGGCATTGAGTATATGAATACCTTACGTAATCAGATTGCTAGTCAACTATGATCAAATGGTTCAAATTAAAATTGTACGAATAGTATTAATTTCTATTTGGATTATAGTATGTTTCCATGAACTTTGAAGAATTTATGTGTAACTTGGATTTTCTATTATGTTTTTTTTTTAAGTTATTCATCATTCAGTACATAGCACCAAACAAACAGCTATATTTCATTCAGCATAAAGTAGTTCAGAGGGGTAAAAATGTTATTTTACACAGTCATTCAGAGGTGCAACCAAACAGCACTTTACTGGTTCAGCACTTACTGGTTCAGATTCTCTTAACCATTTCTTATTCATTCAGCACTTATTGATTCAGATGTTGCCAAACAACCCCTAAATTTACAACCTTTTTAATCATTAAATTTACCGCTAATACAAATTTAGTAGTGAAAATTGTAGGAGCTATGGTGAATGTTTAAAGAGAACCAAGAAAAGATTGAGACATATTTAGAACATTGATTTATCTTAACGCACAATATGATAAATAGGAAAATAGTCGAACAACTTATTCATGTTTTCATCATGTGTTTGTTCTTCGTGATAGTTGTTTGTCGACGTAACTTAATCAAAGCTTCAGTTAAATGTTCTAGAAGGTAAAGCTAGATGTTACGTTAATGTGAGATTATAAGGTAGTTGAGAAACATTCTACTGACCAACATAACAAATATAATAAATATAAAATTAGTGAGAAAATAATAATAATAATAATTGAAAGTTTTGATTACTAGAATGCAATAGTAAGGTAGTTGAGAAAAGACATTCTACTGACCATTATAATAAATATAAAATTAATGAGAATATAATTTAGTAATAACTAGAATTACGACCCGCCGCAATGCGGCGGGGATTCTTTAGTTATAACTAAATCGATTTAGGATATGCACGTTATGTTGAACCTGACAAATGGGAAAAAATAGACGATGTAAAAACGTTCACCCACACACGAACGTTGCATCGTGTTAACTCGCAAAATTTAGAACGAAACATAAAAACGTTAAATCAAAGACGCACGTTGCGATGTGTTAAGTCACAAAATTTAGAACGAAGCATAAAGCGAAAAATTTGCGAAAAATAAAAACTATAAAGGACTAAAGTTGAAAGTAAAAAAATAAGTTGTGAGGATAGATTGCAAAAGATAAAAAGTTTAGGGTTAAAAGTAAAAAACAAATAGTTTTTGGTTAAAATTAATTTATGAAACACTTTTGGGAGAAAAGTAAAAAAAATCATTTTTTTTAAACCCCCCCAAAGCCAACGTTACAACAACCATATACATAACCATTTTTTCTTTGAAAACCCCCCAAAGCCAAGATTCCAACACATATATTCATAAATATGTTGCTTCTTTATAGTGTTTTAATAACTAAGTTGATCAATGACCCACGCGTTGTGACGAACCTGTAAGATGAAAAACAATAGACGTAAAAACCTTGAACTACACATGGACGTTGTGTCGTGTTAACTCGCAAAATTATGAACAAAACGTAAAAACGTGGAACCACGCAAGCACGTTGCTCCGTGGTAACTCGTAAAATTTAGTACGAAACGTAAATCGAAAATTTGCGAAAGATGAAAAGTAGAAAAATTGTGAGGTTAAATTGTAAAAGAATGAAAAGTTTTGGCTTTAAGGTGAACAAAATCAATTTTGTAAGTTAAATTTGCAATAAATAGAAAGAATTGGGTTAAAAAGTAAAATTCACATTTTTTTTTTTTTTTGAAAACCACCCAAAGCCAAAGGTACAAGTACCCTAAGCTTAAAGATGTTGCTTATTTATAGAGTGGATAATTAAAAGTTTAGATCAATTACATGAAAAAGATTAATAAGACATATAATATAACGAGTACCTATGCAATTTCTTAATTCTATTATGCCTCATAGGTATGTTCATAATGAAACGAAACAGTTTAAATGCATATTTTTTTATAATTAGAAAGTTTTAGAAAGGGGATCAACTAACTTTAATTGAATTCATTATAGCAGTATTGTAACCGTCTAGTCGAACCTTATAATTGCATAATTTTAAGTTTTCGATTTTGAAATTTTAGCTTGTAGAGATCATTGTGTCTTTTAATTTGGCATTTTGTTTTTTCGTTATTGTGATTTTTTTTACGATTTATTATGTCTTTTGTCAATAGGATTGTGTTACATTTCTCGACTTAATTATATTTTGAGATATATTGTGTATCTATACCTTTATAGATTTAGGATTGTATAGGATAACTAAACAAATGTTAATAGATTTAGGAATGTATAGGATAACTAAACAAATGTTAATAATTACATTGAATTGTAATTCAACTCAAAAATTATAAGTGGTGGTTGTCTATTTCTCAACTCGGTGGTCTTACTTAACTCATATCCATGTTTCATGGTGTCTATTTTGCATGACATATCCTTGGTAACCTCAGTCATATCCTAATTTGGGTTAGGATGGTGTGAGAATATGACAAGTATTTACTAGGGTAACTAAGAAACCAGAGAACATTTTGGTCACACATTATTTTTAAGCAAAAATGTAAAAAAAAAATAAAAATAAAAAAAAACAAAAAAAAACAAATCGCTCATTTTTTCTTTTAGGATTTTATTTTTTTGATATATATACATATCTACATTGTCAATCTTTAACTACGTATATATGTATATACGTGTTTAAAATTGAAAAATAAGTATTGCATATTTATATTTTGATAATGTATAAATGATTGTATATAAATAAAGATTATGGTTCTAAACATTTTTTTCGTGTATATATGTGTAAACATATGTTTAAAATTGAAACATAAATATCGTACATATATGTTTGATAATATACACATATGTATAAATAAAAAATTGGCAATATACACACGTGTATAATTAAAAATTACAATAACACTTATTTATAATTCCAAAAAGAACCGATTCACTTTCTCTTAGCCACCGGAGAGAAGACTTTCAATTTTGACAACCGATTCACTTTCTCTTAGCCACCGCAGACCTTTCTCCGACCATACTCACCGGCAAACTCCGGTCAGATTATTTTTTAACTTTCTTTCATGTTTTCAATGTTTCTCGCATCTGGGTATTTGATATATCTTTCAAATTATCCATCTTTTTATGCTCTTAATTAGCAAACAACTGGATCTGTTGTTAGTTACTGATTTCTGATTATATTTGTGGATTTCAAATTATCCATCTTTTTATCCTCTAGACCACCACTTCGTTTGAAATCCTCCACTTCGTTTGAAATTAACCTCTTCATTTGCTCCCTCTGTTTGAAATCCACCACTTCGTTTGAAATCCTCCACTTCGTTTGAAATCCTCCACTTCGTTTGCAATCCTCCACTTCATTTGAAATCCTCCCTCTGTTTGAAATCCACCACTTCGTTTGAAATCCACCGCTTCGTTTGAAATCCTCCACTTCATTTGAAATCAACCCCTTCGTTTGCTCCCTCTGTTTGAAATCCACCACTTCGTTTGAAATCCCCCAGACCGCGCGAATTCGGAAGAGGTTGTGCCACGTTTGTGCAGAGATTATACCTTTTTGATTTGGTTATGGGGTGACACGTTTGTGCAGGGGTGCTCTTGAGGGTGGGCAATTTGGGGTTGCTACCCTCCCCCGGCGTATAGAGGGTCGTTTCTTTTGCTCCCTCTGTTTCTTTTTCTTTTACCACTAACCCCCCTCGAGTTAGCGGTTTATTGTGTTACTTTTCTGTTTGCGTTTGATTTTGTGCATGGCCCACGCGCGTAGAGGTAGAAACGCCAAGGCTGTTGGGCTGGCGTCAGCATGTGATAGTGGGTTAAGAGCTTGCCCCCTAAAGCATTTCCACGAATGCAAGGATGGTAAACCGGGGTCTAGTGGGTTTTTTCGCCTTCTTGAACACATACAAAGCACCCACCTTAAGACTGAAAACAGGAAGACCTATGTGAAGGAGGCTATTGCTAAGGATTTGGACCTTTTTCTGGAAGTGGGGGAAGTCCTAAGGGTAGGAAACAAATGGTTATGTGGGGAGTGCATGGTTTTGCATGCCCTTAGTATGGGGGTGCAAACACGGTGATGAGATGGTGTCTTTTACTCAAATCTCGGGAGACGTGGACGATTTCATTGTTGGGATTAGGAAGCCATGCCAAGTGGTTGCCGACCCTCAAACACTCTCCCCGGAAGGGGTGGTAACCGATGTTGCCCTTCTCGAGCGTGTTTTTTCACTCCGTTTTCAAACCGTCAAATGCATCCCCCCAAGTTGTCGAATGGCGTTCGCTCAGGTTTTAATGGGTGCCTTACGTAAAGTGGTGGCGTCTCCAGGCTCGGTTGAAAATTGGGTTCAGTTGCTTTTGTTACCGGGTTGTACACTAACGGTTGTCAGGCCTTCTTCCAGGCAAGAGCGGAGATCAGGAAATAGAAAATCCCTGCAGTGCAGCAGCATCTTGCAGGCGCTTGCATTGTGGAAAGATGGGTCTGGTTTTCCAGATCTGGTCTCTTCTCTCTTGAGCTGTGAGGGGGACTCTGAGGTGCCTAGGAGGGTTTCCGGAAAGGGCGAAGACAATAAAAAGGATCCCAATATCAAGCAATGCCTGCGGAAGGTCAGGGATGGGCATTTTACGGCGGCGGTTAAAGTTTTATGTTCTAGTGGGGTTGCCCCCTTTGGAGAATCAACCATGAAAGCTCTTATTGATAAACACCCGGTGATGCCACCCCCATCACTGCCTTCCAACCCCATTGTCCAACCCACTATTATTACAGCAGAGGATTGCGTGCTTAAATGTATCCAATCCTTCCCTAGAGGGACATCTTGTGGCAGAGATGGGATGCGGGCCCAACACTTGTTGGACGCTATTGGTTGCGTGGGATCGGTAAGTTCCTCGGGTCTGCTCACAGCTATTACTGGAGTCGTCAACCTATGGCTTGAAGAGTTTTGCCCTAAAGAGTTGGCAGAGTTTGTGGCCTCAGCCCCCTCACCCCCTTATTGAAACCTGATAATGGTATTAGGCCTATCGCAGTGGGTGGCATCTGGCGCAGGTTGGTCTCTAAGGTGGCTATGAAGAAGGTTGGGAAGGACATGGCCCAGTATTTGGGGGATTTTCAATTTGGGGTTGGTACACCAAATGGGGCGGAGGCGGTGCTTCATAGTGCGAACAGGTTCCTTAACTCCTTTCATGAAGATGGGTCCATGGCCTTACTTACGGTAGACTTCACCAATGCTTTCAACATGGTTGACCGTTCAGCGTTCCTCCAGCAGGTCCACCAACGTTGCCCATCTATCTATCAGTGGGTCCAGTTCCTGTACGCCCAACCCGCTCGGTTGTATGTTGGCAGCGAGTGTATCGGGGCCACCACTGGAGTGCAACAGGGAGATCCCTTGGGGCCCCTCCTCTTTGCCCTAGCCTTACATCCCCTTATTCTCCGTGTACAGGAGCACTGTAACCTCCCCTTTCATGCTTGGTATTTGGATGATGGTACGATCATAGGTAATGCAATGGAAGTTGCTAAAGCCTTGGACATCATCAACATGGAGGGACCATCCATAGGGCTCCATCTCAATATTAAGAAAACGGAAGTGTACTGGCCATCTTGTGACGGTCTCAAGGTGCAGGACGGCCTTTTCCCGAGAGGGATAGGTAGACCTGTGCGGGGGGTTAAGCTCCTTGGGGGGGGGGCGGTTAGCCGAGACTCTGCTTTTATTGGGGAATTAGCAGGGCGGCGGGCATCGATAGCGGTTGACCTTATGAAACTCTTGCCCTGCTTACAGGACCCCCAGTGCGAGCTTCTTCTTTTAAGGTCATGCATGGGGGTAGCTAAGTTACTGTTTGGGCTGCGGACCTGCCAACCTCACTTGATGGCAAATGCGGTATCCTGTTTTGACGATGGTCTCCGAAAGGCTATTGAAGACATTGTTGTTTGTGGGGGGCCCTACTTTGGTGAACTTCAGTGGCGTTTGGCATCTTTGCCGATGCGCCTGGGTGGTTTGGGCCTCCTCTCAGCTCGGGATGTTGGAGTTTCTGCTTTTGTGGCGTCTAGAGCTCAGTCGTGTGTATTGCAAGACCACATCCTTCGGAACAGTGGGGTTGATAAGCTTGACGTAGACTACCAACAGGCCCTCGAGTATTTAAGTGTCTCTCTTCCAGACTTTGACATTGGCGGTTTCTCTAATATGGACACCGCCCCCCCCCCCCCCCCAAAGCCACAAAAAACTTTGGCGAATGCTCTACTTGAGAAAATCGCTCGGAATCTGGGAGAAACACTTGTTCTATCTCCCCACCAGAAGGCGGTGATTGAGTGCTTGAAAGGCCCCCATGCGCAAGACTTTTTTACTGTAATCCCGATCGAGGGGCTGGGGCAATGCATGTCGGCTGTTGAGTACAGGGCTATCCTCAAATACCGGCTGATGATCCCTATGTATCCAGAAGACGAAACCTGCCCAATCTGCCGTAAAGCCTGGATGGATAAATACGGGGAGCATGCTGTTCATTGCAAGTAGCTCCCTGGTTTCAAATACCGGCATGACTAGGTGAGGGATGTTTTGGGGGACATCTTGAGGAGAGCGGGGATTTCTGCCAAGAAGGAGGCCCCTGTGAATTTCCTTACAGACCCCATGGAAGGGAGATCTACATTGAGACCAGCGGACCTGCTCGTTTTTGGCTGGGCGGGAGGGAAACATGCTTGTGTAGATCTCACATGAGTCTCTCCCTTAGCTGGGTTAAGGGAAAATGGGTTTGTAGCAGGACAAGCGGTAAAGAAAGCAAGAATCTAAAAAGGTGGACAAACACGCTAAAGCATGTGCTGATAACCAACATGCATTTGTCCCCTTCGCCTTCGACACCTTTGGATCCCTGGCTCCAGAAGCTATCCGTTTGCTGACTAGGGTCCAACAGGTTGTCCACAGCAGTGGCTCATCAACAGGGGGGCAAGGGTTTGTTTTTAATAGGCTAGGGTTTGCTATCTAGAAAGGGGTAGCGGCACAGCTTGTTGCTCGCTTACCTGCGATATTGATGTAAAGTGCATTTTGTCGAATACATTATATAAATTTTTTACTTAATTAAAAAAAAAGAACCTCTTAAAAGCATACGATTAAAAATAATTTTTTTAGTAAGAAAAAATTATAGTGTTTTTCACATTTCTCAATTAGCATATGTTTTTTTAGGATCAATACGTATCTTCATTTCTTCTATAAACATGAGAACATAAATAACATGTACATGAGGGGTGACGAAATGAAATTTTAACTAAAATTAACAATATAAAATTTGAAAACGTTAGTGCATAAATTTAGATGATCAAATGCTGGAATAAGTATATTAAACCACGATAAAAACAGATGTTTAAGAGTTTATTAATAAAATTAGGTACTTTTATTGTTGGCTTAAATTTAATGAATACTTCAAAAAAGAAACGAAACGAATCGAGCCAAGTTCAAGCTCGTCTAATTTATGTTGATCAGTTCTGTTTAAACATAATGGAAAACATATAATAGCATACCTTTGATTGCATCAGTAGAGAATCCAGTCAGAGACGCAGCCACAGAGTTCGACATAGTTGTCAGTTTGATCTGGTTCCTCCTTAGGGTGTAAAGTGATGATGGTGATGAAACCGAAATTAGGGTGAGTTTCGGTTGTAGAGAGAGAGGGACGAATTTGATGTTGTGTTATTAGGTTGTGTGTCTAACCTTTTACCTCTCTAATAATCTCCTTATATATACACCCAAGAGGAAACCCAATTAGTTAATAAGGGTAATATGGTCCATCAACAATTACCAACTAATTATTAATAGGTTATTAATATATTTTGATCTATATTATATAAATGATAATGATGGCTACTAGATTAAATATAAATAAATAAATATTTAATCTTACATTCTCCCACTTAGCCGAATAATCATTTATCATGAGTATTAGATTAGTCTGATCAGAAGTTAATACTCATTTTAGCCTTAAACAAGTACTATAGCAGAGAAATACAGCCGTTGAATCATTATGCGACTCAGGACCCCCATTAGTCATACTATAGCCTTAATTTAAAACCTAACAGTTATGATCAAAATATGTAAGCCCTTTAACGTTTGATTTGTATTTATAGTTGTCTATATGTCATTACACCGGCAGAACATATGTAAGAGACATACAAAATCAAACTGATGAGGAAAATTACTAGTTAGTCATTCATAGTACGATATGCAGTTGTACATGGTCATCAATTAAAACCCTTCTCTTTTATGTGCACTCTTAATAAGACTTATGGGTAATAGACCTTTAGTTATAGGATCCTTAAGCATATCACGAATGTATTCGATACAAAGATTTAGTTTCCTCAATTCGTTCATAAACGAATAATTAATTGTGTATCGAATTTTAATGCAGCACCTCTCGAACTGTTACTAGGTTGTGTGTTTCGGTTGTAGAGAGAGAGGGACGAATTTGATGTTGTGTTATTAGGTTGTGTGTCTAACCTTTTACCTCTCTAATAATCTCCTTATATATACACCCAAGAGGAAACCCAATTAGTTAATAAGGGTAATATGGTCCATCAACAATTACCAACTAATTATTAATAGGTTATTAATATATTTTGATCTATATTATATAAATGATAATGATGGCTACTAGATTAAATATAAATAAATAAATATTTAATCTTACAAGTTAAAGCTCGACTCGTTTAAAGCTATTTTCCTAAAAATCAAGTCAAGTAGTTTTTCAAATCGAGCTTGATTTATCTATTATATTTTAATTATATAATTATTTTATTGATATACATATATTATATCTCGTTTCATATATACATATAATTATAAGTTTTATATATAACATAACATAGTTTTATATAATAATAATAATAATAATAATAATAATAATAATAATAATAATAATAATGTATATTTATATTCCATAAATTAGGAACAATTTTGTACATAAATAAGGTGTTATACTTCATGTTTTGAGGGTCTTAAAAAAAGTTGATTTTTTAACTTTACCCCAAAAGCTTTTTATATTTTGCAATTTTAACCCATATAAATTTTTTTTTTTTCATTTTTAACTCAAAAGTTTCATTATTTTCAATTTAACCTCACAATTTTTACCTTCAACTTTGATCCCTATACTTTTCGACGTTCGCAAATTTTCGTTTTACGTTTCGTTCTAAATTTTGCGAGTTAAGACGGCGCGACGTGCGTGTGTTGTTTAACGTTTTTTTTTGTTTCGTTCAAAATTATGCGAGTTAACATGACGTAACATGCATGTGTAGTTCAATGTTTTACATTTATTTTTTTTTCGTTCAAAATTATGCGAGTTACCACTTACTCTCACACATACACACACACACATATATATATATATGTGTGTGTGTGTGTGAGTGTGTGTGTGTATAGGGTAAGGATCCTAAGAGAAATCTACCATATTTGAAAAACTTGAGAAGCATTCTGGACCACACTCCACACATTTTCTTAAGGTTTTCCTAATATACACATATGTATAGGTTTAAAATCACTATATACATGTATGTATATTGTCAAATCTTGAATTGTACACACACACACACACATATATATATATAGTTAATTTTAAATTATACATATGTGTATATTACGAAAAGGTTAGGGAAAATGTGTGGTTCAGAATGTTTCTCAAGTTTCTCAATTAGCCTAGTGTTTCTCACACGATCCTAACCCTAAATGTATAGGGTGGGGTTCTAGAGTGAACAATAGTGTATTTGCGAACTGATTAAAGAAATCATTGCCATTGATTAAATCATCAAATCGCAAAACACACTAGTGTATTTTCATCATCAAATCAAATCCTAACCATTGATTTACATTTGTGTATTCATAATCAAGATATAGGATTAGTTCACTAGTGTTCGTTTTCAAGGGGTTGTTCGCATTATATATATATAGGGTGGTTGAAATGAAAACCACTTTTATCGCGAAAACTCGAATACTAACTAAAAATGCCTAAAAAACACACACATTTTTTTTTCAATTTTTTATTAAAATCGCTAGTTTTTTTATATAAAAAAACTTTTTTTCAAAAAAAAAAACTTTTGTAGTTCACATGTGTAGTACACATACACATGTGTACTATTACACATGTGCACTACAAAATTTTTTTTTTTGAAAAAAAGTTTTTTTATATAATTTAAATAGCGAAAATTGGTATGCAAAAAAACAAAAAAAAATCGGTATGTTTTTTAGGCTTTTTAAGTTAGTTTTCGAGTTTTCGCGATAACTAGTGGTTTTCATTTGAACTTTCCCCTATATATATGGGCTGCTTAATGTACAATTTGTGTTAACTTACGCTGTGTACGAGATTGAGTTACAACATGCGAAAACATGTTGTTTTTCCATCTATACAACATGCTATTTTTCAGTTTCAACATGCGATTTTGTTGTTTTATCAATATGCGATTTTTTACAACATACGACTTTTTAGTTATAAAGTTTATAACGTGTGAACTTCAAATCTCATACGCTCGTACGATAAGGCATATTGTACATTACACTTTCAATATATATATGTGTGAATCAGAGTTGAACTTGTTTATTAAAAGAACTATAATAGTTTTTAACTAATCAATCTTGTGTAGGTCACAAGCGGGTTAAACTGTTTACATCCCTCGATAGACAGCACTTACCTCCCTATATATGTATGAGCCCATATACATTGAGAGGACACCCCAATCAAACACTCAAAACATGGATGAAACTCATCTTTTCTTCATTTGTGTTCTATCCTTATTCTCACTCATTTATCTTTTCAAACTAGTTATACACAAGAAGACTAAAAATCTTCCACCAAGTCCACAATCTCTCCCAATAATCGGTCACCTTCATCTAATCAACGGACCTATTCATAGAGTCTTGCAACACCTAGCCTCCAAATATGGTCCTATAATGAGTCTTCGGTTCGGCACACGCCAGGTGCTAGTTATAACCTCACCATCAGCAGCACAAGAATGCTTCACCACAAACGACATAGCTTTAGCCAACATACCACTTCTTTTAACTGGCAAGTATCTTAGCTACAACCGCACCTCAGTTGGTTCTGCACCCTATGGTCAACTATGGAGAGACCTTCGTCGTATTATGACACTTGAACTCTTTTCAACAACTCGACTTAAACACTACATGGGTGTCCGACAAGATGAAGTTAGATCATTAATCAAAGATCTTTTAAAAGACTCTTTTAAAGAATTTTCAATATTCGAAATGAGGTCAAGAATCCAAGGGATATCTTTTAACATAATCATGAACATCATTGCTGACAAAGGGTTATATGGGACAAAGGTTGAGGATGTTAAGGAAGCTAGTGAGTTTAAGAAGGTTATAAGGGATATATTTGAAGTAAGTGGGACATCAAACCCTAGCGACTTCATACCATTTTTACGATGGATTGATTATCAGGGTTTGGAGAAGAAGCTTTTGAAGTTGCAAAAGAAATCCGATAGGTTTATTCAGAACTTGATAGAAAAGTGTAAGAGTAAACGTAGCAGCTCGAAAGGAAAGGCGATGAAGTTTATCGACGCGATGCTTTCTTTGCAGGAATCGGAACTCGAATACTACACCGATGATGTGATCAAAAGCAATATATTGGTACGTATGTTCTAAAATAACCCATAGATGTTACTAAACATGCAAAAAGTCTATGAAATGACAACATATATAAATAGACAAATAAGAAGCACTATGTATCCATTATAAAAACGTTAATGAATGGTGAATACCCTTCAATTTAGTGTCATTTATACTAATTTTGTCAAACAAAAATCAAAACACCCTTGACTTGTTTAACAATTTTAAATATTTTGTTTGGGTTAAATTGTTAAACCCTCACCAACTGGTTAAAAATTAAAAATAAAGCAAAAGAAGGCACGTGTTAACCTGTTTACGAACTATTTAGCCCAGTTTTTATAACATGGCAGCCTAATCATGTCCGGTTTAACCTGTTTACAAACTTGATTAGAACTTGTTAATTCGTATGACTAGTTTAGATAAAACTATTGCACGTATTTTATTCAAGTTACATGATTTTAAATATTTTAGATTTAATATTGATAATTGAGTAAATTACAAGTTTTGTCCTTTATGTTTGTCTCAAATTTCAGGCGCTGTCCTTTACCTTTAAATTTGATGACTTTTGCACTTAATGTTTGAAAATATTGCACGTTATGTCCTTTATGCAAGGGCCAAACTATCTACACACCAAGTGTGTAGATAGTCACCCAAAAAGGTGGTTTTTGTCCTTATATGCACACCCTGCAGTGTCGAATTGTGGCCAAAACGCGGTGTTTTGGTCCGGTTAACCAGACAAAGACTGACGGGTGTCTGACGGGTCTGTTGACCGGACCAAAACGCCGAGCTTTGGCAGCGTTTTGGTCCTGTCAACCAGACCGGGTGTCAGTCTTTTGTCTGGTTGACAGGACCAAAACGCAGCCAAAGCTCGGCGTTTTGGTCCGGTCAACAGACCCGTCAGTTTTTTTCTGATTAACCGGACCAAAACGCCGCGTTTTGGCTACAGTTCGACACTGGAGGATGTGCATATAAGGACAAAAAATACATTTTTAGGTGTGTATATAGTGAGATGGGTGTGCCAATAGGTACACCCTTATGCAAACCCAATTATAATTTCCAGTGAAATTATTGTCTTTTCACATCCTAATTTATAAATGATTTTTTGATTTTTAGAAAACAAATAAACATACCATGTCCTGCAATTTCTCTCTAAACACACCCGAACACACTCTCTCTTTCCAACCACCACTTGCCATCAACTGCCGCCACCATCTCCCACCCTCACCTGCCGCCGACCACCACCACCTCCCACTCTCACCTGCCGCCGATTACCCACTATCTCCACCGTCGCCTAACCCACCATCACCACTCACTCCGGAAGTGAGCGTGGAGACGTGATGATCATTTATAACTATTGTGATTTCAATTTGTCCTTGTTATCGGAATAAAGAAATAACACCGGAAGTTCGTACCTAACGACTCTTTATTAAAATGAATCCTTCTAGAAGCTTACGTTATTTTAATAAAATTCACCTAATTATTTTGAGAAATTTAACCCCTTTTCCTTATCCAGACACCCCCAATTTGATTTTTTTTTCCAGCCAAACAAAACCCTCAAGGGATTAGACCAAAACTGGCATGGTCAAAGCAAACAAACCCAGAAAGGTCAACAAAATCTAAGAGTTGGTGAAGAAGAAGAACCCTAGAAACATCAAGAATGTTGTTGTGTAGCTAAAGGTACCCAGAAAAGAAGGTAAAAGAATAAACTTTTTAGTTGCAAAATAGCACAAGATGATGAAAAGCTTCACAAAGAAACTAAAGAGAGTTTTTTCATGAGGTCAGCTATTAATATTGGGATCTTAAAGGGATTAAAGGTGGGGATGTGATGTGGGTCTACCGTCTACCACCTTGAGCTTCATAGATATTAGTCCCAAACAGCGGAAAAGTATAGAGGTTGACATAAATCAGATCGAATAGGATAATACAAAACCCTAAGCTAATGGGGAGTGGTGACAGCGACGGTGGGAGGTGGAGGTGGTGGTAGTGGGTGAAGAGAGAGAGAGGAGGGAGAGGAGAAGGCGACAGGGTGAGGTGGTGGAAGAGGATGGCGGCGGTGGTGGTGGTGGGGAGTGGTGACAGCGGCTGTGGAGGTGGAGTTGAAGGGGATGGCGGCGGTGGCGATGGGGAGTGGTGACAGCGGCTGTGGAGGTGGAGGTGAAGGGGATGGCGGCGGTGGTGAGGAGTGGTGACAGCAGCTGTGGAGGTGATTGTGGTTTTTTGTGAGAGAGGGTAGAAAGAGAGATATGATTGTCTGCAATTTATTTCAAGTTAATTACATAAATTTCTTTAAAAACGAAATTACAAAAATGCCATTATGTGCCTTGCACATGATTAAATTTAACAAAAAAAAATTAACTTGGTTAGGCTTAAAGGACATAACGTGCAGGATTTTAAAACATTAAGTATAAAACTCATTAATTTTAAAGATAAATGACAGAGTTTGTAATTTGATACAAACATAAAGAACAAAACTTGTAATTTACTCTTGATAATTTAATGCGAATAAATATTGGGGTCTATTTTGTTGCATCAAATTAACACCACACAAGTGAGACCATAGTCAAAACATTACAAAATAATAAAAAGAAAATAGAAGCAGCAACCAGAAGGATGTTTGGTTTTGCCTTATATCCCAAGTCTTAGGTGCTTAAATTTGATATTCAATTTAAATTATCTAAATATATATATTATACTCACCCATGAATTTTGCACAGACGTTCATCTAATAAATTTTAAATTCCAAACTGAAACAATAGGTATAATGTCTTTTTTGTGGGAATTAGACAGACAACTAGATAGTCTCCTATAACAATAACAAGGCTTAACATTTATGTATAGAAATAGGTATAATGTCCTATCCTATAACAATAAAGAGGGTTAACATTTGTGTATAGATATTGCTGCTTGCGGGAACTGATACTTCATCAGTAACAATAGAGTGGGCATTGTCGCTTCTTCTGAATCATCCCAATGTTTTAAAGAAAGCGAGAGCGCAGATCGATGAATTTGTTGGAAACAAGCGTTTGGTACAAGAGACGGATCTCCCGAATCTGCCATACATCCAATGTATCATTAACGAGACCTTAAGACTATTCCCGGCAATACCGTTGTTGATACCACACGAGCCTTCAGAAGACTGCACTATTGGAGGTTTTGATGTCGCCCGTGGCACCATGGTGTTGGTTAATGCATGGGCCATCCATAGGGACCCGATGGTATGGGACGACCCTTTAAATTTCAAGCCAGAGAGGTTTGAAAAAGTAATAAACAAGGGATATCAGTTTATACCTTTTGGAATGGGACGTCGACAGTGTCCTGGGTCGGGCTTAGCGAATCGGGTCATTTGGCTAGTTTTAGCATCGTTGATTCAATGCTTTGAATGGGAAAGGGTTGGTGAAGAATTAGTGGGGCTATCGGAAGGGAAAGGTCTAACCATGCCCAAAGACGAGTCATTAAAGGCAAGGTTTAAAGTACGCCAAGCAATGTGTGATGTTCTTACGAAGGTATCGGAATTCGTGTCATATACATGTAGAGGAGTCTTATACTAGTGGAAGCATGCCCAATGAATTGGCGTGCATTATTGTTGTTAAAAGTGTTTAAAGCTCTAAAAAACCAATAAAACCGTTATTATAACTATATTCAGGGGCGGATCTACGTTGAAAGTTACGGGTTTACGGGTTTACACGAGCCCACTCGGTTTCAAATGTTTAGTAGAAATGTTTATAGAAATTTTTGAATTAACCGATAAAAAATACTTGGGATGAACTCATTAATGAATATGAAAGATGGCCGAGTGGTTAAGTCATCCGCTTTTATGCTTGAGGTTTGAAGTTTTTTTTATGTAATTCTAAATTTTAAAACAGAACCTTTTTTGAAGGTTTTTTCTATCGTGCCAGTCGTCAAAAGTTATGTTTTTGGGATTCCCATCGCGATATATATATATATAGCGGAGGGTTCAAATGAGAAGAATTTTTTTATAAGAAGAAAAAAGAAGAAGTTTCAATAAGAATGCTTCATTTTACTTCATTTAATATTTGCATTTAATTTTAATATAAGGGTATATTAGTAAACTTACAAAAATCATTAATTTGTATTCTTCCTATTTAATAACTAACTAAATTAAATTTGTAACTCCATTTCAAAATATATATTTTTTTCCTAATTAAAAAAACAACTTAATTTAAAGTGTAGAATAAATTACTAGTTGTGTAGGATAAATTACGAGTTGTGTAAGATATATTTCGAGGTGTGTAGGATAAATTTCGATTTTGTAGGATAAAATTCTATAATGTGTAGGGTATATATAGGAAAATTTTGATATGTGTAGGTTTTGTAGATTATATGTAGGATAATTAATGATTAGTTGACTAATTAATTAAAGAGTTAAAAATTAATGATATGAGTTATAAATGATATAGTATTTTACTAATATGTCCTTTCTTCTTTTTCTTCTCACATTAAATTTCTTCTCAAATGAACCTTCCCCTATATATATATATATAGGACAAAGATCCGTTAGAAACCACCATTTATTGCGAGAACCGCGAGAACCAATGTGAACACAACAAAAAATGTCTAAAAATAGCTAAAAACACACACAAAACTTAAGGTGGTTCCTACTAGAATACTATGTATCATTCGGCTACACCACTTACGTATTTAACTAAGATAGTGCTACGTTATGCGCCGAGTGTCACTGAGGCACTTTTGGAGAGTACAATCCCACCCGCCATGTCTTAAACACTATTTATATTTGGGTGTTGTTGTTATTATTATTATTATTATAAATTAGTAATTATATACTCAAGTATTTAAATAAGATAATACTTTATTTAAACATAGTAAGTTATCTGCGCAATACCACGGGTGTCAATGAGGCCCTTTTGAAGAGTGCAATCTAACAAAACTTGCCTTAACCACTAATCATATTTGGGTATTATTATTATTATTATTATCATTATTATTATTATTATTATTATTATTATTATTATTATTATTACATAAGAAAAAAATTAATTTAATTAGTATTTAGTTATATAAATTTAAATCTTAACTTAAGATATTATAAATAAGATAATAATTAATAAAGTAAATTAAATAATTTCATGTGCTTTAAATAATATCTTAATTAGAAAAAGTTTATTAAATGCGGTCAAATTAGGAACTAGTGGATTATACACTTGAACCTTATATTTTAAGAGTTGTAACACGCATCTTTGAAATTTTATGAAATTACCATATTGGCCATCTAAAATTTAGAATATACATATTATAAATTATAGACTTAGATAGATGTCCTCAAATGGATATCATAGTGGTAAAATGGTATATTACACAACCAATAAAGTTGTGGGTACTTGAATTCCATTAGACCACAGATGCGGGCTTCAAGAAGAGTCGAGCGATCATGTTTTCGTGTCTTGTTTGTGGGCCAAGGCGGTGTGGTGGAACGTTTTAAGATGGATAAAGATCCTGGTCGACTGTCAAGGGGACTCGGTCCATCATATGCTCCAGCATGTTACATCTCAGGTTGGGTCGAAGACATGGAAAAAAACGGTGCAACTGATAGCCTTTGCTGCAATGTGGAGGATATGGTTAGCTCGCAATGATAAAGAGTTCAACGACATCATGATTCCGGTTCATAAAATCGTCGAGTTGATAAAGGAGGACTCATTTACTTGGATGAAAAATAGAGCGAAAAAAGTCTCTTTGGGTTGGAACAATTGGATTGATTTCGATATCAGTATGATCTTGTAATTGTTTTTCTTTCCGGTTCCGTTGTATGTTTTTCCAGTTTCTTACTGGCTTCTATATATACATATAGATTGATGCTGTTAAAAAAAATAAAGTTGTGGGTTTAAATCTTGTAAAATGATAGGCGTGATGTCATTTTAGCCATTAAAAAAAGATATAGATAGATAATAAAAAAAAATCATTACTCTCCTTTAAACAATAATACATACTCTTTCAACGTACTTTTTACCTGAATTATTTTATTTTATATAATTATTGATTTATATTTAGTTTCTTTTTTTCAAAGAACTTGCATTTATTAAGTTTTTGTAAAAAAATGAATTCGTAGTTTGTTTAATTTTGTTTCTTTAACATTCCGATATAATATATTTTTTTGAATATATATGTATTCAAAGTAGAAGTTTTTTTGGTATCGTTACTGTAATGAACCAAACCTATTCTGACTCATTTGGCCCGGCAATATTAGTACGTGTAATAATGGTATTATCAAAACCATTACATGTATTCTTTTTTATAAATTTCAATCGATGTAAAACACGTGATCAGTGTTTTTGTGGTCGGACCGGGGATCGGTGATAGTAGAGGTCCGGTTGTGGGTATCTGACCGTCTTGTGGTGTGGCCGGCCGGTTAGACCAGCGATCGGCGATCTAACCGGAGATTAGGGGTGTTCAAAAAAATCCGAATCCGAATCCGAAATATCCGAAAACCCATATCCGAAATATCCGAAATTTCGGATATCCGAAAATCGGATAATCCGAATTTTCGGATTCGGATATCACTTTTAAAATTTTTCGGATAATCGGATTATCTGAATCCGAAAACTTAAAAAACTATATATATTTATTAATATATTTTGCCCACTAGTCCAATAAGGCCAAACCCATTTCCTCTAATACACTTACATAATACGCCACTTTTTTGACATCAGTTATTCACAAATCCAAAAGAAGAAAAAACTAGGGTTTATGTTTCTCAAGTCTCATGTTTCTCAAGTCTCAGCCACTTTCTCAATTCTCAGCCACCCCGTCGCCTCTCCCACCCTTCATCGCCGTGAGTTTGTGACCCCTTTCTCTTTCTCCGGTCACAAAGCGTCTACATCTGGCATGTAACCGCTCTTAAGTTCGATCCTATGTAACACCTTGTCCATATCTATTGTAGACCTGCTCGTTTTTTATGTATGAATGTGTAATTCTAACTTGTACTTCTAATTGATTATAGATACTTGTTTTGAATCTTTGAAACTTGAAACTGTTTTAAATGTGTGTGGTTGTTTTAAAGTTTGAATGTTATTTAAAACATGCTTTGATTTGATTTTGTCCATGAAACTGATTTTTGTTTTTTTTAATTCAGATATCCTAAATAACAGGCTTTGATTTGATATTTTCATGAAAATGATTTTTGTTTTTTATTTTAAATAAATTCGGATATCCGTTTAGATTTCCGAATCCGAATCCGAAATTTCGGATATCTCGGATATCCGAAATTTCGGATTCGGATTTATCCGAAATTTCGGATTCGGATATCAATATTCACTATCCGAAAATTTCGGATATCCGATTTTCGGATATCCGAAAAGCGGATAATCCGATCTTGAACACCCCTACAGGAGATTCTGTAGGGTTTGTTGCTGACAGAGCTATTGAAGCTGAAGCTATCCAAAGACCAAAGACAGTGCAATAATACATAAAGATTGCAAGACGACTGAAGACAAAGTTATTTTATGAAGCTATTGTCAAGGGGGAGTTTGTTGGTGCATGTTTGTGACAACAGCTTAGATTTGGTCTTTGGATATCTTGTAATTAGATAAATGATAAACAGTTAGCGGGTTTAGCTTTGTATTAGTGAGACAATAGAGTTTGGGCTAAACAAAACCCACATTGGGTGATGGGGGACGAATTGGGCCTAGCCCATGTAGCAAACCCAGCCTAATGTTGAAACCTTGTGTTATATAAACAAGGTTAGGCTTTAGGGTTTAGGTTAATCAGCAAAAACAGTTTGAGAGAAAATTCGTGAGAGTGCTTAGGGCTTGGACGAATTTGATAGTTGGTTAGGGTTTGATTGATTGTAATTCTTGTAATCGATAATCAATAGAAACCCGGTTTGAAAGTGATTGCTGTTCTTCTACTTGTTTCTGTGATATTCTGATCAAGAGGATTCCGCACTCTTGATTGGAAAGACAATTCTGTTGAAGATTTATACACATCAAGGGGACCTACAATTGGTATCAGAGCATTAGGCTCTTGAAGGCTCGGTTCAGAATTGGTTGCTGCAGAAACAGGAAGAAATTTTCGAAAATTTTTGAAACCTGAAAAATTTGGGTTTCGAAATTTCTTGTTGGGTTGATAAAATTTTCGAATTTGTTTGGCTGTTTTGATCTTCTGGTTTGTTTGATTGCTGTTTTTGCAGGTTTTAGGGTTTTCGGGATAGTTTTTGGTTGATTGTTTGAGGAATTCTGGCTGAAAGAATTGAAGATTCGAAGACTGTTTCTTTGTGTTCTTCATAATTTTCGAAATTTTTTGCTGATTTGGTTTTCTGATTTTGCAGATTTGTGTTGGAGAGAATCTGGAAAATCTCAGAAATTTGAAAAAGATTGAATTTCCTTATTATTGGCTGGCGAATTTAATAATTTCGCAGACTGATCCAGCATAATTAAACTGATCAGCGAACTTGGGACTTATATCTCGGTAACCGGCGAATTTAAAATCCAAAGGCGACTTTGGTAACCGTGTGATTGTCCATAGCGAAATTATCACGGTTTCGACGAATCTACTGGTCGTTGTAATTGCGAAGTTAAGGAGCGAAATAACCAGCGAACTTAACCAGCATAATTAGCAGCGAATTTAACCAGTTGACCAGCGAATTTAAACAGACCAGCGAAATTAACAACAACACTAGCGAAATTAACAGCATAACCAGCGAAATTAGTAGCATAGTTGTGGTGGAATTTTCGTTGGCAAGCGTCGAGAAAATTTGACTGTTTTGAAAATAGAAAGTGATCCGTAGCCGTTTGGCAGAACCGTTTGGACCGTTAGATTCCTTGTATTTTTAGGGTAAAAAAAAAAACCCTCTGGAAAATCCCGAATTTCGGTTTTCGACATTATATATCATTGGATTTGTCTTTTCGAGACGACTCTAAAGGTGTAATTTGGTAACCGCTGTTTTCGGAGATCTTTTGTACGGTTTTAACAGTCTGTTACGTTAAAAATGTCAAACATGATGAATTTGAAAGCACCTAAGATGATGAAGGTGGAGAATTATCTTACATGGAAGGACAACTTCAAATCCTTCATTGAATCTCAGGATGCACGCATGTGGATCTGTATTGAAGATGGGTACATAAACCCAACACACGATTTTGAGGGCAGACCACGTCGAACAGACTATGTGAACATGAAAGAGGATGATAAAAAGATGTATGAGGCTGAAAAGAGAGCCTTGGCTGCGATAAAGATGTCCTTACCTGACAGCATCAAGCATACCTTCACAAAGTACACTAATTCAAAGGATATGTGGGATGCATTACAAAAGCGATATCAGGGGAATGAGAATGCCACTCAGGCATTCATGGCAGAGATAGTGCCAGTTGATGAGGCTGAAACTACTGTGAGTGATGCTGAAACTAGTGTGAGTGATGCTGAATCTGAAGTGGAGAATGCTGAAGCTCAAGTGGAGAATGCTGAAGCAAAAGTGGATGCTGAAGTAGGGAAAGAGAGTGAAGCTGAACAGGTTGTTGCTGATGAAACCTCAGAAGTTCATGAGGAAAAGGTACAATCTAATTCTGTGTGTTTAAAATGTCGTGAACTACAGGGTGAGATTGACAGGTTGAGAACACAAAACCAAAGTCTGGTAAGTGAGATGTCTAACATAAAGGAAGCAAATTTTTTTGCTAAAAGAAATGAATCTACATACTTGAAAAAGATAAGAGGTTATGAAAGTGAAATTGAAGCTTTAACATGCAAGTTAAATGAAAAACTTCAAGTAATAGATTTAGCTCATGACATGATGGCTGAGAAAACAAAAGAGATTTCTGAAAAATGCAAAGAGTTGTCAGATGCACAACTCAAAATTGTTGAACTTGAAAAGAAATTGAGTCAATTCAGAGATTCGTCTTTTGTAATGAAACACATGATGGGTGGGTTAAAGAAGAGTAATGACAAGACCAGTGTGGGCTTCCAGGGCTTTAATGAAGTTCCACCTCCTCTTAGTCATGACTATTCATTCCTGCCTAGTGAAGATGAGCTAGCAAACTTTATGGCATCTGCACCAAGTAGTTTCGGATCCACATCAAGTCAAGGTGATGGATCTGAGAATGATGAGGCTAAGGAAAACAATAATAGGGAACCTTTGAAAAAGAAAAATTCACCGCCTAAGAATAAAAATCAAGCTTTTGTTAAAAAGATTAATTTTGTTCAAGGTAGTGATATGAAAAATGAAACAACTGTTATTGAAAATGAATCAAATGTAGAGTTTGCTAAAAATAAAAACAAAGAAAAGTCTGAACCAAGCAAACCGAACAAGGTTCATCCAAGGGATCATCACCATCTGATAAGGGATCTACCTCAGAGACTCCAGCTAAGAAGTCTTCGAAAAAGAGATCGTGCTTCAAATGTCACATCAAGGGACATGTAGCAAGCTGATGTCCTAACAAAAAGAGTGAAGCACAACTTAGTGAAAAACAGAGAGGGAAATTACCAGTGAAGGAAGGTGATAGTGAGGAGAAAGGCTCAAATTCTCCAAAGAAATCTGCTCCTAAGCAACCAGAGAATGTTGCTGTTGGTGTAGATAAGGCTGGAACAGGAACTCCACAAGTTCCCCGTTTTCAAAGAAATCAACCAAGATTTCAGCCTAGATCTCCACCAGGCAGATATGAGAGACCTAGAAGCAGTTCACCAAGAATGAACAATTATAATTCTAATAATTTCAGAAGTCAAAGTCAATATCAAAATCGATACCAAAATAATGGTGGTCGACCTTTTTATAACAATGGCTTTAGAAATTACAACAATAATGCTTCTTGGTATCAAAAACAATTTTTTCAAAGGTCAAATAGTCCAAATACATATAGGAACCCTCAGGACCATAGACCTAGTGGAAATCAAAATCAAATTCCATCAACAGGTCTGAGATCCAAGACTCCAGTTAGGAGTAATGGATATTGATGGATGTTCCAGTGGTTGGTGAATTTGGACGACCCAAGACCATTAAGGCTTGGGTCCCCCAATCAAACTAATTTCTTAGTTGGTGTGTGCAGGAGCTGCTAAGGAGGATTATCAACTTATGTTGATAGTGGCTGCTCTAGGCACGTGAAGGGGGATGTGAGATTGTTGATATATTTATACATTGATTGATTTGAATTGAAGTTCAAAGTGCTGAGTTGACACACTAGATAACCTGGCAGATCTTTATACTAAAGCTTTTGACAAGGCTCGCTTTGAACATTTAGTCAAACTCAACGGGATGAGGAATCCTGAATAACTGGTTTTTCATAAGAATTTTGTAAATAGTTTACTGCTTTTCTTAAAAATCAAAAATACAAAAACATTGAAAAATCAAAAACATAAAAAATAGAAAAACAAAAATGAGTTATCACTGTGTGAAAAAGGAGAAATGATAGTACATCGGCAAGTTAGACTGTCACACTGAAACTGAATTAAATTGCTTAAGTGTGATAGCAGCTTCATCATATGATGTACCAGTAGGCAAAAAGCATGAAATAATCAACTTACCAATGTGATATAAACATAAATGAACTGAATATGAGTGGGGAACACATCAGTGGTGTATGGTTTAATGACCTTAAATCTTGCGTTGATAGATAGCCAAAATCTGAAGTTTTGGGTCTTTATACTGTTATTTTATCTGGGGATATCTTGGCTGTCTTTCTGTTCAGAACTAAAATTGTACATGACCCCAGGAAAGAAAGTCACTTGGAATTAGCTCATTTCTATTTGAATGTCTGTATGTTGTCCCGATACACACAATTTTGATCTAATTCTGAAATCTTCTCTGAAAAAAGTCGTGTACCTCCTCTGCTGCATCCAGATATATGCTGACCTGGAGGTGCTAGGCAACGACAGCTTCTGCTGCATCCAGATACATGCTGACCTAGCTGTACGTTGTCGCGCTATAGATCTAATACACCCGAAAGAGGCCCTCAAGTGCCCAAAAGAAACCCAAGAAACCTATATCAAACTGAGAAAAACTCATTTGATCTGTATATTATACCATCTCTCCTAAAGATCTATTCTGTTCTCTTCTCAACCTATTCCCAGTTAAGATTTCAGAAATCTGGATTGGACTTGTGAAATATGTGGTAGGGAAGATACTTGCATGATAGAGTGTGTTGTTTATATTTCCAGGATTTGATTAGTATTTATTTGGGTGTTCATTGTTAAGCAATCAAAACATGATAAAACAGATTATATGCAGACCTAGACACTATCAGGATATCTTAAAGGATGACATCAGTATACTCACCTACTACGATGAATCTTTGTGCATACCTTGATCGTGGGGGTATATCCTGAAGTGGGACACACTAATATATCAGAAATAATATTACCTTAACGTATCATACGGTAATGGTACTTGAAATGTTCATGCATTTTGTTTAAGAGGACGAACATACTGGTAATCGTCTTGGACTGCTTTTCATGAAAAATTAAATAAAGAATTATCTAATAGTGTGAAACAGTTTGATTGTGTTGATATGATCTTCTTACCAGTGATTCTCACAAAAATAGAGTGTTTATTGTTTTTGTTATTTACTTGCTTTCAGAAAATATATAAAAATCCAAAAATAGTGTCTTTTTCTGTTTAAAATTCTTAATGTACGGAAAACTGTTATTCTTGGAGGAATTGTTACTGATAGGGGGAGACGGTGTTAGAAAGTGAGTTCAAAATTTTAAATCATGCGGGTTATAGGGTGTGTGATTAAAAAGTTTTGCGTGTTGGTGATAAATTGAAAATGCTTAATCTGTGGTACAGTTTAACTATCTCTTGAATAATAATAATTTGTTTAACTTATGTTGAAAAATTCTTATGGTTTCTCGAGATGTTTGTTTTATAGTAAACAGATTGAAGCAGTGTGTTGCTGAGAAGTTGCTGTGTTGCCGAGAAGTTGCTGTGAAGATGAGAGTTTGATTGGATGCATAGTAGAACCTCCTTTCTATATTGCAGACAAAGTTGAAGAGTTTGAAGATTGCTATTCAAATGCTGAACTGGAGTTTTACTCAAACGCTAAAGTTCTGGATACCAATTGTAGGTTCCCTATTCGTATGGATCTTTCACAGAATTGTCTTTGCAATCAAGAGTGCGGAATCCTCTTGATCAGAATATCACAGAAACAAGTAGAAGAACAGAAACAGCAATTCACTTTCAAACCGGATCTTTATCGATTATCTATCAAAGTGATTACAATCAATCAAGATCCCTAACCAACACCAATTTCGTCCAAGCACAAGCTCTCACGAAATTCTATCTCTCACAAATATTGTTTTGGCTGATTAACCTAAACCCTAAAGCCTAACCTTGTTTATATAACACAAGGTTGCAACATTAGGCTTGGTTAAACATCATGGACTGCGAATTGGACAAGCCCAATTCGCCCCCCCCCCCATACACCCAATATGGGTTTTGTTTAGCCCAAACTCTATTATCTCACTAATACAAAGCTAAACCCGCTAACTGTTTATCGTTTATCTAATTACAAGATATCCAAAGACCAAATCTAAGCTGTTGTCACAAACATGCACCAACAGGGTTCGGCCGGTGGCCGTTGTTTAAATCTTGAAGTTCGCCGGAGGTTCTAGCTTTCGCTGTGGTTACCGTAGCCGATTCTGATCAGTTGCACCACCGGATCATCTCTCATCCTTCTCTTTCTCATTCTAGCTATCGATCTTTCTCTCTCTCACTCTTAGGTTGAAACGGGGATTCAAGAAGGGTAGGTGGGTGGTTTTTAAGAAACAGTAACATTGAGAGAAGGGTTTTGATGTTAGGAAAGTGTGTCCTTTACTTTTTTTTGGTTGCAGGTCATGAGTCAAATACACATAATTGTTGGATAGAAGTGTGTCATGAAAGATGGCCGTTAGATTGGATATGTGAATAATATGTGTATAAATAAAATTCTCTCTCCGTAAAACTTGGAAGATGGACAGCCTTCTTCATCCTTATCGATCTTAATCCGGGTTTGTGTAACAATCCTGTGACTGTATGGTTTGATTATCTTCCGAATCGTACGATTCGAGCATTGTTAGCAGATTTTGGGTTTTAATTGTATAAGGTTCTTGGTGTTCAGTGGGGTTTCTTCGGAGGAATCCCGTTTCTTGATTGCTTAGTAGGTCTGTTATTGGTCGCGGCTATTTTGATATTTTAGCTTGACTGATACGAATCCTATTAACCTTTTAAATATTTATGTTTCCGGTTGATTCCATATGGGTGACAGTGTGGGTGGCAATGACAGTGGGATTCCGTGGAATGACATTCATTGGAAAAATAGTCGGCGAAGAAAAGATGATGTGGAGATAATGTTTTTAGTCCAGAACTGTAAGGACTCTCAAAATTATCAAAAAAAATACCCGTAAGTATAAACCCGGACCCCTGAAACCTTACCCTACATCAAAAATCAAGAAAAACAAAAATCTTGGTTCTCAGGCGGGCCGCGTAAGAGTAAGCATGGTCTTACGCGGGCCGCGTCAAACCTGTGTTGACCGGATAAGTGTTCCGAATCCACATAGCGACCACTTGGCTAGCCTACTCGTGACTGGTCAAGCCTATTCGTAGACTGGGCGGCCACGCGGGCCGCGTAAGGTTGAGCTAAGGATTTACGCGGGCCGCGACAGACCTTAATTTTACCTATAAATAGCCCGTCACTTGCACAATCCACTGGTGTCAAAATCTTTTTGTAAAAACGAATTGATAGCACTCTGAAGTCGAAAATAGCAATTAAATTAGTGAGGCGTTGCTCCGGTACTGGGTATTAACTCGATCGCTGCTACGATTCAATGTCCGATCGATTAAACTATCCAATGGATGTTTAAGTGCTGCCCACATTAGGGTTATTGCTTTATTATTCATTGTTAATTCAATGGATGTTTAAGTATCGCACTTTGTCATTCGATGTGAGGGTTTAATCTCGTGAGTTATCGTAAATGCTGTATTAAGTTACTAACCGAGTTGTGTGCATGTTATTAAATTTAGGTTAAAAGGCTAATCAGTAGGCTAGGCTCTGCTCAAATAAATCTGCAATGTGAGTCATTCTCTTTTTGTCAAATGTTTTACAATACTTTATTTTCAAAGTTATAATTACGGGGATTAAGTCTTTGTAGTCACCAAATTACAGCCGGTATGTGGGGTTTTGTATACATTACTTGATAATCTTCACCATTGGGGCAGCCAAGGGGTGATATGACCATAATCACAGACACCATTGGACAACGGGAGGGCCAATGGGTCGAGTGACAAAATACCGTGGGTAGTTGGTTTGATATCAGAAACATTGTAATCGCTCTTAATACTGTAAATTATAACAATGTGTCGTTTTAGTAAAAAGAATGATTCACCAGTATTTCCCGCTGACAAAACCTTTTTCAAACATGTTTCAGGTGATCTGTTGTGGTCCAGAAAAAGTGCCGTGAAGCACTACAAGCTTAAGGAAGTGGCTCAATATAAAATAAAGAAACATGTTTTGTAAAATAAAGATTTCTCAGCGAAATCATATGATTGTAAATTACCGGGTTTTATTCCGAGTTGTGAAATAAAATAAACGGGAAATATTTCAGTTTTAAAAAGATCCTGAAGAAAACTTCCGCTGTTAAATAAATACCACGGGATTTTCTGTCCCGCGGCTCCTGAAACGGATCCAACCGGGTCGGGGGCCGTGACAGAAAAAGGTGGTATCAGAGCCACTGATTTAAGCCAATTAAGTATTTAGAAAATACATAATTTTACTAATTGCTATTTTGTGATTATGTGTTTTATTAATTGAATATTTGTGTACAGTATGGGTAAGCAAAAGCTTTCAAATATCTATCTTAAATTAGATAGGTCATCCAACGAGAAGAGAAGTTCATCCCAAACAAAATCCTCAAATCACTCTGTAATTCCTGATGAAGGAATATTTGTGCGAAAGGCACAATATGAGGAACCACTTTCTCCTAGTAAAATAAGTCTGATTATTAGGAAAAGTAAAGAGAAAATAAAGAAATCCCTAGAAAAGAAAGTTAACCAGGAATTAACCAGTAAACCACCTTGGGAAGACAAGTTAGATGAAAAATGGGCAGATCTTTATATGCTAGCCACTGTAGCAGTAAATGCAAATCTTTAAATATTATTGATTCAAGTTTTAGCACCCTTATTAATTATAAGCCAGAAACCTGATCCAGTAAATAAATAAATTTACAAATAAACCCTAGTATGTTTTAAATTTTCAGTTGTTTTGTATTAAGTTATTCACATGGCATGCAATAATATTTAAATGTTATTTATGAAATTGGTATAAAATTTTAACTCAGCAATTTTTGTATTTTGTGCTAAACAGGATGAATGACTTGTCTGAAGCCCTTCACAATCTAAATCTCTATCCGGTAAAAATAGAGGTTTCCAAAGATTTCAATAGGTATATACCAGACATAGAAGAACCTATGGAATTCAACGCTCCACCTCCGGAGAAACCCAAGCCCAAGAAAAGGAGGAGATTGGTGGGATGGAGGCGTGTGCGCAGGAGAAAACCTACAACTAGGAGGATTCCTAAAATAGAAAATCCCTTAGATAAAGGAAAGGGGATTGAAGATGGGGAAAGTTCTAGGCAGATGGAAATACAGTTTGGGGAATATTCGAGACAGATGGAAAAGGAGTTTGGGGAAATTTCTAGGCAAACCCAGAAAGAAATTGGGGAAAGCTCTAGACAAGTTGAGGAATTACCATTTCAGGATGAATTGGATCGTGCATTGGCAAGTTGTGACGTAGTCAGGCCTGTCAATAATAATTTTTACTCTTATCCTATCGAAAATCAACTCCCTATAAACTTAGAACCAGCAATTCCAGAACCTATAATTCACACCCAACCATTAGGAATGGACGAATGGTGGACCAATGATTGGCAGTTTCAAAACCTGCTCAACAGTCCTTATTCCTTTTTCCTCCGTTCGACCCAGAACCTATACCAAATCCACCCATGAGTAATGAAAATTTAGCTGAACTCCGCCACTTTGGCGAAGAGCTAATGGATGCAGGAAATAGGATCAGGGAAGTAGGAGAACAAATCTCCTGGAAATACGACGAGAGGGAACGTCGTTACTAAAATACCAACTGACAAAAGGATAATGGGTTGTGAAACTATGATTGTAAAATAAATAAGTAGAATATAGTCTGTAAAATAACCTAAAATAAAACTTTGTAAGATAAAGGTGTGTATGGACGCATATTATAAAATATATAAAAATGGGAATCGAGAAATTGATAGTTTTGGCTATATTTGTGTTATGAACTTTGTATAATTGTTTTGTGTATGATTGTTATTTATTGGATACTAATAAATTATATATATTAATTATCAGATGGAAAACGCTAATAATGAACCAGTTAATGAAGTTAATCAATCTGAGCAACAACCGGGGGATCAATATATGACTAGGCAAGATATAGAAAATATCGTTGCTCAAGGGATATCCAATGTTATTCCAGCAATCGTTGCTGCTGTCAGAAATCCAATCGAACTGCAACCAATCGTTCCTAGCAAACGTATTTTTGAAGATAACTTCAGTAATAGCGTAAACGGAGGCAATAATATTACTAATCATGATAATGAACCACGGCAAGCTCCGCTTCTTAAGAAAATGAAAGCTGCAACACCTGGTTGCACTTACAAAGAATTTCTTGCTTGTAAACCCGTTGAATTTGCAGGCAATGAAGGAGCGACTGCGGCACTGCGTTGGTTAGAGAAAACCGAGGCAGTAATCACAATAAGTAAATGTGACAAAGACGACAAGGTCATGTACGCGTCAAATCTTTTCAAAGAAGGGGCGCTAGAATGGTGGAACACGGTGTTACAAGCTAAAGGAACAAATAGGGCTTATGCCATGAACTGGGAAGAATTTAAAGGTCTTGTAGAAAGAAAATTCTGTCCCGAATATGAAAAAGATCAAATGGCAAATAAGTTCCTAAATCATCGAATGATGGGTGTAGATTGTCGCGGTTATACTTCGACATTCTTTGAATATGCTAGAGTGGTACCAACACTGGCCTCGCCAGAACCGGTACTCATTTCTCGCTATATTTGGGGACTGATTAGTGAAATCCGTAACATCATTAAAGCTGCGAGACCTCGTACTATTGACGATGTGGTGGAATTGGCTAATACCCTAACCGACGAATTGGTACGCACGCAAGATGAAAACAGAAAGAAAGAACTGGCTCAGAAAATTACCCAAGGATTTCGTACGGGTAATAACAGCAGTTTCAGGAGAAGAGGAACAGGGCAATCCTCAAATCCGCCTTACTGCAGGAATTGCAAAAGGAAACATTTTGGAAAATGTAATATAACCTGCAATTTTTGCAAAGTTGTAGGACATCGGGAAGAAAACTGCAGGAAGAGATCCACAATTTGTTTCAATTGTGGAGAAATAGGACATTTCAAAACAGAATGTCCTAAATTGGGCAAACCAACAGACAACAAAGCCAAGACAGCAGAGGGAGCTACTAAAAAGAATGTCAGAGCATTCCAGCTGACTACTCAAGAAGCATAACTCATTCCAGATGTGATAGCTGGTACGTTCTTAGTTCACAACATTTACGCCAAAGTATTATTTGACTCTGGTGCAAACCAAAGTTTTATAAATACTTCATTCTGCCAAGCTCTTAATTTACCATTAACCAACCTTAAGCAAATCTTTACAGTCGAAACGGCAGACGGAAATTCTGTCAAAATAGATAAGGTTTTGCAAAAAGAAAATATAGAACTTTCAGGTTATAAATTTCATGCAAACCTATTGCCAATGAAGTTAACATGATTCGATGTCGTATTAGGAATGGATTGGTTAGTAGCCAACCATGCTCGAATCCTTTGTGATAGAAATTATGTAGAAATTCAGGCACCTACTGGAGAAATAATCACGATTACAGGAGATAAACCACAGAAACCCATGAAATTCATATCAGTAATGAAAGTTACTAGTTATGAACGAAAACAAGGAATAGTATATATGATTTCAGTAATCATTAATACTAAGGGTAAAGAACTTAAGGAAATTCCTGTAGTCTCAGAATACCCAGATGTATTCCCAGAAGATTTACCAGGATTATCACCAGATAGGGAGGTAGAATTTAGAATCCATCTAATTCCAGGAACTACACCGATAGCCAAGGCACCTTATCGATTAGCACCTACAGAAATGTTAGAATTGAAAAAGCAATTAGATGAATTACTAAGTAAAGGTTTTATACAACCTAGTTCATCCCCGTGGGGAGCACCAGTGTTGTTTGTAAAGAAGAAGGATGGTTCGCTGAGAATGTGTATTGATTATAGAGAATTGAATAAAGTTACAATTAAGAATCGATACCCATTACCTAGGATTGATGATCTTTTCGATCAACTTCAAGAAGCTAGATACTTTTCTAAGATCGATTTACGCTCTGGATATCATCAATTGAAGGTACAAGAAGAAGGCATACCTAAAACTGCTTTCAGAACTAGGTATGGTCATTTCGAGTTTACAGTCATGCCCTTTGGATTGACGAATGCACCTGCCGCATTCATGGACATGATGAATAGAATCTGTAAACCGTATTTGGATAAATTTGTAATTATTTTTATCGACGATATACTTATTTATTCAAAAAGTCAGGACGAGCATTGTGAGCATTTGCATGCACTCTTAACTTTGTTAAGAAAAGAAAAGTTGTACGCCAAATTCTCGAAGTGTGAATTTTGGTTGCAAGAAGTGCAATTTCTTGGACACATGGTGAATCACGAAGGTATTCATGTAGATCCTGCTAAGATAGAAGCAATTACCAAATGGAAGGTTCCACAGTCCGCAATGGAAATTAGAAGTTTTATAGGTTTAGCCGGATACTATAGACGGTTTATCAAGGATTTTTCCAAGATAGCTGTACCATTAACTAAGCTAACCTTTAGAGCGGTTAAGTTTGAATGGGGACCTAAACAAGAGGAAGCTTTTAGGATTCTAAAGCAAAAGTTAACAAATGCTCCAATCCTAGCTTTACCAGAAGGAACTAAAGATTTTGAAGTTTATTGTGATGCTTCAAAACTAGGATTAGGATGTGTGCTTATGCAACGCAAGAAGGTAATTGCGTATGCTTCAAGGCAATTGAAAAAGCACGAAGAAAATTATACAACTCATGACTTAGAGTTAGGAGCCATAATTTTTGCTCTTAAGATTTGGAGACATTATCTGTACGGAAGTAAATTTACTATCTATACAGATCATAAAAGTTTAAGATATATATTCGGGCAAAAAGAGTTAAACATGAGGCAAAGGAGATGGATGGAAATCCTAAGTGACTACGACTGTGATATCCAGTATCACGAAGGAAAGGCGAATGTAGTTGCAGATGCCTTGAGTCGTAAGTACCATGAGAAACAACGACGAGTTCGTGCTCTTAGATTAAATCTACAGTTAGATTTAATGGAACAATTAAAGCATTTCCAAGAAACAGCAATCAAGGATGAGGCTGAAGGAATGAAGGGACGAATAAAAGAATTAGAACACGGAGCTGATGGAATTTGGAGGTTCCACAAAAGAAGAATTTGGGTACCTAAGCAGGGAGAATTAAGAAATAAAATTTTAGAAGAAGCCTATAAATCTAGGTACACTATGCACCCTGGAAACAATAAAATGTACCAAGATTTAAGAAATAACTTTTGGTGGATAGGAATGAAAAAGGATATAGCTCGATATGTTTCTAAGTGTCTTACTTGTTCACAAGTAAAGGCAGAACACCAGAAACCTTCAGGTCTACTACAACAATTAGAAATGCCTGTATGGAAATGGGAACTCATAACAATGGATTTTGTTATTAAGTTACCCAAAACCAGAAAAGGTAATGATGCGATTTGGGTAATTGTGGATCGGTTAACCAAATCAGCTCATTTTCTACCCATGAAAGAAACCTTTAGTATGGCAAAATTGGCAAAGTTGTATATAGATGAAGTTGTATCCTTACATGGAGTTCCACTCTCCATTGTATCAGATAGGGATAGTCGTTTCACTTCGCATTTCTGGAAAAGTTTTCAAGAAGCAATGGGAACTCGATTAAATCTAAGCACTGCATATCATCCTCAGACAGACGGACAAAGTGAAAGAACAATCCAAACTCTAGAAGACATGCTCAGAGCATGTGTGATAGATTTTGGTGAAAATTGGGATGACCATTTACCTTTAATTGAATTCTCCTATAACAATAGTTATCATTCAAGTATTGAAACTGCTCCATTCGAGGCACTATATGGAAGAAAGTGCAGAACTCCAGTTTGCTGGGCAGAAATAGGAGAAAGTCAATTGTCAGGTCCCGAGATAGTGCAAGAAACTACTGATAAGATTACTCAAATCAAGGAAAGGCTGAAGACGGCTCGAGATCGCCAGAAGAGTTATGCAGATAACAGACGAAAGCCGTTGGAATTCCAAGTTGGAGACAAGGTACTATTGAAAGTATCTCCTTGGAAAGGAGTAGTTCCGTTCGGTAAGAAAGGAAAGTTAAGTCCAAGATACGTAGGACCATTTCCAGTGATCCAACGTATAGGACCAGTTGCTTATCGTTTACAACTACCAGAAGAATTAGTTGGAGTACATGATGTATTTCATATATCTAACCTCAAGAAATGTCTATCAGACGAATCTTTGGTAGTACCTCTTCAAGATATAGAGGTAAACGAAAAGTTAAAATTTGTTGAGAAACCTCTTCAAATAGAAGATAAAAAGGTGAAGTTTCTCAAACATAAACGGTTAGTACTTGTCAAGGTCAAGTGGTATTCAAAGAGAGGACCCGAATACACTTGGGAGCTGGAATCAGAGATGAAGCGAAAGTATCCTCACTTATTCCAATGAATCTCGAGGACGAGATTTTAAATAAGGTGGGAGGATGTAAGGACTCTCAAAATTATCCAAAAAAATACCCGTAAGTATAAACCCGGACCCCTGAAAACTTACCCTACATCAAAAATCAAGAAAATCAAAAATCTTGGTTCTCAGGCGGGCCGCGTAAGAGTAAGCATAGTCTTACACGGGCCGCGTCAAACCTGTGTTGACCGGATAAGTGTTCCGAATCCACATAGCGACCACCTGGCTAGCCTACTCGTGACTGGTCAAGCCTATTCATAGACTGGGCGGCCACGCGGGCCGCGTAAGGTTGAGCTAAGGATTTACGCGGGCCGCGACAGACCTTAATTTTACCTATAAATAGCCCGTCACTTGCACAATCCACTGGTGTCAAAATATTTTCGTAAAAACGAATTGATAGCACTCTGAAGTCGAAAATAGCAATTAAATTAGTGAGGCGTTGCTCCGATACCGGGTATTAACTCGATCGCTGCTATGATTCAATGTCCGATCGATTAAACTATCCAATGGATGTTTAAGTGCTGCCCACATTAGGGTTATTGCTTTGTCATTCATTGTTAATTCAATGGATGTTTAAGTATCGCACTTTGTCATTCGATGTGAGTGTTTAATCTCGTGAGTTATCGTAAATGCTGTATTAAGTTACTAACCGAGTTGTGTGCATGTTATTAAATCTAGGTTAAAAGGCTAATCAGTAGGCTAGGCTCTGCTCAAATAAATCTGCAATGTGAGTCATTCTCTTTTTGTCAAATGTTTTACAATACTTTATTTTCAAAGTTATAATTACGGGGATTAAGTCTTTGTAGTCACCAAATTACAGCCGGTATGTGGGGTTTTGTATACATTACTTGATAATCTTCACCATTGGGGCAGCCAAGGGGTGATATGACCATAATCACAGACACCATTGGACAACGGGGGGGCCAATGGGTCGAGTGACAAAATACCGTGGGTAGTTGGTTTGATATCAGAAACATTGTAATAACTCTTAATACTGTAAATTATAACAATGTGTCATTTTAGTAAAAAGAATGATTCACCAGTATTTCCCGTTGACAAAACCTTTTTCAAACATGTTTCAGGTGATCTGTTGTGATCCAGAAAAAGTGCCGTGAAGCACTACAAGCTTAAGGAAGTGGCTCAATATAAAATAAAGAAACATGTTTTGTAAAATAAAGATTTCTCAGTGAAATCATATGATTGTAAATTACCGGGTTTTATTCCGAGTTGTGAAATAAAATAAACGGGAAATATTTCAGTTTTAAAAAGATCCTGAAGAAAACTTCCGCTGTTAAATAAATACCACGGGATTTTCTGTCCCGCGGCTCCTGAAACGGGTCCAACCGGGCCGGGGGCCGTGACAAGAACCTTCTAGAGAGGATTACTCGAACTACCCTTTGGAGTGCCTTCCAGCAACATGGCTTCATCACAGATGCCTATGTTGCGAGAAAAAAGGATTCGTTAGGTAATTATTTTGGTTTCGTTCGTTATGTGGGTGTGGAAGATGTGAATATGGTGCTCACAAACTTGAATACGATAAAAATATTTGAAGCAAAGCTTTGTGTGTCCCTCGCAAAGTACGAAAAAAACCATAAGAAGTTTATTTACACACCGGGCGTTTCCGCAACGGGCACTGGGGGGAAAGCTTGGAGACCTAAGGAGCAGACTAAGTCGGATGCAAACCCAAACATGGCGGAAGTCAGGCAAGGGGTATCATACTCGGATGCTATACAAAACGGAAGAGGTAATATAGGACAAGGTAGAAGATCCATTACGGTGGAGGACAAGGTTGTAGGATACCGTCAACATTGCATAGGAAGATCTTTGATGGGTACTGCGAAGGATTTGCCATCCTTGTGTAAGATTAAGGTTGTACTCGAGGCAGTGGGTTTGAATGAATTTGCCATATCCTACATTGGTGGACTAACAGTGTTGTTGGTGTTCAGGAACCAGTCGGTGGTGAACGAAGTTCTTAGTAACCTTAGTGAGGTTCTGAATGTTTGCTTTGAAAGAACGAAGGTCTGGGATGGGGAAGATATTTTGTATGACCGGGTGGTCAGGCTTAGCATCAAAGGGGTGCCGTTTTTTATCAGAGACGATGCTATTTTCGATCGAGTCGGAGCCTTGTATGGGAAGGTGCTTAGAGTATCAGAATTTTCTTGGTCGTCTAATGATAACTCTGATAATTTTTGTACCGTTTTGACCCCTTATAGGAGAAGAATTAAAGATATGATTCAGATAAACTGGAGAAATAAGTCCTACTCGGTTTGGGTTTCGGAAGATAACATGGATTGGTCGCCGGATTTTGAGGCGAGGAAGCACCAGTAGTTTCTAGTTGTGATAGGAACGAAGGTAAGGCTACCATGGTAGGAGGAGGAGGAGGAGGAGGAAGGTGAGATTACACCGGAAAAATCTCCGACGGAGAAAGGCAGTGGTCAGAAGTCGGATGAGCAGGTGAATCGAAAGTCGGGTGAGTAGGTGTGTCCCGAGGAGTCATAGGGAGCTGAACCGTCGCCGCAAAAAATGTGTTCTCCCATGCAGGCTATGCATGGGAACCATGAAGAGACGTTTGTATTTCCCATGGCTGGTGTGGCGGTGGACCCCATTCCAACAATGCAGCATGCGGTCAGATCTGGTGGGCTAGTTAGTGATTTGGGCCATGTTAATATCCATGAGAATGTGGGCTTATCATATAATGGTGGGCCAACTCCCTTAAACACTTTGGGTAAGAGGTCCAGGGATACTAGATCCCCTCCATCTGTGGGTTTGACCCAAGGCCCTCCTATCAGAATTTCGGTTCAATTAATCTCAATAAGGTAGCTGATGATATCCCTGAAGACAGTAACTGGACACATGGGTTTGATAATGGGGTCTCCGTCAAGAATCAGACGGCGGTCGGTGAACCGAGTGGGAGTTATCGTCCCTCTCAGGTGAATCTGTATTCAGGTCAGAACCAGTCGTGTCCAATTGCAAAGGAAGTTGACACTACTAAGGGTGTTGGTAAAACGATTGGAATCGATTTAGAGGGATTCGAAGCTGACACTAGATCCGTAATTATTGGTGATGGGGGTTTTGAGATTTTGTCATGAATTTTTTGAGCATCAATTTAAGGGGGGTGAAAGACTCCAGTAAGGTGGACTGGATCCGAGGAATAAAAACCGGTTACGGTATTCACTTTCTAGCGATTCAAGAGACTAAGCTGGGGATTGTTCTAATTTTCTTTCTCAAAATTTTTGGGGTAGATTTGTTTTCAATACGGCAGCGGTGGATGGACAAGGAAGATCGAAGGGTTTGGCGAGCTTATGGAATCTGTCAATGTTCGACTGTCAAAACGTCATAAAAACACGTTACTATTTGGTTGTGTCAGGTCTCCTTATCCATCAAAATTGCAGGATTAATCTGGTGAATGTCTACGCTCCAAATGATGCAATGCTTAGAAGACAATTATGGTCAAACCTGTTACAGGTCAGGAACTCGATACAAGGTTTATGGGTTTTTATGGGGGATTTCAAGGAGGAGCGGGAACCTAGCGAGAGACAAAATTCTGAATTCATGGCATCACAGGCAGAATGTTTTAATCAGTTCATCCTATCAGCGGCTCTGCAGGAATACAAGATGGGGGAAGGAGGTTCACTTACATCTCAGATAACGGCACTAAGCTTAGCAAACTAGATGGCTTCCTGGTTGTCTTGGTTTTATGGAGATCTGGCCGAACACTTCCGTCTTAGCTCTCAACAGAGCTACTTCCAATCGTCGGCCTATTATCTTGAATACCACGCCAGCAGATTTTGGCCATATCCCATTCAGGTTTTATAATTCTTCGTTTGAGTTTAGTGGATTTCAAGAGTATGTTAAACAATTGTGCATGTCCTTCACGTTTTCCGATCCTTCTGACCTGGCCTTAGCAGTTAAGTCGAGGTGGTTAAAAATAAAATTAAGGAGTGGGTGACCTGGTATAAGAACAGTTTGGATGGGGTTTATTCGGAAAAGAAAAAATTAGTCGCACATTTGGAGCATCTAGCTGAATCCAGACCTCATCAGCAAGAAGAACTTTCTTCCAGAACCGATTGTATGTAGTTTATTTTGGAGGCTGATCGGCTCAAACAGTTGGATGCTCGCCAGAAATCAAGGTCAATGTGGGCTCTTGAAGGTGATGAAAACTCCTCATTCTTTCATAGTATTGTCAATTCTAATTTGTCTAATAATAGGATTAATGGTATCTAAGACAACGAGGTTTGGGTTTCTAATCCGGTTGAGATAAAAGAAAAATTCTTTGAATTTTTCTCTAATCAGTTTTCCGAGCCTTTGGGGTTAAGACCTCAGGTGGTTTCCCAAATTTGGAGTCACTTTCGGATAGTGAGGCTGAACAATTAGTCGCTCCATTCTCACTGTTCGAAATTAAGGAGACGGTATGGGACTGTGATGGTGATAGAGCCCCAGGTCCGGGTGGTTTTAATTTCAACTTCAATAAACGATTTTGGGATGGGTTTCAAAATGATTTTGTGAGGTTATTCAACAAGTTTCATGCAGATGGCTCTCTAAATAGTTGTTGGTTCCCCCTCGGATTTTAGACCTATTAGCTTAATTGGAGTTATCAATGGTAATTTCAAAGGTGTTGGTAAATCGAATCAAGAAGGTGATAGGGAAAATTATTTCGGAGGAACAAACGGCCTTTTTGGTAGGAAGGAAGATTATGGATGGGCCGCTCATTTTAAAAGAGCTAATAGCTTCTTGGATGAAGTCTTCGAAAAGGAGAGGTATGTTATTTAAAGTTGATATTAACAAAGCCTATGATTCCTTAAATTGGAGATTCCTCGATTCCATTATGGAACAAATGAACTTTCCACCAAAATGTAGGGGGTGGATAATGTCATCCATCTCTTTGGCTCGTGCATCTGTCTTAGTGAATGGGTCGCCGACTATGGGATTCGTTTGTTCAAGGGGCCTTAGGCAAGGAGACCCTTTGTCTCCATTTCTCTTCTTAATAGCTATGTAAGCTCTAACCGGGATTATGAAAAAGGCAACATCGTACGATTTATACCAAGGTCTCAAATGTACATCAAACGGGCCTTTGTTCTCTCACATTTTATACGCTGGTGACGTTATTTTCCTTGGCGAATGGTCGAAAGAAAATTTGAGTAACCTAAGACATATTCTTAGGTGTTTTTATTTGTCGTCAGGTTTAAAAGTTAATATTGCCAAGTGTCGTGTATTTGGGGTGGGGGTAAACCAACAGGACGTTGAAAGTGTGGCGAATTTTCTTGGGTGCAAAAGTGGTAACCTCCCTTTTAAGCATTTGGGTTTGGTGGAGGGAGCGAATATGAACCTTACAAAAAATTGGAAACCCGTTATTGATATATTCAGGAATCGGTTAGCGATTTGGAAAGCAAAGCAACTATCTTACGGTGGGAGAGTCACATTGTTGAAGGTGGTTTTAAATGCTCTACCAACGTATTTTTTTTCTTATATAAAGCACCGGTCCAAGTTATTGATAGTCTGGATAGAATGAGAAGAGTGTTTTTTTTGGGGTGGATCCAAGGAAAAAGCAAAAATGAACTGGATTTCATGGGATAAGGATATTGCTCTGATTGAATATGGTGGGCTTGGTTTCGGATCACTAATGGATGCAAACTTAGCTATGTTGGCAAAATGGTGGTGGCGTTTTAAGGTACATGTCAAAGGTCTTTGGAGGAGAGTCATTTGGGCTATTCACCATAATTCACGGTCTTGGTCGGCGATTCCGGCAAAGGTATCTATTCCGGCCAATGGAAACAAATTATAAATATCCATCAACACCTAAGTCGTAAGGGCATTGACCTTCGTAAGGAGATTCGGGTCTCGGTGGGAAACGGTTTAAACACTTTATTTTGGCTTGATTTATGGCTGGGAAATGAGCCGCTACACATAAGATTCCCCAGCTTGTTTGGTCTCGAAAAAAAAATTATGCAAAGTTTCAGAGCGTTTATTGTGGGTAGGAGGGGCTCCGCGGTATTGTTGGGATTGGGTCAGACAAGTAGAGTAAGGGATAGAAGCAGGGGAGTTATCGGGTTTGATGGGCATCCTGTCAACCGTGTCGGTCTCGACTACTATAGATAGTGTAAAATGGGGGTACACCAATCGGCTGAATTCATTGTTAGAAGTATTAAAGAAATCCTCAACACATTCAATAGATCGGTTTCCGGATACAAGTTTGTGTGGAATAGTTGGGTTCCGAAAAAAGTGGGGTTTGTCACATGGCGAGCGGAGAAGGAACGGTTGCCTACCAGGACTGCACTTGAGGCCAGAAACATCCAGGTTAACTCGGTTATGTGTGCTTTATGTGAAGAATATGCCGAGACGAGTGATGATTTGTTCGTGTCTTGTTCCTTTGCACAAACAGTTTGGTCATTAGTCTCTCAATGGTACAAAACTCCACATTTTTTTGCATTTAGTTTAAAAGACATCCTGGATTTGCACTTGTATAAGTCAGGTTCTAGGAAAAAGAAAAAAAGCCTTCAACGCAATCATACACGTTACGGTTTGGAGCATTTGGGTGGCACGGAATAAGCTGATCTTCAATGGTATATACCCGGCAGTATCGAGCATCTTGAAGGAAATAAAGGCTATGAGCTACTTATGGGTCAAAAATCGATCAGAGGAATCGGGATTAACTACGGAAAAATGGAAGAGTTTTGATGTTTTTTGTTAATGTAATAGTGGTCAGCTGGGTTGGTTCGTTTTGTTTTTTCATTGGTGTGTCTTAATTGGTGTATTATGTATATTTGGTGTAGCCGATTGCTAATGAATAAAGTTTTTTGTTGGCCGTTCAAATTTTTTTTTTTTTTTAGAGTTCAACTTATGAATAAATACTGTGTTTAATAAAAAATACATTGTGTAGGTGGCTCATAACGTGTTTATATTTTTTATATTTAAAAATTATTTAAGAAATTATCCAGTTTTTAAATCCGGTTTGACCAGTGGACCGGTAAGGAGACCGGTTCAACATCCGGTCTGGTCATGAAAACATTGCACATGATGGTATCCTTTTGGGTTATCTTTTTCAGTTGCTATCACGAGTGATGGTAACGTAATTATACAAGACACTAAGAGAATTTTTATCGTATAGCGCGAGAGAATCCCACTAGTCTGTAATCTATAATACCTTATTAAGAGAACTAGGATTTCTACCCTTTTGGTAATTTTAACGACACGTACAAAAGAGACAAGCTATTTTAGAGGGGGTAAACTTGCTCATTGTCTAAAAATTTAAGACACTTTAGAGGTATTTTAGTGATTTTAACACCTTTGTAACCTATAATGTTAAGGTTACATGTAAAGAGTCTAACATAAAAATGTCATTAATTGATTTTTTTTTTCAAATATGATCTTGTAATTTATGGTTTGAATTGGTCAATGTATCACCGTCATCTTTGTTGAGTTTTTTTTCCAAAGTGGTGTTATGAGGAAAAATATTTACCATTTTAGTGTTCCTCAAAAACTATTTACCAAGGTAGTGTTTTTATTTATTTTTTATTCACTCTTGATTTTAACTAGCATAATAGACTTCTTTTTAATTGTTTTATTCCCTCGATTTGTTATCTATTTTTATTCTCTATAATATACCCTATATATTTTCATTTTTCCTAACAAAATCTCTTTATTTGTTTTTTCTTCAACCAACTAATTTTAATTCTTTTACCAAATCGTTATAGTTCTTCTTTATATTTTTTTAAATCAACTCATATAACAATTAAAATCATCGCAACTAGACTTAAACTGAAATTATAAAATATAATAATCTGATCCGAACATTAAAACTTGATTCAGTGGTCTCAATGTCAAAATACAAACAAAAACAAAAATTTTAAACAAAGTCAAGTCGCTACCAATGTTAATATCAAACAAACTAAAAAGAAACGAATCGATAAAATTCGACCCGCTTAGTATTCGCTATCTTGCCGACTACGGCCACGTTGTGTACAAATTCCACAAAGCAAAGTTTCATTCTCTTCTTTAATATCCATGCCGTATCGTTGCTTTGTTGAGTAGTGGTGGTGAGTAACGGACCCGAGAACCGTTTGGACTAGATTTAGACAACCGATAACTGGACCTAATGCTAGTGGGTCGGTTTCGAGTTTCGCGGGTATTAATGGGTTAGCTCCAAATGGTTTTCCTATTGACTCGTTTTTTCAGTTTGGCTGCAAAATGCAATTGTTTGGGCTCTCAAGGTGAATATTTTAAACAATGAAACATGAAACCTACTACTGCTACACATACACACAGTTTTACACACATATAAGAGGAAATCACAAAGATACGTAAATGTACATGTTGGTCAGTTCTGTTTAGACATAATGGAAAACATAAAAACATACCTTTGATTGCATCAGTACAGGCCAGCAGAGAATCCAGATGGAGACGCAGCAACAGTGTTTGACATGATTGTCAGTTTGGTCTGGTTCCTCCTTAGGGTGCAATCTAATGATGGTTGTAAGGGAAACCGAATAAGGGAGTTCGGTTAGGAGAGAGGGGCGATTTCATGAGTGATGTTATTGTGTTAAGAGACTAACCCTTTAACCCTCTAATTATCTCCTTATATATGCACCCAAGAGGAAACCCTAATTAGTTAATAAGGGTAATTTGGCCCATCAACAATTACCAACTAATTATTTAATAGGATTGTTATATATTTTGATCCATATAATGTAAATGACTATAATGGCTACTAGATTAAATATAAAATAATATATATTTAATCTTACATTCTCCCACTTAGCCGAGTAATCATTTACTATGAGTATTAGATAAGCCTGATCAGGAGTTAACACTCATTTTAGCCTTAAACAAGTACTATAGCAGAGAAATACAGCCATTGAATCATTATGCGACTCAGGACCCCCATTAATCATACTATAGCCTTAATTTAAAACCTAATCGTTATGATCAAAATACGCATAAGCCCTTTGTTTGATTTGTAACTTTATTTGTCTATATGCCATTATGTCGACTTGACATATTCTTAGAGACATACAAAATCAAACTGATGAGGAAAATTAATTAATACTTAGTCATTCATAGTACGATATGCAATTGCGCATGGCCATTAATTAATACCCGTCTATGAGCTCTCTTAATAAGACTTATGGGTAATAGCCCTTCAGTTATAGGATCCTTAAGCATATCATGAATGTATTCGATACAAAACTTAGTTTCCTCAATTCGTTCATAAACGAATAATTAATTGCGTATCGAAATTTAATGCAGCACCTCTCGAACTGTTACTGTTCAAGGAGTCATGGTAGCTGACTTTATCACACTAAGTCTTCAAAACATTAATTATATGGAGTTAATAAACTTATGAGTCCACTGACATATTTCCAACAACATTTAGTGACGATACTATGTCGTTATAACTTAGGTTGTTATTATCAGTTTATTATGACTCCTCCATGAGATAGGTTTTGTCTGCTGACATAAAGATATACCCGACATTACATTTTGTCATCTTTGAACATGACAAAGTAAGAGTAATAAACTGGTTTTAATTCTCACTTCTTCTTTAAATTGTAGTCTCTCGTTTCTTTTAAAGATACTGTAATACTCCATTAGATGCTTCACATTAATCTAGACATATCTAGTGTGTTGCAATGTGAGTAATATCTAAACGAGTATAGACTTAAACTTACATAAGGCTTCCAATTAATGAAGCGTAAATAAATAATCTCATTTATCCTATTATCCTCTAAAGGAAAGCAATATTGTTTGTTACATAAATGTAAGGACCCATTTAAGGTTAAACTTATGGAACGAAACTAATATCCCATTGGGTCTATCTCAGTATGTTATGATATCTATCACGTAAGAGATATCTCTGAGATCTATTATATCAAAGTTTATGTTAACAATGCTTTGACTTATGTAACATATACCTGTCAAAAGAATATCATCTATATAGACAGGTTTATCTTAGTTGCTCCCACTCAGTTTGAGGTAGGTACATTAATCCACTTGGTTGTTGATGAAAATAATTACGTTAAGATTTCATCACATTATAATGTTTGCATTAACCCGTACATGGATTTTATTGGCTTACAAATAAAGTGTTCTTTAACTTTCAGTTTGGAACTTTCAGGTTGTTTTATGAACATGTAAATATGTCAGCCATTTATTAGGGAAAATTGTTTTTAATGTTCATCTAATGTAGCTTTAAATTGTTATAAGCTACTAGAACACTGATGATCCTCAAAGAAAACTTTAATAATTTTTTTCTCTTCCTAAGTATAACCTTTGACAATCAATCATGCCTCTTTGTGTCTTAACGCTTATATCAGGATTTGGTTTAGTTATGAACACTCTTAGGTAATTCAATCAAATCCCAAACGTTATACGAACACATAAAATCAGTTTTACTAGAAAACTGTTTTATTCCATTCAGAGGATTAATTGACACTAATGGCTTAATTTTGAAGAGATAGGATCAGTAAACATTTCCAAAATCCATTTCAACTTCAGTTAGGGAGGTTTTGTAATCATCAAAGTTAGTAGGCTTTTAAACCTAGATGACCCCCTGAGTTGATTATTGGGTTTGTTAGAAGTTTCAGTTTTATGGATTAGCTCTTGGTTAGGTTGCTATCATTTTCAGTGCATTATGGTGTACAAGAGGTGTAATCGGAGTTAAATTCGGAGTGAAATTTAATGACACTCTTCCCCCCGCCTCTTGTATTCCTTACAAATCATGATAAGGACTTTGACTTCTCCCACTGACCTTAGAAAACTTTAGGAACTCAGCATGCTTAGGGTCAATACTTAACGACCAACAAATTCTAATAGAGAAAACAAATTAATGACGTTAGTCGTTGTGATTTCTCTTGTTGAGGATTATGTTAGTATTCTTAAGAAATCTAAGTGTGCCCACAATTAAGCAACAATGAAACTTTTGTAAGAGTAGCATTAGATTTTAAGGAGACAAGTTATGATAGAACAGTGTCAAGTTGGAGCAGTGTCTTGTACAAGAGGTGTAAATTTAGGTAATGTAAAATTTTCACTCCCCACCTCTTGCAACTATTGCAAGTTATCATTAAGACACTTAATGCTCCCACTGATCTTTAATATCTCTGGAATGCCACAAGAGAAGTTTCAATGAGCTACGTGACGTGGGAGCCTATCACATATACGTTAGACTTTATTTGATTTCTTTAATGTCCAGATATCATAAGAAGCTTTAGGGACATATTTAATAGAAATCTTATTAAGTACATTCATGAATAGATTTCTTCTAAGACCGTGGGCCATGTGCGACAAAAATAGATACAAGTTGATAGTCTGTTAAATGATAAAATGAAGTATGTCTGAATATTCCATTTGGAATAAGTTCCACGAATGTCAATGAATGACTTATGATGGACCCATACTTATTCCTTAAGCCAAGTAATATTTAGGGCTTTAACGTCATGATTTAAAATCACTTAAAATGAGATTAGTTGAATAATCATCCTCATTAACCATGTCATGATTTCTCATGAATTTTGGTTATAATTGATGAAATTTATAAGTCTCATTTTTCCTTTTGTCAAATTCTCATTTGCATGATGACAAAAGTTGTGAAAATGTAAGGTATCATCTAGTTTTATCTTAGTAATGTTTCAATCCAGATATTTAGAACAAATAAGATGAGAGTTTAAGATAAGTGTGACTTTATGTTGACTATGCAAACCTCACAATCTTCATAACATTTCTTAATTATGATACTATATTCTGATTAATCTTCAGAATATATAAGGTGTCGAAAAGCGTTGTTAGAAGATTGCTTATTATGGTTCCTATAGTCTTAACATTTAATTTTGCCACTAACTCTCGTGTTAGTTATTTGTCAAGTTCTGGTAAGGAAACGTATGGAACTAGAGTCAACTAATCATGTGTTAATTGGAATATTAAAAATTATCAGACTTAAATATCATTAGTAAGTGACTACCTAATTAACTTATCCAACTGTTCTTTTGAATAATGGATAGTCTCGTTGCTTATGCCTAGTCTAATGACATAATTATGCAGTGAGATTTTCCCTTGAAGAACCTTAAAGTTGGAATTAGCCGTTGTAATTTGTCTATGGACCTTAGAACAATCCTCTTTTAAACTATTAGTGGTTGTAAGGTGAATAACATCTTATTTTCCAGTTTCAAACATTTATTTCTATGTACATATATTGCTTATCAACACACTCATTATACTTTGGTACTTTTGAGTGTTATAGTTGATTTATAAGGCATCAAATTGTACAAGTGAAAATCTTAGTATGTAATGTACTGGAAAAAATGTACTTATTTCCATGCGTAAGCCCTTAACTTTATGGGTCATGGTATTGTACATTATTATGTATTCACATATACCACTTAGCTTTATAGTTTATAATTTTAAATGAAGGCATGCATCTTAGGAGTTCTAGTGATTATTCCACAATTATAGATTAGTCTTAGGAAAGACTTAATCTGGAATAACCTTTTAGTGACAGCACTTATTCTTGATTATCATAAGAGACATCATGTTCGATTTATCCTAATCATCATGCTCTACTTTTCTTCTGCAGTGCTTTATCAGAAGAGAGCAATAGGATTATCGTGTCTTAAGAGATAATCAAGGATTTAATTTAAGAGCTAATTCTTATAGAAACTTTAAGCAAAACATATTAGATTTAGGAATTAGAGTGGATGAGATATAGACTTATAGAAGAAAATTATAGTGAGTAAAATTATGGGTACTAAGAATAAGGCAGACGAAATGATCATAAAAATTAATTAAGGATCATTAATATAAGGATCATTGTGTGAAGAGGTTGTGATATGTCTATTACTAACATCAAAATAATAGACTTATTTAAAGTTCTACTTAAACGAAAACAAATCAGCTTTGGCCAGAAGTGTAATCATTTAAGCATGTGTGCAAAGTGGTTGTAACAAATCAGCTTTGGCCAGAAATTGAGACAATCACTTTAGTTATGCACTTGTTAAGTATGCCATCTATGAAGGAATTAAATCAGCTTTGGCCAGATATTAAGACATTCATGTTTATGATGCACACTTAACATAGCTTTCGTAATACTTGGATGATAAGTAGATGCATCAAATCAGCTTTGGCCAGAAATGATACATCAGAAGCTCATTCAAGTAAAGCCATTTTGGTTTTGTAAAACATTATTTGATCCTTATTAATTAACTAACTAATTACAAAAACCAATTATTTAGTAGCAAACCACCTGTTAGCGCGGATCGAACTCCGCGGTGAGTTCGCTGAGGGGTGCAGGGGGACAGCGTGCCCCTGCACGGTGTTCGGGGCGGAGCCCTGAGCTAAATCTTAGTTCACATTAAACAACCTAAAATAATGAGGTTTCGAGTCAGGTCTCGAGTCAGTTATGAGGTCTCGAGTGAGATCTCGAGTCAAGTCTCGACTCAGCTTATAACATTATGAGGTCTCGACTCATTAATGATCTCGAGTCGCAACCTCAGTGTCTCGAGTCGTAATCATGGTCTCGACTGCTGTGAATTATGAGATCTCGACTCCTTATGAGGTCTCGAGTTGTGACCTTTATGGTCTCGAGTCGCAACCTTATGGTCTCGAGTTATGACCTTATGGTCTCGAGTCGAGACCTTTGTCTCGAGTTGTACAGATTTAAGCCCTTAGTCGAAACCTCAGTGGTCTCGAGTCGAGACCTTATGATCTCGAGTCGAAATCGTTGTCTCGAGTTATAAACATTTGAGAACACTTATGATTTCGAGTCGAGTTCTTGTGGTCTCGAGTCGAGACCTTTGTCTCGGGTGGTTAAAACTTATCTCGAAACTTCTGTTACAGCTATTAATGTGAAAACATAACCGAAAATTCGAATTGTTAGGGATTTTGAGATATGGTTTCCTGTTTTAGTGATGATCTAATTTTATCATAATATTTCGAAAATTATAACTGTATATCTTTTAACAGTTTTCGAATAAACTTAACAGATTAAATTGGATCAAACAGGGAAATAACACTCAAAAATCCAAATTATATTCCAAAACATAAAGGAATTTCGAATTTTCCTAAGAACACATGATGAACCCTAAAAATAAAAACATGATTCTGGACCCCGAAACCTGAATTTTAAGGCTTTAAACAGATTTCGGTACAATTAAGATTTACCATTATGATTCCGAGTCATTTAAAAAACATTCTTTTCCCGAAAAACATTGATCTCGGCGCATATGACCCGAAAACAGCCGTGAGTTTTATTGAGTTTTCAAAACTTCTGTTTTCCAGATTTCAATCCCAGAATAATGGATACGAAAATAGAACTGACTAATCAACATATGCTCTGATACCACATGTTGATCAGTTCTGTTTAGACATAATGGAAAACATAAAAACATACCTTTGATTGCATCAGTACAGGCCAACAGAGAATCCAGATGGAGACGCAGCAACAGTGTTTGACATGATTGTCAACTTGGTCTGGTTCCTCCTTAGGGTGCAATCTAATGATGGTGGTAAGGGAAACCGAATAAGGGAGTTCGGTTAGGAGAGAGGGGCGATTTCATGAGTGATGTTATTGTGTTAAGAGACTAACCCTTTAACCCTCTAATTATCTCCTTATATATGCACCCAAGATGAAACCCTAATTAGTTAATAAAGGTAATTTGGCCCATCAACAATTACCAACTAATTATTTAATAGGATTGTTATATATTTTGATCCATATAATGTAAATGATTATAATGGCTACTAGATTAAATATAAAATAATATATATTTAATCTTACAGTACACAGATTAGAACACATAAGCTGATTAAAACATATAGAAGCCGATTACATTGAATGTTGTAAACATTGAATCAAATAACATACAAACAGAGAATATGACAATCCATGCTTAGCAACAAATAAGTAGGCTTTAATGAAATCTTATTTCAATCATTTGTGGAGTTATGTTTAGTGATATCGTTGATCTGGAGATTAGTGATGGCGTCGATTCTGGAGATTGGCGATCAAGTCAACCCTCAAATTGGCTTCAATGGCGTTGGGAAAGATAAACCATCTGGAATTTAGCAATGTCTTCAATGGCTTCCATGGAGTTCAACGATGGGGGAGTGGACCTAGAAGGGTGTCGATGGAGTTAGGAGGGACAGATTCAACTGAAACATCCAGGAGTCTGCCCCTTTTTGTATCCTAATAAAAATATAAAGTAGATAAAAAATAGATTAAAACACTATTTTGGTAAATAGTTTTCAAAGAACACTAAAATGATAAATATTTTCTCCACCAACACCACTTTAAGAAAAAACTCCATCTTTGTTCATAATATGCATTAATTCATTTGCCTCTTCTTTTAGTAATTTCTCACATTCTCTCACAAAGTGTACACGTGAATGCAAACCGATACTATTTTCAGATATAGAGTAATTACACATTTTTGAATTAAAAAAACATGTTTATCACGCCAAGTAAGACAAATTTCCTTTTTTTTAACGGCCGACAAAAAAATTATTAATAGTAGCAAGTTGCTACAAACCAAAATTACAACGTATTACACCAAACAAGACAATACAGTTACATCAAAGCATATCATCTAATTTGAACCGACTCCAATCCTCCCATGTTAAAGCCCCCACTTTTGATCGATTCTTAATCCATAAGTACGCCAACGATTTGATTTCATCTATAGACCTCGTAATGTTCGGTACCACCTGTCGGAAAATGGCATCGTTCCTCGACTTCCATATGCTCCAAAAAGCCACAAGTATGACAGCATGAACAACTTTCCGTTTTCTCCTCGAGCCCAAACTTGAAGCGTGCAATGAAAGCAAATCATTTATACTAAACGCAAAGATAGGTGGAATCCCGCACCAGTCCGCCAGAATCTGCCAAATCAGCTGTGCGAAACAGCACGAGACAAACACGTGATCACTAGATTCTGCATAGTCGCCACATAACACACACATTTGGTTTAAAACCGGGACATTCCGACTAGCCAGAGCACGTGTAGTCGGCAGCTTCTCCATTTCTGCCCGCCAAGCTACAATGCCGACTTTTTTCGGGACCCAGTAATTTCCTTCTACACGCCCTCCTTATCCCCATAATATTGAAAAATATTATTTTTTTAGTAATGCTTAAGACCGTAATTATTTATATAAAAAATTGAACAAAAAGGTGTCCAGTTAACCAAACAACCCTTTACCCAATCCTCTGACCGTTCATTTACCCACAATAAATAATACATTTACCCCCACCTTTAAGACCATTGGGTATGGGTGAGGATAGTCTCCAAAAGACTATCCTCCACGTAAGCGCCACGTAGGCAAAAGAGAAGGACCCTCCCCTTGGAGAATATCCAAGGGTGTGGGGATGCTCCTCCTTCATTTTATTATTATTATTATTATTTATTTGATTTAATTAATTAATGAAAACAAAGTAAATAAAAATAAAAAAGTTACATTTAAATAAAACCTAAAAAAAATAACCTAAAGTTACATTTAAATAAAAAAAACACACCTAAAAAAAACCTAAAGTTACATTTAAATTAAAAAAAAACACACTTAAAAAAAACCTAAAGTTACATTTAAAAAAAAACTACACTCCCCCACTCCATTTTTTCCTATTTTTTTCCTTCATCATTTGTAAAATGGGACGGTCTTCCGGTGGATAGGAGCTAAGGTCGGTGGTCATTATTTTCCATTCCTCCAACTCCTGTGCTTCTTGTTGCTTCTTTAGCTTCTCCTCGGCTAGTTTTTTTTAATATTTACCTTCTCGGTTTGCCTGTCGTTAAAGATTTCCTTGAATGATTTTAACTCCGCCATAACACCTTCCAACCTCGAACCACCACCACTTCCTGATGCGGCTTGTTTCCTTTTTTCAGCCGCTATTTTTTTACTTTTGTCCCTTCCTGGGGGACGTTCTCCATCTTCAATCGGCTCCTCCTCATAGTCGGGCTCGTCGTTGATATTTATTTGGCAACGACCGGTTGAGCCTCCAACGCTATAACTTCCTGACTCGGAAGTTTTAGACCGTTTCGTTGCTCGTTTCGCTTGTGCAACCTCATTTTGACATCCCTTCCATTTTGGGTGGTCCTTTACAACTAGCCAAGCACGGACATGTGGGAAAGGACCTTTGCTCTCATTTTCGTATAAACGCACCGCTTCATTGAAAACATTTTCGTGGTTCCACCCACTCGGTTTGTTGGCCCGCGTTGTGTTATAAAACCCACAAAAGCGTTGGAGCAACGTATTCATCTTGCGCCACTTCGAGCTTATAGAATCAATGGTTCTGTACTCGCCTTGTTCCATAAGCCCGTGGAATATATCAAGGGCTTCTTGCCAAAACGAATCGTTTAGTTGATTGTTACCTACAAGTTAGTAACAATAATAATAATAGTTTGTAAGAAAAATATAGTGTACAAATAAATATTTAATAACAACAATAAAAATATAATGTACAAATAATATTTAATAACAATAATAATATTTTACCGACTATAGGAGACGTTGAAGAGTTAATATATGCTTTCGCCAACGCCTCTTCCTCAATTTTTGACCATTGTTGCATTTGTTTGCCCGGTGCGTCTTCCTTTTTACCCTTTCCCTTTCCCTTTTTATTTTTCTTTTTTGAAGGTTCAGGTTGCGTTTCTGGCACAACCTCTATCTCATCATCTTCGAGCTCGATTTGTGTTTGAGGTGCTTGTGGCATGTTGGGTTGTTGCATTTGATATGGGTTGAACGGCATGTTGGGTTGTTGCATTTGCATTGGGTTGAACGGGTATTGGTTGAAAGCGTTTGGCATTTGTTGGTAACCCGCAAAAGCGTTGTCCATTACGGGTGTGTAGCCGGATGACGAAAACGGGTGTGAACTTAAGTTGGGATTATTTGGGTTGTAGGGACCCATAATTTTTTAAGGTTGGGAGAGGTTTTTTTTATAAAAATGGGAGAAAAGTGGGAGTAGTTTGATAAAAAAGTGGGGTGAAAAGGGGTTGAATTTATAGTGGTGGGGTAATTTTTTTTTAAAATGTTGCAAGTTACCGTTTCAGGGCCCACCCCATTCAAAAACTTGGCCCGTCTCCAACGTTACAAAACCGACGAAGAAGCCGTGCCGGGCCCCAAGGGGGCGGTGTTGGACGTGGCTAATGGGGGGGGGGGACGGGCCTTTCACGGAGCCCATACCCATTGGTCTAATAATATTCATCAGTTGCCATCACCACTTTGGTGGGTGGTAGAGGCTTTGTGCCTCTTAAAGAGAGAACAGGGTTCAATTATTAACATCGGGTAAAATTTGATGTTATTTAAGAATAGTGTTATGTAACGTTTGTCATAAAAAAAAATAATATTCATCATTTAATTTTAGGCATCCATGGAGTCCATCCGGGACTCTCTTGCGGAGGAGTTGGTTAAAATGACTGCAGCGAGCGGTACATTTCTTGATCTAATTGGAACCCTATCACTTTTCTCTCTCCGTCTGGAACCCTAGCTTCCTCCATAGCTCTCCAATCGTACCGGAGATGAGGAACAAATCGAAGGTGAACACCGATTTTGGAGAAACCCGAACCGATTTGCAGGTTTGTTCCTATTATTGTTCCCGATCTTGTTTCAGTTCTTGTTCTTGTTCAGATATTGTTCTAGAACTTGTTAATATATTCATGTTGTTAATATACTTGTAATGTATAAATGATGCTTTATATTGTTATGCGACTGTATTGTTTTTTTTTTTTTTTTTGAACGGCAAATTTGGATCACGGACCGCTGGAGTATTATCGTGCCACCAGCGGAACCACCCGATCATATCCATCTCCACTAGGCATAAGACCTGTACACCAATTCAGGAGGAAACCCAATAAATATGGGAAAAACCCCTTGTGATAATCGAACCCAGGACCTATTGGTCCAAAGTCTTATCCAAAGTCTTATCTCACCCCAGATACCACTAGGCTATAAAGCCATGGGTTATGCGACTCTATTGTAAGTGGTTGATTAAGTGCTAATGTATATATGTGTCGGAAAGAAGAAAAAAATAGTGTAGGGGCTAATGTGTAATATGGGGTTCTATATAAACTCCATCTTTGTGTAACCCTACTCTTGTACAACTTCAATACAATTTTTCTCTCAATACAATTCAAACCCTATTCAGAGATCATTCTCTATACCAAACAACATGGTATCAGAGCAGAGTTATGATCCTTGAAAACTCTGTTCGTCAATCTCAAAAACCAAAAAACTCAAAACCCATTCAATCCAAACTTAAACCAGAAAAATTCCAACAAATCAAAATTAAAACCTAGACATCATCATCATCTCACGGCAGAAGGGAACAAAGAAGAAAGCACAAAAGTCAACAAGAACAATCCAAATTATTATCATCAACATCACGTGTGCCTTTGTTTGTTTGTGGAGGGCATTAATTATCAACAACACCAAATTATCATCAACATCACGAGGCCGCCGTTGTTTCTTTTGTTTCAAAGGGCCGACAAGAACCGATCTGTTCAGAAGTTATAGTGGTGGTGGCGGCGGAGATTTGGAATCAGCGAACCCTAGCGAAGTCAGAGAAGTCAGCAAGATAGCGGATTTGTTTGTTTTTGAACCAGCGGATTTGTTTGTTTTTGAACCAGCGAAGGTGTTCGGGCGAAATTATTCGAGACCCACTTCAAACCTTGAACGCGAGTTCAAGTTACCGGTGTATTTAATAAATACGCCGGTAAGCGAACGTCATTCTCTGGCGTCGTTTTGTTGGCGGATTTAAGTCGCTCAGTTCAGTTACCGGCGAATTTGATAAGTCTTGAACGCGAGTTTACGGGCTTCCAGCGAAGTTAAAAAAAAAAAAAAAAAAAAAAATTGAAAAAAATGGAAATCAATCATGAGAAAAATAGTGCTTGGATATTTGATTCTGGTGCTACTGACACCATGACGTTTGAACCATTGGACATACGTTCAATGAGCCAACCTCAAAAAACTAAAATCCATACAGCAAACAACGGAACGATGCAAGTGAAAGGAGGAGGAGTAATTGAAATTTCACCAACTATGAAATTATCAAATTGCCTCTATGTTCCGTCATTATCACACAAATTGCTCTCAATTAGTCATATTACCAAAGAATTAAATTGCACAGTACTAATGCACCCTACTTTCTGCCTCCTACAGGATATCAGGACGGGTGTGATTATCGGACGTGGTACTGAGCGCCACGGATTGTACTATGTGGATGAAGTGGCTCAACAGGGTACTGTGATGTTGGCACATGGAACAGAAAACCGGGAAGCCTGGCTATGGCATAGACGTTTGGGACACCCATCCAGTGGTTATTCGCACCTTTTGTTTCCAAAACTTTTCCCTTCAAATGGAAAAACAGATTGTGAAACCTGTCTTCGCGCTAAAAGCCATCGACAACCGTTCAAACCAAGCAATACGAAAGTTGCTTCACCTTTTTCACTAATACATTCTGATGTGTGGGGTCCTGCTCCTGTGATGGGGGGGCAGGGTCTTCGGTACTTTATATTGTTCGTGGATGATTGCACTCGCATGACATGGGTATATTTTTTAAAAACCAAAGCCGAAGTTTACGAAAAATTTGTCACTTTTTATGCTATGATTCAAACTCAATTTCAAACTCAAATCCAAATCCTTCGATCCGACAATGGGGGGGAATTTGTCAATACATCTATGAAACAATTCTTTAAAACCAAAGGATTAATTCACCAAACCTCTTGTGCTCATACCCCTGAACAAAACGGTGTTTCCGAACAGAAAAACCGTATTATTCTTGAAATGACTCGAGCCCTTTTGATCGAATCTCAGGTCCCTAAATCTTTCTGGCCGGAGGCAGTTGCAACCTCTGTGTATCTGCTGAATCGGCTTCCCACAAAAGCTCTCAAATTTAAGACTCCCTTAGATTGTCTGTCTAAGTCTGCCAGTATCCCTCATCCCCTTACACTTGAACCCCGAATCTTCGGGTGTACCGCATTTGTTCATATACCCAAAACCAATCGAAACAAGCTTGGCCCATGTGCTAAAAAATGTGTATTTGTCGGCTATGGAATCGATCAAATAGGCTACCGGTGTTACAATCCAACAACTCGTCAAATGTTCACCACAATGAATGTTGACTTTCTTGAAACAAAATACTTTTATAACCCCCAACTCAGTGGTCAGGGGGAGAATGACAGTATAGACACTCTGAGCTGGTTAACCCAAATTCCCTCTTCTGAAGAAGTCAACACAGAAAACTATCACAATACTGCGAGTCCTTCAAACACAGACACACAATCCGCGGAGCACAGTACCACTGAAGAAAGTCCATCCAACGTGATGCCTGAGGTAAGAAATACTGAGAACTCTGAATGTTCTACGTCTTATAACTATAAGACAACAGGGGAACACATAGAACCGACAACTACAGAACATGTTGATCCAGTTGTTGAACAGGTTGAACCAGTTGTTGAACAGGTTGCACCAGGTGCAGCAGAGACTACCGGAAGATACTCTCTTCCTCCTAGAGCCAATAGAGGGGTTCCTCCAAAACGGTACTCCCCAGAGAGGGAAACCAGAAATTCAAGGTATCATGTAGCTAATATGGTCAACGGGAACTTATCTAACAGTGCGAAAGCATTTGTTACTTCACTATACTCTGAACAAATACCTAATTCCGTAAAGGAAGCTCAAGGTAAGAAGAACTGGGAAGAAGCAATGAAAGTGGAAATGCGTGCTCTTGTGAAAAACAACACATGGGAGAAGTGCATTCTTCCTAAAGGAAAGAAAACAGTTGGATGCCGGTGGGTATATTCAATCAAGTATAAGCCAGATGGTTCTATTGGACGATACAAAGCTCGGCTTGTGGCCAAGGGTTACACTCAGACGTATGGGATCGATTATTCTGAGACATTTTCTCCGGTTGCAAAAATGGATACCATCAGAGTTCTCTTCTCGGTAGCAGTCAATAAGGAGTGGCCTCTTCACCAGTTTGATGTTACAAACGCCTTTCTCCATGGAGACCTAACTGAAGAAGTCTACATGGAAGCACCTCCAGGGTTCTCAGGGGGTTTTAAAGAAGGAGAAGTTTGTCGGTTGAAAAAGTCCCTTTATGGGCTAAAACAATCTCCTCGGGCATGGTTTGGAAAGTTCACCTTGGCCATGAAAGAGTATGGGTATCACCAAAGTAACGCTGATCATACTCTGTTCCTCAAGAGAAGAAACGGTCTTGTAACTTGCTTGATCATATATGTGGACGACATGATTATTACCGGAGATGATATAGAAGAAATAGCACGGCTGAAAAGAAATTTGTTTTCAAAGTTTGAAATGAAAGACCTTGGGAATCTCAAGTATTTCCTCGGGATAGAAGTTCTCAGGTCTAAACGAGGGATTTTCATCTGCCAAAAGAAGTATGTTCTTGATCTCCTAGCAGAAACTGGGTTGGTTGATTGTAAACCAGCAGATACTCCAATGGTAGTGAACCACAATCTTCACATGGAACTCAATGGAGAACTTGCAGACAAAGAAAGGTATCAACGGCTCGTGGGCAAGTTAATTTATCTCTCTCACACTCGCCCTGATATAGCTTATGCTGTTGGAGTGGTGAGTCAGTTCATGCATCAACCTCAAGTTGCCCACATGGAAGCTGCTCAGAGAATTTTAAGATATCTCAAAGGAACTCCAGGCCATGGAGTTTTGTTCAAAACAAATGGACATTTAAATGTTGAGCTCTATACTGACGCAGACTGGGCAGGAGATAAGGGAAACCGAAGGTCAACATCAGGATATTTTTCTTTGGTTGGTGGAAACCTCGTTACCTGGAGAAGTAAGAAACAGAAGGTGGTCGCTCTGTCGAGTGCAGAAGCTGAGTTCAGAGGTATAGCTCGAGGGCTAAGTGAAGTTCTTTGGATCAGGAAGCTCCTAGAAGACATTGGTTTCTCCCAAAGGGCGAAACCCAGTAAAATTATGTGCGACAATACGGCTGCAATACAAATCTCAGAAAACCCAGTTCAGCATGATCGAACAAAACACGTGGAGGTAGATCGACATTTCATCAAGGAAAAACTAGAGGAAAGAATCATAGAGCTCCCGTATATATCAACAAAAGATCAACTCGCAGATATTCTCACAAAAGCAGTCAACGGAAACGCTTTTAGTAGCTGTTTGAGCAAGTTAAGTATTGGTGACCCCACTACTGAACTTGAGGGGGAGTGTCGGAAAGAAGAAAAAAATAGTGTAGGGGCTAATGTGTAATATGGGGTTCTATATAAACTCCATCTTTGTGTAACCCTACTCTTGTACAACTTCAATACAATTTTTCTCTCAATACAATTCAAACCCTATTCAGAGATCATTCTCTATACCAAACAACAATATGGTCCAAAAAAAATAGACAATTTTAATGATATTCTAATTTTCCAATCAATGTGATTGATATTGTAATATGGGTTAGGAACAAGCATGGCAGTTAAATCAACCAATTTATATGGGAAACAACAATTAAGATTGATTGAATTTGTATGGAAGGTGATTTCAGAAACAAGAACGCTGTGGGTAATTTGATGTCTGGTTTATATTTTTGTAGTATGATTTAGTGATGAAAATAGATCTCCAGTTGTTCTTTCACACGATTCAACACGTTTAAAACTGACATTTGTTTATACTTTTGTAATATGTATGCAGCCGCCCATGAAAAATGCAACAATTTCTACAAGAAAATCAATTTGGCAATACTTCATTATATCTTCAGGTATCACATGAAACTATCAGCTACTATTTTTTCATTTGCAAATTGCAATCTATTATCAGTTTATATGAAAAAAAAAGCACTAATTTTCATAATATATGGACCACAAATTTATGATCGCGGACAAAATTAAAAACAAATGTGAGAATGGCCCCAAATTTATTCTTTTCAACAAATGATTTGAGGTTATATCTCTATCTCTTAGTCGAGCACTTATCTCAGTGATGAGAGGGACTTCGAGGTATTAGTCTCGTCTCTCTCGTGAACCATCTCTTAAATGTATATGTTTTGGTATTGAGTAGAGTCTCCGATTAAGGTGTGCTTTTAAGTGAATTCCGTAATCAATTTGGTTCCGTTGTTGTACAGTGCTACATCGTACCTTCAAGAGCATCAGTTCTTCAGTGCATCCTTTTTAGTAGTTGACCCTCTATTTCCTTCCGTCCTTCTCTCCTATCAGCCAAACTTATTCTCCTCGCCACATCATAACTAACCCTCACTTCCCCTTTTTAGAGAATACCAATAGTCTGCATTTAAGTGGGCACTTCATGGATCCTGGGTACATAAAGCGTTAAATAAGATACAGTTGCTTACATTTTCATGTACTAACGTCGCTTCAGCAATACAACTCATAATGCTATTAATAACTCATTATTGTAGGTTCTGATGCGTATTCGGGAACCACCAACCACCACCTTTGATCTTCCACTGGAGCCATTAGCAAAATATTACCTTCTGATCCATTTTAACAGCTCGCCGGTTCTCAGAAAATCACCTCCATTGCTCTTTGCAGCCGTGTCTCTGCTTTTAATCTCCTGCAACAACTCGCCAACAAGGAGGCGGTTATCGGCTACCTGGACTCTTGACCACTTTGGGCGGCTGCTATATTTTCCCATTATTTACGGTAGTCGCTATTTTTATATCATTTCTATTATGCTTTAGGAACAACATACATAGAGATTTGATATTAAGCGAAGTTATTATATGAAAATCTTTATTTACAGTATGGTGTCATACCAACAACCTTTTAGTAAAGTTTGAATGCTAATTACTTATTTGACCCGCTAGAGATAAGCGATGATAATCCGAGACATAATTAGGTATTAATTTAATTTTTTTACTAGAGCATCAATTGTTCCAGGTTCATTTTTTCTATTGTTTCTCATTAATTGGTTAAATCAGTTATTAATAATTGCTAAAACTGCAGGTAACCTCTAAACCGTATCACACAGCTGCCAATCTAAACAGTAGAGATCAACAATCAACACTCGCCGCGTTAGACTCACCGTGGTCTATGTTATATGTATTATATCAGGTATTCAAGGTTTAATAGCAGTTAAACACTCAACAAGCATTTCAAGGCTTGAATATTCAACAACTGATTTCAAATTCTAGTGGGAAAGCTTTAAAAAAAACACAAACCTAAAAGTGGGAATGGGCAGGCCAAAGACAGAGATTTGATTCATAGTTCATTAAGTGTACTTTCATCCTGCTACAACATCTTAAGAATCCATTCGAAATCAGATGTACATGATAACAAGCATTTTATTACAGATAATAATACAAGCATTTCATCGAACACCTTGTTGACTGACACAAACACTTTACACCCAAATACAACTCAAGGATTTGATACAATGACAAATTCATAAGGTATTTCTAACCAGAAATTTCAATAGACTTGACATCAGGCTTCTTCACTTCTTCTTTGGGCACTGTAATTGTAAGCACCCCGTTTTCCATGGCCGCCTTCACATGATCCATTTTAGCATTCTCCGGCAACCTGAACCTCCTCGTGAACTTCCCGCTGCTTCGTTCAACCCGATGCCATTTATCATTCTTATCTTCTTTCTCCACGTTCCTCTCACCGGTGATCTGTAAGATGTTTCCGTCTTCTACCTCCACCTTCACTTCTTCTTTCTTGATCCCAGGGAGATCCGCCTTGAACACATGAGCTTCTGGCGTTTCCTTCCAATCCACACGGGCGTTTACCACGGCAGAAGTTTCCCTTGAAACGCCAGAAGAAGAAGATGAAATAGGGAAGTCTTTGAAAGGGTCCCAAATGTCTAGGGAAAATGGGTCGAAGATGTTGCTTCTTCGGCCACCGAACAAGCTGGGGACGATCGACATTTGCTAATGCTTGGCTGAAACTGTGGAAAGATTGAAGAATTTGGTTGTGTGTAGGTAATTTGCTGACTCTCGATTATTTTGTTGGTGATTTTGAGGGAGCAGGGACGATTTATATAGTTTGGATAGGAATATTCGGGAACTTTCAGGATGACTCGTGTGAAGAATAACCATGAAGAAGCTTCTTGAGCCTTCTACAGCCCAACCATTTCTTTTTAAAGTTAAAGCACGAGTCGGGAAAGCCAAGAAGCATTGCAATTAATCTATACATATCCATTGTAAATATATAATACTAACAATAACAATATAGCGGTTAATATTTTGATGCTAACATGTTCTTGCTCGGATCTTTCAAAGAGTTTATTGATGTAAGTTGGTGATGGCCAATTGTTGGCATTACTTACTAGGAATGGATAATACATGTACACGCTTTGCTAAGCATATGTTACCAATTGATGCTTTGAAGGTTAGCATGTGCTTAAAAGCCTTAATTTGCACCATGTTGTGTAAGAATATGTGTTCATGCACACTCCTTATGTTTTTTTTTTTAATTTGCCAGATATTTCTTAAATTATTGGGCCAAAAAAAGCAACAAAACAGATGTACCCGCTGCAACGCGCAGGGATTCCCACTTTGACTAAATCATTAAGTGTGTACGTAAAAAAAAAGACATTAAATCTTTATGTAATTATTTGTAACCGAAATGTATAGCTTAACTCGTAGAAAGTGGAAAAAATTTAAAGTGTACCATCTAACAAACTTAGACTACAACCACTCCAAAAAAAAATGACATTTAGTGGCACACGCTTTTAGTGTAACTTTGTGTATGCCATATTTGTTGCCACGTCGTGTATGCCATATTTGCTTGCTACACGCCATTTGGTGAGGGATGTATTATATAGTTTTTATAACTTTGATTTTACTTTTAGTAAATTGACAAAAATGTCAATGTTACGACCATTTGTATATACGTATACAAGTGAAAACATCATTTGCAATTTAAAAGTATCTATTGAAAGTGAGTGGTTTTAATCAAATTGTTGTACCATACTTCGCACAACTAAACAAATAAAGCGTTGCAGCAACATAAACTCTTACTATAATTATTAATAACTGATTTAACCAATTAAGAAACTTATGGGTTTGTTCATATAGCTTTCTAATAACATATTATAGTGGCTCTTTTTCAGTTGTACGTATATAATTGAACAAACAAACAAATTGAATATGAAATCATTCGGGACACCCGCTGCAACGCGCGGACATTCCCGCTAGTACCTTATTAAAGAAACTGGGGTTTTTACCCTTTTGGTAATTTTACCATGTGTACAAGTTTTGAAGCTACATGTATAAATGAAACAAGTCATTTTAGAAGGGGAAAATTGTAACTAAGTTTCAAACTTTTAAGACAATTGGAGGATTCCATCCAAACCATATATTTATTTCAGTGAAACAAAAAGTCAGATTGAGATTGTGAAAAGTTATGGGAAAGAGAACGACATTATGGGGGTGTTTGGGGTTCCTTTTTTTCCACCTGCTTTTGACTTATTAACTTTTATAAGTTAATAAGTTATAAAAATAGTATTTGGCAAAGCAAAAAGGCCTTTTAAAATAACTTGTGGTTTCTACTCTGAGAAGGCAAATTTTTTTTTTTGAAAGGAGAACTTCATAAACCACACCGAACCCGAAAACCGGGACGGGAAAACAAAACAACAAAACTACATATTAACAAATTTACACCAATCAGACCACAAGAAAGAGCCCTTTTTAGCCCTATGCTTATACCACAAAAAACTCACCGCCCTCACATCACTGAAAATATCCTCAACGCTACGCTTTAAGCCTTTAAACCGCAAGTCATTTCTCGCTTTCCAAAGAGACCAACAAGCCGAAATAACAATACCGTGGAGGGCCGTCCTTTCCGCCTCCCCTCTACTTCCCAACGTGTGAATCTCCAAAAGGTCACGAACAGAAAAAACAAAGAAATTCCTGATGCGACACCAGAAACTAATTTTCTCCCATGTCCCCAAAGTTAGAGGACAAGCCGTGAACACATGAAGCACCGAATCCAAACCCGAATGACAAAAACAACAAGAAGTGTCCGTCACCAACACTCCTCTCCTATTTAACGCCTCGACAGTCGGAATCCTATCCATCTCTGCACGCCAAGCCAGGATATTGCACTTTAACGGGACCCATTTACACCAATCCATAACGTATCTATTACTAAAGTCCTTCGTCGAGATCAAGACTTTCCTAACTGCCGCCACCGAAAACGAAGCCGGGCCGGCCCCGGCCCAAGACCAGCTGTCCGCTTTATCAGACAAAGAGACCGAACCGAGAGCATTGATAAGAGATTGCCACTCCGACCTCTCCGAGTCGGAGTCCGGGTCATGCCTCCATAACCAAAGCCCCTCCCCTTGAATCCTGTCACTAACCGAACATGTTTTAACCACTTCCAACCGGAAAAGAGACGGAAATTTAAGCTTCAACGGAACATCGAAGAGCCACGGGTCTAACCAAAACATGATCGAGTCGCCCCTACCGACCAAGCCCTTAAAAAAATTCCGAACCGATAAATTATCCACAAAAGGCTTCTTCAAAACCGACACAATACCACTCCAAACTCCTCCATAGGCTTTTTTAACCGGGAAAAACTCCCAATCCGACCCACCCAAATGAAGAGCACTAACAACCTTAACCCATAAATTATCTTTCTCATTTTTAAATCTCCATCCCCATTTCGAGAGAAGCGCCGTATTTGCCTCCTGAAGCTTGTGAAGACCCAACCCTCCCATATTAACCGGGGAGGCGACCCTATCCCAAGCAACCCAATGCATTTTCTTTCCCTCCGAGTTACCTCCCCAAAGGAATCTTCTAATCAAGCCCTCCAACCCATCTATCACTTTTCTCGGGGCCCGATAAATAGAGAAAAAATACGTGGGAAGACTCTCTAAGACGGACCTGATTAAGGTACATCTACCACCCAAAGAAAGTAAAGACGCTTTCCACATAGACAACCGTCTCTCAAAAATATCCAAAACCGGTCTCCAATTATTAAAACGGTTCATGTTAGCCCCGACAGTGAGGCCGAGGTAAGTGAACGGAACGCTGTCCACTTTGCACCCCACAAGACCCGCCATCTCGTCAACTTCCCCCCTACTCACCCCTAAACCAAAAATGCTGGACTTACCGAAATTAATTTGAAGGCCCGAGCACACATGAAAACACCTTAGAATCCTGACCACGTTAAGAATGTTCTCCCTACTCCATTCCCCAAGGATAATAGCGTCGTCAGCAAATAAAAGGTGCGAGATCGACGGGCCATCATTCGGAAGAGACACTCCTTTTAAAATGCCAGCTTCACACGCCTTTCTAAACATACAAGACAAGGCTTCCATGACAATGACAAAGAGAAACGGAGATATAGGATCACCCTGCCTCATGCCTTTATGGCATTTAAACTCGAAAGTCGGGGCACCATTAACCAAGACAGCAGCTCGAGCAGAAGCGATAACCCCTTTAATCCAAGTGCACCACCTGTTCGGAAACCCCATTTGAGCCAAAACGTCAACCACAAAGTTCCAATTGACGTTGTCGTATGCTTTTTCGAAGTCGATTTTGAGAAAAAAAACCTTCCTTTTAGCTCTTTTGGACCAGTTAAGAATCTCATTGACAATGAGCGGCCCGTCCAAGATATACCTTCCCCTTATAAAAGCAGATTGGGACGAAGAAATCAAATAATGCAACACCCTTTTGAGTCTATTCGCTAAGATTTTCGAGATAACTTTATTGATGATCCCAACTAGACTTATCGGCCTGTAATCCTTCAACCCAATCGGATCTGACACTTTTGGGATAAGAGCGATAAAGGAAGACCCGCACCCCATATTTATCACACCCGAATCATAGAAATCAGCCATAACGTTAAAAAAATCGTCCTCCAACAAATGCCAAAACTGTTTTAGAAATCGAAAATTTATGCCGTCCGGGCCCGGGGCTCTATCACTACCACAATCAAAGACAGCTGCCTTAATTTCCTGACGAGAGAACCGAGCCACCAACCCCTCCGCATCCTCATCCCGAACCTTGTTGATATTATAGCATGATAAGCGCGGGCGGTCAGCATAAGCTTCCACAAATTTATCTCTGAAGAATCTGAAAACTTCTTTTTTAACCAACGCCGGCTTCTCCACCCACTCCCCTTCTACAAATAACCCATGAATAGCATTAGAAGCCTTCCTGCAAATTTGAGAAGTCTGAGATTTGTAACTTCTCAAATAGGGACTTTTCAATAATTTATGACCATTACACCCTTCACTTTCAACAGATATTACACCCTTCACTTTTCAATAATTTATCCAACCACTGCCGCCATCTTCAACAATCTTCTCCTACCCCACCTTCATCTTTCAACAGATATTCATCATTAATGCATGCCTCCTACCCCATCTTCAATAGCATTAACATTAATTCATCTTCAGTATAACTTCAGTTCACCTTTCAATCGATCATATCAAACCCTTACTCCTTTTATGTTATCATTAATTTCCATCTCTGTTCATAGGTTACCAGCGACTACACCATTAATCCTCCCACTACCGCCTTCAATTACCCCCATCTACCATGCCAGCTTCGTTTATATCCAACCCTTACATCTGCCCCCTATATATCTACCATCAAACCTTTACATCTCAACAACAAAACAGAATCATCCATCTTGCTGTTGCTTGTTACTGCTGTTAGTTGTCTCTACTGTTGCTCGTTGCTGCTGGAGCCATACCGGAGATAGAATCGGCTAATTTTGCAAAAGGTAATAATAATTGTTTTCTTTTTAAAACAGGGTCCAACGGGTTGTGAATAGTAATCTCTCAACCTTTAAGGGTCGTTTCGTATTTAGTAGGATTGGTTTTGCAATTCAAAAGGGGGTTGCGGCGCAGCTTGTTGCCCGTTTACCTGCCACTTGTTTGTAATTTGCTAATTTGGAATAGTATGCTGATATGTAAAGTTCTGATTTCTTTTTAAAATGGTTATCTGAATGTGTGAATGTAACATAGGTACATATTAATATTGATCCATTCTTGATTTGTAAATTACAACAAAGCCATTGTAAATTACAGTAGTGTACTACGTCTTGATTTGAACCATGTGCACTAACTAATGGCTTTTGTTTGTTGGTAACTAATGGCTTATAATATTTGAACCATATTACACAGTTGCTTTTGTTTTTTTTTTGCTTTGTTTTTAGAGACAGTAGTGTACGTCTTTATGCACTTGAACCATGTGCACTAACTAATGGCTTCTGCACTAACTAATGGCTTTTTCGAATGAGTAATTTTACACAGCATAATATATATCAGTAAATGGATGAAAAACGCCAAAAAGTCGTTGGTTGTGAAACATCATCTACCAAGAATAAATCGAGATTATTGTGGGATGATTTTACGTTCAACGCGTTTGTGATTTTAACATGTGCTTTACATTCGTATGGGCTGTATGGGAGGGTAGTGCACATGACACCAGAATCTTCAATGAAGCCTTCGAGGGCCGGAGCTTCTATTTCCACATCCAACGGGTGGTTAGTATAAAGCATTTTTTATGTTATTAGTACTTGTTTGAAACGACTAACAACTGTTTGTTATATTTGTAGACAAATATTACGTTGTTGATGCCGGATACCCAAATACTAAAGGGCATCTTGCTCCATACAAAGGTCAAACCATTCGTTATCATATACCAGAATTTCAACATGGACAGAGTAGTGCTATGCGTGCTCCTTGCGGACCAAAAGAGACATTTAACTATCACCACTCGTCATTGTGGAATATCATTGAACGAACCTTTGGAGTATGGAAAGCTAGGTGGGCATTATTGAGAGATATGCATGTTAATTACACATACGAGCACCAAGTGAGTATTGTGATAGCATCGATGGCGATTCATAACTTTGTTAAAAAGTCTGGTATGTATGATGAAGCATTTAACACAGCCCAACAAGAATCTTACAATCCCCGCAGTACTAGTGATGAACTTCATGAAGAACTTCCGTCTACAAATCGTACTGATAATGATGGTATGTACATGGCAGCGATAAGAGATATGATTGCGCAAGATATAATGGAATTACGAAGAAGAGCATAGTATGACATTAGTTTGCTATTCTTGTGCATTTTTTGTGTTTTTTTAGCAATCTAAATGTAATATTATGATGTTCTAATTAGGAAATTATAAAATATGTAAACAAATGTTATGTTATATGTCTCATGAAGTTGTTTTTCAATATGCAAGAGAGGAAAAAAATAAACAAGCATTTTTAAAGGATGTCCTTTTTGGTCATTTTACATGAATAAGTTAAACCAAACACCTTTTAAAAAAACTACTTATTGACTTATTGGCTCATAAGCTAACCCAAACACTTTTTTAAAAAGGCCTTTTCAAAAAGTTAGACTGAGTGTAGTGGGGCAACCTGTTGAGTGGGCGTCTTGCGACACGTGGCGCCACGTCACATAAGAGGATTCTGACCAAAAAAGGGGTAGTGGGGCAACCTTGCTGGGTGGGGCGTCTTGCGACACGTGGCACCCATTTATTTTGTCTTTTTTTATGTAAAAGATATAAAAAAAATCCTATTTTTTATAAAAGTCTTTTTTTACTTCAACCAAAATAAAAAAATACATCAACTAAAAAAAAAATTACTTCAACCAAAATAAAAATAATACATCAACTAAAAAAAAAAATACTTCAACCAAAATAAAAAAATACATCAACTAAAAAAAAAATTACTTCAACCAAAATAAAAAAATTACTTCAACAAAGGTTATATTTTTCTCGAATTTCTTGCTTCATTTGCTCGGCTAAAGCGAGCTCGGCTCCAGTAAGGTTTGTCGTGTCGGTTGTTAATATTTGCAAATCAAGTGCTTTTTGACGACTTTCTTTCGGCTTTAGCTTTCGGTCCCCGTGTTCTTTTTTTAAGTTGATCCGTTGTTGGCTCGTTTGCAACAACCCGTCTAACTTATTGGTCACTTTTTCGAACGTTTCGGTGTAGTCGATTCGTGCACCGCTAGAAGACGTTTGGGCGGCTTTTTTGGCCCTATCTCGGCCAACCGGTCGTTGTGGTGGTTGAAACGGTTCGGGCTCTTCGTTGTCTTCCTCAATGTCGTTGAGATTTATTTGGCACCGAGCGTCCGAACCGGTACTTTGTTGGTCGTTTGAGGATGAGGTTTTTGACCGCTTAGCCGACGGTTGGCCACGACTTTTAAATGGATCGAAGGCGATGACTATGTGAAATTTCGAACTCCTTCTTAAAAATTGCCAAATAGCAAGATAAGGAAACGCCTTATTGTGTTCGGCTCGGAATTCATTTTGGGGGTTTGCTTGGAGCATCGCATCGTCGGAACCACTTTGGCGCACACGCGAGTTACTTAGGCGAGTGTATATTTGGTTGAAACTTTGAATCAAAGGACGCATTTTACGCCACTTCGCGCCGATACCATCGGCATCACGGTATCCTTCTTCTTGATCTTCCAACTTGAGGAAAACGTTGTAAATACGAGACCAATATGTTTTTTCCTTTTGATAGTTACTACACTTCGGGTCTTCGGTTATTTCTAGCCAAGCCTTTGACAAGCTCATTTCCTCGTTGGAAGTCCATGGTATCGGTTTGGTTTTCAAGCGTTCTTCACCCGGTGTTTTCCTCTTGTGTGAACGTTTCTTTTTTTGACCGACATCGAACTGGGTCTCCGGAACTTCTTCGTCATCTAAATCAACCACTAGATGGAATACAAACAAAGTTAAAAAAAAAAAACATATTCTTTACAAAAAAATTTCTAAAAAATTTATACCATTTTGTTGGCTCGATCCTCCAACGTTTTGAAAACCACCGGGTTGTTGTGTGTTCCAAGTGGTGAACCCCATATGTTGCGGTATCGTCGTATTGTTGTAGTATACTTGCGGTGTAGGGCTAGCAACGTGCATATTATTGAAATAGGCGTAAAAAGCGGGGTTATTTAAAACGTTTGGGTCCGTCAGATCGGGTTGTGGATTGGAAGATTGTGTATTTTGGTTGAAAGGAGGGATGTTGTGGGGATACATTTTGATGAGTTGATAGAAGATTGGTATAAATTTTGATGAGTTGATAGAAGATTGGTATAAATTTTGATGAGTTTGAGAGAAAATTGTGGTAAAAATGTGTTTGATATGGGGTATTTTATAAAGGTTGGATTATTAAAAAATAAAAAATAATAAGCTTAGCCAACATAACCGTTGGCAACGGATATATTCAAATCAAAACATTTGAAATTGGGCGACGAGATTGAGACGGGCTGGAGGGGGTCGCCCCCCAAGTCGCCCCCGGGGGCGGTGTTCCAGGCGACTTGGGGCGACCTGGGGGTGGGAGTCGCCCCACTACACTCAGTCTTATAAGTTAATAAGTCCTTCTCACAAAAAGTCTTTTTTTAACTTAAATAAGCTAACCCAAACACCCCCTATTAAGAAGCTGCCCCTCATTCGGTTCTTCTCTTCAATCAACTCAATGGTCTCTCTTTCAATGCTAATAACCCTTGAATTCCCTCATTCATAATCACCGGCATTAAAATCCCCAACTGAATTTTTTATCAATTTCAATTCCCCTCACCCTTTCTAGCCCCAAATCATTCCCAAATCAATTGTATTGAATCACACCAGCACCAGCAACCGTAATCTATCCATTCTTTTCTCTAACAAAAGCATCACCATCATGAAGAACAACCTGAAGAATCAAAATCTCTTCATTTATGCGAACGTCATCCCTCAAAATCAAACATCTGAATGTCAATTTCAAAGGTACGGTTACTCAATTGTTTCATCGCTTATGTTGATTATGCTGTGTTTTTGTTTTTGTTTCTACTCCAACTAAACCCCTGTCAATATGTGTATCTAATATTTGTTTCTTTATCTACCTTAGGAATATACATGGGTGTTATTGAAATTTCAAATTTTGTATGAACACCCTTAATGAACTTTTTTTTATCAGTTCACGGACAAAACTCGAATTTGCTTTCGAGATGCTTTCTACCGACTTGCAGAAAGCTCAAAACAATCATTGAACTCACGCCAAGATGGAGAATCTACGATGACTTCTATTTGATGATTCGTCGTCGAGGTGCGTAGTTAGCTCATAACTTTTGCATGCTGAATCTTCATTCATGTAACATAGTTAGAAACTAGTGGTGCTTACAAGTACCGTATCTTTGGGCGGCTTTCATAAGAAAGTAAGATCTTTTTTCCAATGAAGGAAAATGTTTTGACTTCTTTCGTTATAGAAAAATTGCGGTGGTGCCCTTTGTTTTAGGCTTTGATTTGAGCTTATTAATAGAGGTGCCAAATTCACACGGGTCGGGTCAGGTTGGGTTCACTATGTTTTTATGGCGGTGGTAGTAAAGGCAATGGCGGTGAATAGGGCCTTTTGTTATAGGACTGTAATCCAACTTCTTGTTAGAGCCTTACTAAGAATATTTGCTATCATAGTGGGCCGTGTTTAATATAGATAATTTGAAGTAGAGAATTGTAAGAGCCACATAAGATTTGAAAGTAATAAGCCAAACTTGAACATTTAAATGTATTTCCTAACCATGCTTGTAAATGATAACAGTAATAATACTTGAGAAATATAACTATTATCAACCTCATCAAGAAGGGTTGTTTACCCCAAACAATGAAAAGGATTTCTGGAAGTCCTACATTCAAATCATGTTCTTAACCAGTGATCTTGGACTACATTCAATTTGAAGTCCAGTAGATTTGAGTTTTATAATAAAAAGTGTGTATATGTAAACCATTGATTCTTGCTGTCAGATGCATACTTTCACAAGTACAGTTTTGTAATATTTATTTATGTAGTTTTGTGTGTCAAATGTTGATTGAATAACCAAAATTGAGAATCCTATAACATAGTATCTGAGCATAACTGTTTGTTCTGTATGGAAACTTGTTTTGAACTGGTTCTATGCAACTTTATATGCATACGTGAGTAGGCGAGTGTAACACCCGTTCTTAATAATTGAGGTTTTACGTATCATTTAAGAAAAACAATCATGTAATTAAGATTACATATGCATTGGAAAATTTCGGGTTTATTAAAACTTTTTACAATTTAAAAGTATACAACATATCATGTGTACGTTCGTCATTTAACATAATAACGATACATAGTGCGGAAGCTTATTTCGTGATCGTGTTCGGTTCTTGCTCGTCGCTTGATCTTCATCCGTGCACTCATGGCATTCACCTATGATCAAAACCAACTTAAAAGTTAGTTTTGATAGTCAAATATTAAGTTCAAACAAGTACAGGGGCTAAAAATGACAAAAAAATAACAATTTTCGGAGTTTGGGGGCTAGGTGTGACGCCAAGGGCCTAGGCGTCACGCCTAGCCCCTGTTTTCACAGCCTTTTGCTTCAGCTGATGCTGTACATACTCAGCATGATCTGATTTCACGGAAACAGTCATAACTTCTTCGTTATTGATCCGTTTTACCCGATTCTTTTTCCTACGCGTCCGTAATTTAATCCTCCATCTTATGGAGTTAAAATCCTACATCCAACATAAGAAATTTTGAGACTTCTAAGCCTTTGACTCGTTACCTTTTTACCGAATTTTAACCCGTTTATGCATTTTATCAAACAAACGTATTTGTTTGATTCCTATATTACATACACTTCTACAAATTAATGTTACCTACCATATTAGGTTCTAATCATAGGTTTATTACACAATTTAAACCCGTTTTCGCTTGTATGCTTATTTTGACCCGTTAAGGGTATTTAAGCACTTTCGAGCCTAAAATCGCTCTCGATTGTTTCTAGCATTTCATCACCACATTTCTTATCCTATAATATCCCACCACAATTGTGTTTATGGCGGGTTTGATGTGGTGATCTATATAAACCAAATTTTACCTCTCGAATCATTATTTTACGGCAAAAACTCAAATAGTACCGTTTGACTAATATAATACCTCTTTCAACTTCTATACTTAATCATAAAACTTGTTTCCAAACAACCTTTAAAGGTTGTTTGTTCGAATTAGCTAACAAGGGCGTTTTGGTCCTTTTTAGTCTTTCAATTACGACAAGGTTTTTTGAGAGCATGTTTGACCCATGATTCTTCTTTTGAATTATGATCTTGCTCGAAAAGTTAATATGCTTTTCAAAACGCCACTACCCTCTTTTAAAACATTCGGTTTACCCACTTAAGTAACCATTGTCTATCTAAGACTTCATTAAATACTCATTGAACCTTTCGTTCTCAATGAATCATTACTCCATTACACATACCTGGCTCGGGTCAATGTATTGACCTGATTTAATGCCTTGCTATAATATTCGCTAAATAGTAGCGATGCAAATATCATTTCTACATTTATTCCTGAAATCATATAACTCGACAAGAATCATTAGTCGCTATTATCAAAAGGTGGTATCTTCACCCTTTGACCCGTTTGGTCTAAATGACTGATTATATTGGCGAGATGACATGTATTTTCATCTCGACTATATGACTCGCTCCGATTTACATCATGCGGTCGCTTTACTTATAATTCATTTCTTAACACTTTTCGGCCTATTAAGGCTTACTTCATAAGTGTCTTTTAAAGCTAATAGTTATGGTCGATGCATGACCAATTTACCGTTTTACCCTTATTGTTTGTTTTGGTTTACCCTATAAGGCAACCATTCAAAAATTTATTTTCCATTTGTCATAAAAAGATCAAATTACCGATTTAACTCCTTTTAAACCATCAACATGGTTTCTTGTCATACTCGACTATCTTGTTCCGTACGTTTACACGCCGGAACATCATACCTCAATTATGTATTTATCTTATTCGTAACTAATACAATAAGAGAATACTCTAAAATATAAGACTAGTGTAAGTTATACTTACCTTACTTCCAAATTATGCTTTTTCCGTCATTCTTTCTTCGTTTGACCCGCTTTGTTCCCAAGCTTTCACCTAGCTTGTTAATCGTCAAACTATCATTGCAAATTGTAAGATGGTTAGATTAGTCATAATTATTCACGACTATTCCATCTCACTTATTTCATACGTCGAAACTACTATTCGACTTCATGATTAGTTAACTTAGCTTATTAAAGTTAACCACTTCAAATTACAAGGTTCACAACATTAAGTCTAAATCAACATTATATTTAGAACCCTTCTCACTTCATATTACGCGTAATCACCATATCATTCAAATGCGCGTTTTCGCTCTAATTTCAACACTTTAGTTTTCACTTAGGCATTTTAACAAACACCTAGTGTGCATACATTTTTACACATTTACAACTAGTTCATAACTAGTTATTTTTACCAAGATTAACATCAAAATTCACCACTATCACTTATGATCAAATACTCAAACTTGCAAATTGTTTAAGTATTTCCCGATTACTAACATGCATGATGATCCTAATCACAATCATATCATCAAATTCATCATATGATTAAAACCCACTTAACCTAGTGTGGTAAATCATTCAATCATTCAATCCATAGCATGTTATGTATGATTTTCACTTAGGGTTTTGTTCCTAAGCAAATATACATCACTAATCTAGCCATAGCTTCTCTAATCCATGCCTAATTCGTGATTAGGATGATTATCCAATTTTTACAACTTCAAGATTGTTAGAAATTCGACATACCTTACGATCCTCTTGACTTGGTGACCGTTTCTATGTGTTCAAATCCGAATTTGACCCTTGTTTGATCCTCCAATTTGAGGGTTTTGTTGAAGTTTAGGGTTGAGCTCCATGGGAGCTTTCCTGAGATCGATCCAGAACACACATTTGTGTGTGTGTTTGTGTTTTGTGTAGTTAAATAACTTTTCTAGTTATCCCACTTTAACCCCTCGTGTTTGGTTCGTTATTAAGTAGGCCACAACCTACTTATTTTTAACCATATTCCCACTTATTAACTAGGTTTAATATTCCTAGTTAACTTAGCGGGTTCAGGAATATTTATGGCTAAGTTTATTTTAAGTCCCGTTAGGTCGGCCTTCTATAAACTTTTTTTCCTCAAAAGCCTTTATTCTACTTTTATTTAATATTAGGTTTATTTATTTAAAATCCTAATATTCACCGGGTTACTTTTACCACTAACGGTATTTTACCCGTCTTTTAGTATTAACATGGGTTAATTACCAAACCCATTTTCGGGGTGTTACAAGTCTACCCCCCTTAAAGAGGTTTCGTCCTCGAAACCTTTTCTTACATAATTTATTGAGTTTCAAACCCAATGTACATAAACTGAGTAACCTTCTAAGCATTACTCACACTTTGACCATTTGTTAGTGTCATTAGACAAATATGGTAACATCTTTTAATTACACAACATATGTATCTTTTATGCGAATTTACGCAACTCAGAATAACGCCATCTGGTCATTTCGACTTATTTGTTTAACTTAGCGAAATCCATCGCCTTTATACTTTCGGATTCTTTGTGAATCCGTTATTTTCACCCATTTGGATGTTTCTAGTGAGATCTTTCACTGTTTACAAACAGACCCCTTTTCTTTACGAACTTATTCGTTTGGTTCATTCGTACAGCATTCGCCACTAAAATGAATTTCCTGCTTTTATCTTATTTATTTAGCACTATCTAGATGTGCTATTAATGGAATTCTACAAGGCATATTACCACATACCTTCCGGCTTTATCCTTTTTATCGTGCCTATACTCGATCTGACTTCCCAACACTTTGCTTATGTTGCCTTGTGATCGCTCATTATAGGCGATCAATACTTTTCGTTATTATGACCTCATGGACCATCACTGCCGTTTTGTACTCACTTACCTTTATTATTTGGCTTGACTGAGTAGCCATTTGGCCACTTGGTCATACACGCTTATCAACTATGATTATTTCACGCTAATCTTAATATAGATAGCGTGTTGAACACTTTCTTAATTTAAATATTGACCTTAACCGGCCTCACTGACTAGTCTTGTTAGTCCAGTTACTTTATACCCATCTCTCGGGCTACTATGTGATTTTATTTCACATAACTTTCCTGACCGTGATCGCGTCACGTCGTGTTTTAGGTTTATTTCCCAATCATCTCATACTATATATGTTTGATAAAACGCTGTTTTGACTAAAACGGAATTTTAGTTTAATGTTTTATCTTTAATTTATGTCAAGCAATTTTGACGACTTGGCATTTACTCTTTTACAGTCTCTGTTTTACGCGAGGATTCTCATTGGTTCTCTCTCTTCATTTCTATATTCCGACTTTGTCCTCGAGTTTGACGTTTTACAAAAACGACTCGTTTAGAGACATATTCGCATTTTCCGGGTTCGAGTGTAAGTACACTCCCTCCCAATGCTTGTCTAAATCATTTTTCATGTTTGCGTTTTCTGGGTTCGAGTGTAAGTACACTCCCTCCCAATACTTGTCTAAATCATTTTTCATGCTTGCGTTTTCTGGGTTCGAGTGTAAGTACACTCCCTCCCAATACTTGTCTAAATCATTTTTCATGCTTGCGTTTTCTGGGTTCGAGTGTAAGTACACTCCCTCCCAATACTTGTCTAAATCATTTTTCATGCTTGCGTTTTCTGGGTTCGAGTGTAAGTACACTCCCTCCTAATACTTGTCTAAATCATTTTTCATGCTTGCGTTTTCTTCACTCGGGCTCATCATCCTAATGTAATACGCTTCCGTCACCCGGCTGTGCGTTTACATTATTATCAATTAATTTGCTCATTTGGGTACTTTTAAGTTAGTCCCATTCACACCGCCCTTACTACATCGGATGTAAACGTGTCCGCCATAAGAAGTTCATGGTATCATATGCCACTACTTACTTGGCCAGAGTAAGCGATTAACACATGACACACATGACCTTTTTATAGTTTTCATATCACGCCCTATGTAAGTAACGCCTCTATTTGTTTCTCTTGGAAACAATATCCCGAATACATTTTCTATTCGGGTTTTTCCAAGTTTTTAATCTACATATGCAACTTTCAATTTCTACTTATTTGTTGCATATTACTATTTGTGCGATTATTTAAAATGTGCACCTGGTAATGTTTGCCCCAACGGGCGTTCCTTGCCATTAACCTTGTTCGCGGTCGTTACGCGATTTAGTCCTCGGTGAGCATGCTCCTCTCGTCATACTTCGGACCGTTCCATCATCATATCTACAATTCGTTTGACACTCGTCGTCTTCAAACGCGAGTGTCCTTACTTCCAAATTAAAACATTCACAAAGTTAGTAACGTCAACTTCAATAATCGCCCGTATTATAATACAAGGCTTTTTCTACTGTACGCGTCAACGCGCGTATTTTCGTCAACTATATCAATCATTTTAATTGGGGTAACGTGTATCACACGATAGCCCTATGTGTTGTTTACAAAACTTTAGCATGCTAAACTATTAACATACTTGTACTTACCGGATTTACGATCAAGCTTCGAACCGAACACCAATCTTTATTAAGAGCATAAGGTTTAAGTCCAAGCATAGTTTTCCTACCATACTTGAATCTCTTAAACCAAGGCTCTGATACCAACTTGTAACACCCGTTCTTAATAATTGAGGTTTTACGTATCATTTACGAAAAACAATCATGTAATTAAGATTACATATGCATTGGAAAATTTCGGGTTTATTAAAACTTTTTACAATTTAAAAGTATACAACATATCATGTGTACGTTCGTCATTTAACATAATAACGATACATAGTGCGGAAGCTTATTTCGTGATCGTGTTCGGTTCTTGCTCGTCGCTTGATCTTCATCCGTGCACTCATGGCATTCACCTATGATCAAAACCAACTTAAAAGTTAGTTTTGATAGTCAAATATTAAGTTCAAACAAGTATAGGGGCTAAAAATGACAAAAAAATAACAATTTTCGGAGTTTGGGGGCTAGGTGTGACGCCAAGGGCCTAGGCGTCACGCCTAGCCCCTGTTTTCACAGCCTTTTGCTTCAGCTGATGCTGTACATACTCATCACGATCTGATTTCACGAAAACGGTCATAACTTCTTCGTTATTGATCCGTTTTACCCGATTCTTTTTCATACGCGTCCGTAATTTAATCCTCCATCTTATGGAGTTAAAATCCTACATCCAACATAAGAAATTTTGAGACTTCTAAGCCTTTGACTCGTTACTTTTTTACCGAATTTTAACCCGTTTATGCATTTTATCAAACAAACGTATTTGTTTGATTCCTATATTACATACACTTCTACAAATTAATGTTACCTATCATATTAGGTTCTAATCATAGGTTTATTACACAATTTAAACCCGTTTTCGCTTGTATGCTTATTTTGACCCGTTAAGGGTATTTAAGCACTTTCGAGCCTAAAATCGCTCTCGATTGTTTCTAGCATTTCATCACCACATTTCTTATCCTATAATCTCCCACCACAATTGTGTTTATGGCGGGTTTGATGTGGTGATCTATATAAACCAAATTTTACCTCTCGAATCATTATTTTACGGCAAAAACTCAAATAGTACCGTTTGACTAATATAATACCTCTTTCAACTTCTATACTTAATCATAAAACTTGTTTCCAAACAACCTTTAAAGGTTGTTTGTTCGAATTAGCTAACAAGGGCATTTTGGTCCTTTTTAGTCTTTCAATTACGACAAGGTCTTTTGAGAGCATGTTTGACCCATGATTCTTCTTTTGAATTATGATCTTGCTCGAAAAGTTAATATGCTTTTCAAAACGCCACTACCCTCTTTTAAAACATTCGGTTTACCCACTTAAGTAACCATTGTCCATCTAAGACTTCATTAAATACTCATTGAACCTTTCATTCTCAATGAATCATTACTCTATTACACATACCTGGCTCGGGTCAATGTATTGACCTGATTTAATGCCTTGCTATAATATTCGCTAAATAGTAGCGATGCAAATATCATTTCTACATTTATTCCTGAAATCATATAACTCGACAAGAATCATTAGTCGCTATTATCAAAAGGTGGTATCTTCACCCTTTGACCCGTTTGGTCTAAATGACCGATTATATTGGCGAGATGACATGTATTTTCATCTCGACTATATGACTCGCTCCGATTTACATCATGCGGTCGCTTTACTTATAATTCATTTCTTAACACTTTTCGGCCTTTTAAGGCTTACTTCATAAGTGTCTTTTAAAGCTAATAGTTATGGTCGATGCATGACCAATTTACCGTTTTACCCTTATTATTTGTTTTGGTTTACCCTATAAGGCAACCATTCAAAAATTTATTTTCCATTTGTCATTAAATGATCAAATTACCGATTTAACTCCTTTTAAACCATCAACATGGTTTCTTGTCATACTCGACTATCTTGTTCCGTACGTTTACACGCCGGAACATCATACCTCAATTATGTATTTATCTTATTCGTAACTAATACAATAAGAGAATACTCTAAAATATAAGACTAGTGTAAGTTATACTTACCTTACTTCCAAATTATGCTTTTTCCGTCATTCTTTCTTCGTTTGACCCGCTTTGTTCCCAAGCTTTCACCTAGCTTGTTAATCGTCAAACTATCATTGCAAATTGTAAGATGGTTAGATTAGTCATAATTATTCACGACTATTCCATCTCACTTATTTCATACGTCGAAACTACTATTCGACTTCATGATTAGTTAACTTAGCTTATTAAAGTTAACCACTTCAAATTACAAGGTTCACAACATTAAGTCTAAATCAACATTATATTTAGAACCCTTCTCACTTCATATTACGCGTAATCACCATATCATTCAAATGCGCGTTTTCGCTCTAATTTCAACACTTTAGTTTTCACTTAGGCATTTTAACAAACACCTAGTGTGCATACATTTTTACACATTTACAACTAGTTCATAACTAGTTATTTTTACCAAGATTAACATCAAAATTCACCACTATCACTTATGATCAAATACTCAAACTTGCAAATTGTTTAAGTATTTCCCGATTACTAACATGCATGATGATCCTAATCACAATCATATCATCAAATTCATCATATGATTAAAACCCACTTAACCTAGTGTGGTAAATCATTCAATCTTTCAATCCATAGCATGTTATGTATGATTTTCACTTAGGGTTTTGTTCCTAAGCAAATATACATCACTAATCTAGCCATAGCTTCTCTAATCCATGCCTAATTCGCGATTAGGATGATTATCCAATTTTTACAACTTCAAGATTGTTAGAAATTCGACATACCTTACGATCCTCTTGACTTGGTAACCGTTTCTATGTGTTCAAATCCGAATTTGACCCTTGTTTGATCCTCCAATTTGAGGGTTTTGTTGAAGTTTAGGGTTGAGCTCCATGGGAGCTTTCCTGAGATCGATCCAGAACACACATTTGTGTGTGTGTTTGTGTTTTGTGTAGTTAAATAACTTTTCTAGTTATCCCACTTTAACCCCTCGTGTTTGGTTCGTTATTAAGTAGGCCACAACCTACTTATTTTTAACCATATTCCCACTTATTAACTAGGTTTAATATTCCTAGTTAACTTAGCGGGTTCAGGAATATTTATGGCTAAGTTTATTTTAAGTCCCGTTAGGTCGGCCTTCTATAAACTTTATTTCCTCAAAAGCCTTTATTCTACTTTTATTTAATATTAGGTTTATTTATTTAAAATCCTAATATTCACCGGGTTACTTTTACCACTAACGGTATTTTACCCGTCTTTTAGTATTAACGTGGGTTAATTACCAAACCCATTTTCGGGGTGTTACAGCGAGTTTATTTTTTGATGATATGATGTTGAATGTTGGGTTTACATGTAAAAGACACATGGGTATTTATATGTTGTTGTTGGCTCGACTAACTGATCAGGGGTTAGATGTGTTGTGAAGACAATGTAGTTGCTGCATTTCCATGGATAACCGTGAAGATTCGACAAAGTTACTCGCCCCTATTATCCTTCTTTGGTTGTTTTCTCATAGAGACAAAAGTTGAGTTTTACGCCTCTCATCCTTCCCGTTTTCTATGTTTTTTTATCCAATATATGAGATTTGGGAATTGATTTTATGCCCTTTTTTGTTGTTGCAGCCGACATGGCTTAATTCTCATCATACAAAAATCTAGCCCCATGTTGATGAGGTAAGTTTAGCAAAGGACAAACTGTTTTATTTCTTTTAAGAACCTAATTTTGTAGCAATAACTAAACATAAACCCCTCAAGATAATCATGGTCTGTAATGTATGATTGCAAATTTAATGATCATGGTAAAACATACAAAATGGGTCGGGCGGATGGGTAACATAGGCAGGATTAGTGATCATGTAAACAAAAACCCCTCAAGATAATCAGGGTCTGGGCGCTTTCTGTTCGAATTTCTTTTTTGTAGTCATGTTAGGCCATCCATAGTGGTCATGTGAATGTGAAATAATAGTTCAGTCACATAGGCAGGAGTGGTTCCACCCCTTACACTCACTAAGGGGGTGTTTGTTTTTTTAGAAAAGTACTTCAGAACCTCTTTTCTCTTCCCCACGCAGACCACGCGCAGACATAGGGGTCTGCAGCTTGTTTGTTTTTTAAAGGGTTTTCATTAAAAAACCTCTTCCTCACCTCTTTTTTTCACACAGATGTGGCCTTATGTCTTTTTGCCTCTTCACAAATCTTCTCCATAAAAAATAAAACCCTAGTTTCCTTTCCAGCCGCACCCAGCTCTTCTCCCACCTCTCCACGTCTGCCATCACTGCTCCACATCCGGCTCCACCTCCGGCGCCGCCTCAGCCCTCGACGTCGCACCCCAGCCCCCCACAACACCGCCTCAGCCCCTCGAAGTCTCCTTTCTTTCTGGCATAAATCAAAGGTACAATAGTTTCTACTCACATACATACATTTGGTAGGTTAAATTAAGGCTTGAATTTCAAAAGTAGTAATAATTTGTTTACACAGCAGCTACACCTAACCTAATTCTGTTTCAATAGTTTCTACTCATATACATCTTATCTTGCTAGTTTATAAATGTTTAGAATTTCATAATTCTGTTTCAATGTATGTGTTTTTGTTAACCTGTACAATAATGAATTTCATAATTCACTTTCACATGTAATGTTAGTTCATAATTTTTGTCAAAAGTGTTCCTTTTCTTGTTTGTTGTTGGTTTAAAATTGTTAATTTGTTAATGTTAGTTCATAATGTTTGTAAAAAAATTGTTCGTTTTGTTGTTAGCGTTAGGTTATAATTGTTAATTTGTAATGTTAGTTCATAATTTTTGTCAAAAAAGTGTTCCTTTTCTTGTTTGTTGTTAGTTTAAAATTGTTAATTTGTTAATGTTAGTTCATAATGTTTGTCAAAAAATTGTTCCTTTTGTTGTTTGTTGTTAGTGTTAGGTTATAATTGTTAATTTGTTAATGTTAGTTCATAATTTTTGTCAAAAAAATTGTTCCTTTGGTTGTTTGTTGATTAGTAGAAATGGGAGAGAAACAACAATGGTCAAACAACCATCTAAAATGCTTATTAGAGACTTGCATTGAAGAGATAAACACGGTGGGTAGAAAAGGCTTGAGTTTGCATAAAGACTCGTGGAATAAATTAGGAAAAGTTCTTAAGGAAAAGTTTGGCTTGGATTTGACTAAAAACAAATGAAGAATGCATATGATAATCTTAAAGCCAAATACTTGTGGAATAAATTAGGAAAAGTTCTTAAGGAAAAGGCTCCTTTCTTTCTGAGCCTACTTCCGAGCCCACTTCTGAGCCTAATCCTGAGCCCACTTCTGAGCCTACTTTCGAGCCTACTTCTGAGCCTAATCATGAGCCTAATCCAAACAAAAGGGCCAAAATCTCAAAATCATCTATTAACCATGATGATTTAGCACGTGATATGCAGAAGGCTCTACATGTTTTGATTAAAGGCAAAGAAGGGCCAACAGTTCGTGAGTGTTCTGAGAAGTTAAAGTTGGTTGGGTTAGACCTGGTAGATCATATATTCTTAGCTGCTTTTCACATTTTTGGGGTGTCCTCCGACGTGAGAGAGGCGTGGATGGCATTGCCAGAAATTCCCGAGGTCTTAAGAGGGTTGATCGGGATGACGGCAAAAAGTTTAGGCCTGCTAAAGTAGTGAAGACCTTACATGCTTAACACGACTGTTAGGTTTTGTTTATGTTTGAGACATTGATTGCTTTTGTTTATGTTTGAGACATTTTATGCTTTTGTTTATGTTTAAGACATTTTATGCTTTTGTTTATGATTGTATCCTTTGGTTTATGCTTATGCTTTTGGTTGTTTATAACTGTTAAAACAGGTTCATAATGGATTATAATAAGAAATTACTTCTCGTTATTCTTATGTACTTGTATGTCCGGTTTTTTTGGAAGAGAGGTTTAAAACGAGTGTGAGACAATGATTCACGTATGACGGGACATAAATACACGTTAGAGTTATTGACAGGAAATCCCAAACAATGCATTGAACTTCTACGTATGTCTCGTGAATCATTTGTCCGACTATGTGCACATTTTAGAGCAAATTATTTGTTAAAGGATAGTAAACATGTATCGGTTGAGGAGAAGATGGCTATGTTTTTTATGATAATCGGTCATAATCAACGATATGTAGTTATCAAGCGTAGATTTCAACACTCAAAGCAAACAATTCATAAATATTTTTATGAAGTCTTGGATAAAATGATGCTTTTTGCCAAAGAAATGATAGTACCAACTTCTTTCAATCCTAATCCAAACATACCAGGACATAACAAGAGACTACGACGGGTTTTTAAAGGAGCGCTTGGTGCACTAGATGGAACTTTAATACATGCTGTTGTCCCTACTAGTAAACAAGATTTATATAGAGGAAGAGGAAAAGGAGATTGTTATCAAAATGTATTAGCAATTTGTGACTTCAACATGATTTTTACGTTCGTCGTGGCCGGATGGGAAGGTGTAGCACATAATATTATCAGAGGCATTATAGATCCAGATACACCATTCCCCTTTCCACCACAAGGTATGTTTATGTTTTGTTAAATATTTATCACTTGGTTTACTTTTCTAAATAATTGTATATCTTTACAGACAAGTATTATCTTTGTGATGCCGCGTATGCACACATACGTGGATTTATGGCTCCATATCGTAATGTGAGGTATTGGCTAGGAGATTTTCGCCGAAGACGTGCATTGACTAATAAAGAGAAATTTAATCATGCTCATGCAAGACTTCAGAACGTAATTGAGCGTGCTTTTGGTGTCTTGAAAGCAAGATTCCCTATTTTGAAGAGGATGGCACCATTTCCATTAGTTACACAAAGGAACATTACCATTGCATGTTTCGCGCTATATAATTTTATAAGGAAAGAGGGTTTGAGCGATGAATTGTTTACAGAATACGATCAACCCAATGTTTCGGTGCATAATAGGCTAGTGCACGTTGATGCTGATGAAGATGAGGTTGAAGCACATGGTACTGCTTCGAATCGGGAATATATGACTCAGTTACGAGATGAGATTGCTGAGCAGTTAATGCAAAGCATGGATACATATTTAAAAAAAATGTTGTTGTCTTTTTTATGAATATTATTTCAGTATTGTATAACTATTATTTAAGCTTGAATGTTGAAAAACTTTTATAAGTTTAATAAATCAGTTTATTTATATTTCAGTTTATTTCAGCAGTTTGCAGAAGTAAAAAAAAACAAACAGTCTTCTTCTTGCAGACTGCAGACATTTGGTCCAGCACTTCTACTACAGATGTCTGCAGATGTGGTCCGCAGATTGCAGACATTTTACCTCATAAAAAACAAACAGCACCTAAGGTGTGTAATGGTAATTGAATGTGAGCCAGCCTTGTAATTGGGTTTTTAGTCCATCTCATTCATTATTAAAAATGTATATTTTAAACCTTTTAATATTACTTTTTATATTCTCAAAAACTGTTTTAGACAAATTTGCTACAATTTTTAGATTTTTTTTTGCGACACAGTACATACAATTGTTTTAAATAAAAGTATTTTTTATTTTGATCTTTCCACAAATTTCCTACAGGCTTAAAGTTACAAGAATCCAACAAAATTGCGAAAAATTTTGTTTTATTTATTTATTTAGTTTTTTTTTTGCAAAAAAAATTGCAGAAATTTTAAAAAATAGAAAAAAACCTATAAACAATATTTAAATACGTATACCAAAAATCCTAATAAAAAGTTTGTTTTCATATTACAAGCCTACTACAATCTTAACATTTCAAAACGTAATACAAAACAAAAGTTAATATGAAAATACGCTTTTGTAATAGTAACCAAAAATCCTAATCAAAAGGGTTTTCATATTATAAAACTAATACGATCTAAGCATTTCAAAATGTAATACAAAACGAAAGTTAATATAAAAACGCGCTTTTGTAATATGAAAAGGGCGTTTTCATATTACAAAACTAATACGATGTTTACTTTTTTATTGAATTATTCATCATTTCTTCCATCATTGTTTGCAGTACTGCATTTGTGGCCTGCTCCCGTTCACGCTCTGCCCACTCTTGTTCCCATTGTGCAAAACGGGCTTCCATATTTTTTTAGGCCTCTCTTTCTGTTTCCAACTCCGCTTGAACTTTTTGAAGTTAGAATTTATCAAAGTAGACATTATTAATACATATTAACAAAAAAAAAAAAAAAAACAAATTGTAACATTAAACACATATTTAAGGGTGTTACCTAGTTACATATTCGGTTATCGAAATATCAAGTTTAATGTGGTAAAATCTGAATGGTTATCGGGTTGAAGGTTGGGTTTGGAATGATTCGGGTATTTGGGCTACATACTTCAAGCCTTTTGAGCTGCAATCTAAATGATATTTGCAGATTTGGCTACAAAACCACTAGCAAATGAGCAAACTCCAATTGTCAAATAGAACTTAACTTTAAAAAGTAGCAAACTCCAAGTTAAAGAATAATTGTGGAAATCTATCTTTTAGCTAACTTTTTTTTAATCAGCCTAGTATAGACCTCATGGATAGCAAATGAGCAAACTCCAATCGTCAAATGGAACTTAACTTTAAAAAGTATCAAACTCCAAGTTAAAAAATAATTGTGGAAATCTATCTTTTAGCTAACTTCTTTTTTTAATCAGCCTAATATGGAACTCATGGATATCTATCATGTTGATAACTTCTTGTTTTTTTAACTTGTTTCCCCCGTTCACGGTTTTCTATTCCAAGTGGCGACACATAATGTAAAATCATTGTAGAACGAGTGGGCTCTACGTGGGTTGATTTTAATCAGCCTTGCTGCACAGATCACCTTAATTCTACTAGGCAACATTTGAAAATACAATCATTTACTATCAATGCAAAAATTCCGAAATATACCGGCTTTAACCCATGCCATAATCCAATGTCCTCTAGGCGTAAGCCTACAAAATGTTTGACAAGTTTCTATCACATTGTACTCTTTTAGCACTGTACTACCATATTAAAGCAACACGCCAACAAATATCATAAACCTAAAACTTTAGATAATTGCAGTTCTATATGTGAAGGCTAACGGGTCAAGCTAAAAGATCAATAATAATGTTGATACCTCTTGTGACTGCCCGGCATCATCATATGACGCACAAGTTGTGGAAGATGGTGTGCCGGTCACCAAAAAATGAGGATCAGAATATCCTAACCCGAACAACTTACTGCCCTAAGACTTGGGATGCAAACTCTCCCACATAGCCAAATCATCGCATTCTGTTTCTTTCGGATACATTTTTTCAAGATTGTTGCGTGTATGCGAGCTAAAATTTTTGAAATGAAACCTTTGAACACTAACACTTGAATCAATAACTATAAACAAATAATGAATCATAACTAATATATGAATGATAACTAATATATGAATGATAACTAACAAACTCTAAATTGTCAAAGTCATTTGCATTGATCTCCCCATCGTGTACCATCTTTTTGCACTCCTTTGTAGCGTGAGTCTGGAAGAATACTTTCCTGTATCCAATTTTTTTACCCTCTCTTTTCCTACATCAAACGAAGTAATGTAAATGATATGTACTAAATGTAGAAATAGTTACTTATACTTATTATTAGCTTACCATGTTAACGTGGTGCTCATCAAATCCTATTGACCCTCTCGTATGAAGGCATAAGCCACTTTTGCGGTTGCTTTTCTCGGCTTCAGACTTGTTTTTTTGCCATTCTTTGGTGTTGCAGAACTGTCAGGGAAAAATATATGTACAATATATAAAGAGAAATAGAATTTTAAAAAATAGTTAATTGCCATTTTAGTCCCTGTGGTTTGGGCCATTTTGCCAGTTTAGTCCAAATGTTTCATTTTTAACATCTGGATCCAAAAAGGTTTCATCGTTTCCATTTTGGTCCAGCTGACTTAACCCCATCCATTCACATCTGTTAAGTCAAGGGCAATTTTATCATTTCATATATTGTTTTTTAATTCCACTTTATTCTTATGATTGTTAAACCAAATAAACACCTTAATAAAAATACCACAACCATAAATATCACTATCAATTCAAAACAAAATAAAAAAACAGTTTGTTCACAAATAAACCACCTTAATAAAACGCCACTGCAACCCATCTCTCAACAACCGTCACTAACCACCACCACCACTGTGCCCCACCGTCACCCACCATTATCACCACCGCACCACTGTGCCCCACCGTCACCCATCACCGCACCACTGCCACCCATCTCTGCCCCTCTGAAAAACAACCACAACAACCACCCGTCTCCAACTTTAATAAAGCACCACAACCACCATCTCCACCCCTTTAAAACATAACCACCACACCATTACCACCCCTCTGCACCCCTCACCAACCACTGTTCACCACCGTCACCAACCACCATAAAACCAAACCCTAACCCCCTCCTTTTTTCTACCTGTTTCCACCCAGTATCAATGCCACTAATACAGAGAGAACCGAGAGAAAGAGAGAGAGAGAGAGAGACCTAGCCGCCACCGGTGATGATTTGACCCAGATCTAGGGTTTCGATGCACAAATCACCTGTCGAAATGGGGGTACTTGGTAGTCAAAATGGTGCTCGAATGTGGTGGCGGTTGCAGTAATGTGTAGGTTGTGAGGGTGGTGGTGATGGTGGTCGAATGTGGTGGGTTCTGGATCTGGTCGTGTTGTAGTGGCGGGTTCCATGGTGTTCGGGTGGTGGTGATGGTTGTGGTGGTCGGTTCCTGGTGATAGTGTGGTGGTCCGGTGAGGTGGTGTGGGTGGCGATAGCGGCGTAGGTGGTGGGTGGGTTGGTTGTGGTTGAGAAGGTATAGAGAGAGATAGAGAAGGGGTGGGGAACTGATGGTTTGAGATATATATAATAGTCAAAAATAGATTTAAGGATTTAATGATTTAATGAAATTGATTAAAATTGAATTTAGGAATTAATAACAAATAATTTAATAGTTAGATTTATAAAATTACTGAAATAACCTTTCATTAATGTTTTTAAATAATAAAGAATAAAGGGTTAATTAAAAGAAAAATGAAATGACTAAAATACCCTTGGCAGACTTAACACATATGGATGGGGTTAAGTCAGCTGGACCAAAATGGCAACGATGAAACCTTTTTGGATCCAGATGTTAAAAATGAAACCTTTGGACTAAACTGGCAAAATGGCCCAAACCACAGGGACTAAAATGGCAATTAACTCTTTAAAAAATATATAGTAATTTATTAAATTCCTTACACTACACATTCATTCCCACTTCTCAAGAGGTATCCCATCGGGTGGATATCTACGTTGGTCATTTAAGTTGTATTTATCAGCTAGTATTTTATGCCCCTTATTAGTAGCTATTTTTTAGATTTTTGTCTCAGATTTCTCATTATGTCTCTAAATCTACTTTTGAGCACATTGATAAATGTATCATAATATTAGCTGGTCAGCTCCTCGATTCCATCTATATTTGGTCTGTAAAATTAGAAACAAAAGTCCAACATAGATGTCGACTAAGCGGATGTGGATATTATAGCGTCTACTCTTGGTTGTAATGCGGAGAAGTTGCCTTTTGTCCATGTCGCGCTTCCGGTGGGGGGTAACATGAACTTGGTAAAAAATTGGGATTCGATGGTCGATAAATTTAGAAGTTGTTTATCTCTTTGGAAGGCTCGACATTTGTCAATTGGGGATCATATTACTATTCTAAAATCAGTTTTGAACTATCTTCCAACGTACTTCTTCTCTTTATATCGGGCGTCGGCAAAAGTCATTAAAACCCTTGACAGGCTTAGACGGATTTTCTTTTGGGCGGTAGTGAAGCGAAGGATAAAATGAGTTGGATGGCGTAGAGAAGGTTATTATTTCAACTGAGTATGGTGGGGTTGGGATTGGCTCTCTTCGAGACGCTAATAATGTTATGTTGGCAAAATGGTGGTGGCAGTTTAAGACGGAACCAGAAGCGCTTTGAAGAAAGGTTGTTTAGGCTATCCATAGCGGCTCTCGGGCTTGGGATTTCATTCCTAGGTTGCTTACAAATGCGGGGCCGTGGAAGCAAATTGTCAATACTAATTCGGACCTCAGTTGGGTAAATATTAATTTGCCGCGCTCTATAGTCGGTACAGTGGGGAATGGGGAATCCTTGTTATTTTGGATTGATGGTTGGTTGGGGTCGTGCAGTCTGAAAAGTGTGTTAGCCAATCTTTTTTTGATTGAAAATTGCAAAGGGAGTACGGTTACTAACCATCTGAAGTATGTGGCTGGAATCTATACATACGAATTGGACTGTGTACGGGTATCATTGTCTCCTATTGAGACCGAAGAGCTGCAGGATTTGTTGGGTATGTTGGACTCGATTATGGTGACGCTGGATAAGGATAGATGGAAGTGGAGCCTAAACGAGTCATGCTACTTTTCCGTTAAAATTGTCAAACTATTAATGGAAGAGTTCAGTGTTCTGGAGCCTTTTTGCAGTTTTTCTTGGAATCATTGGATCCCCAAGAAAGTTAGTTTTGTGGCATGGAGGGAGTTACTTAACCGTCTCCCAACCGCCAATACGTTATGCGCCCGTAATGTGATCGTTCAGGATATGTCGTGCAGGTTATGTCGAGACTGCTCGGAGTCAATGGAACATATTTTTATGGGTTGTCAGTTCTCCCAGATGGTGTGGCAGGTTATCTTCCAGTGGTTGCGGGTTCCGTACTTCTATGCGTTCCACGTTCGGGACCTTTTGACGATGCACAAGGCACTGGGCGGGTGCAGGGTGAGGAGAAAAACTGTTCAAGCGCTTGTTTATATTGCCATGTGGAGCCTTTTGGCGGAGTAGAAACGAAGCAGTTTTTGGTGAAAAGACCCCGTCGATTTCAAAGACAGTGGAAGAGGTGAAGACGCCTGGGTTTTTATGGATTAAAAATCGAGCCAAAAGAGCTGCGTTCTCTTGGGAGGAGTGGACAAGATACAATGTAGCCAATTTTATCTAGTCTCTTGTTATTTTGTTTGTTCCGGGTTTGTTTCTGATTTCTGTGTTTAACAGTAACGTTTTGCCAGTTTCCTGCTGGCTTCCGGGTTTCCTCAATGAAGTTAATCTTTCAAAAAAAGAAACAAAAGTGAAAATGGCATGATTAAAACAAATAATCATAAACATATAAATTTAATTTATTGAAAAGTTACTCGAAAGCGGTCGAACAGGCGCATCCGAACATTTTGTGGGACCTTTTTTAATGTGACCCAATCCCCATCATAACATTGCTCAAATATATCCTTTGCACATCTATTTACTTTATTCTTTGTAAACCTACAATATTGAAATAACCATATAACTATATTTATAAAATGAAATACATGAATAAAAAATAACCATATAACTATATTTATAACATAAAATAAATTTTTTAAAATATGAATTAAAATGTTAAAATTGGAGACATACTTCTTTTCGTTGCTTCCTATAAATTCCTTCCCACAACCGTTACCATTACCACCCTCACCATCACTACCCTCGCCACACCGTCGCTATCATCACCGTCGTGACGACCACCATCAATATCTCCACCATTATCACCATCATCACTACCATTACCATCATCATCACCGAAATCGTTATCATCATTAACAATATCCCGTGACACATCATGTGACAACGCAATTGTAACGCCTCGCTTTTGTAACTTTCCTTATTTAGCAAGTTTGATTGTATTTCAATTTATTGAAACTTGTACTCTCCTTGTACTCGTCTGTTATTTTGATCATTGTAATTTGAGACTTGAATCATAATGAAAACTTGATCTTTTATACACTTGGGTTATTCATAATTCGTAGATACTTGTTATACATTCATTATACGTGCATACTTGATACAAATTATAAGCAAATACGAACTCATTTATGCATGCAAAATTCATTTATACATACATTTATTTATACACTACACCTATGTTTTGCACTTATACGTTTAAAACACTTAAAACGGGTTAATTATATGCGGAATCGACCAAATCACCACCTTCCGAATGACAGGCACCTCCCGAGTGACAGGAGCCCTGTCATGCAAAAGGTCTACTCGTCCAGAAACCCTGTCGTCCCAAATCTCCTCCCAGCCTATAAATACCAGCCCACTCCTTCATTTCCAATCTTTACAACTCCGAAATTCTCTCTCAAAATCTGTTTTCGCACACTTGCTGCCTCCTACTTCCAGAAACCTTCTAAGTGATTTTGCAACTCACTAACACACTATTCCTTCTAAATTTCTTCTACTTTTCTCATCTTTTTATAAGAACTTCACATCAAACAGCTGGTACATCAGATTTGCCTTGGCAATATGATGATGACTCTCACTATGTTGAGGACCAAGCTAGGATTTGGAGTTTAACTTTTAAACTTTTACAAAACAAACTTTCAGTTACTCAAGTTAACCAAATCGGGAACCCACCAAGCTCACAAGCTAAGTCAGTAGCTGTGGGTTAGTGTTAGGGTCGATTCTAGCCAAGAAGATGAATAGCTCAACCAAAACTGAACTATTTTTGTCTCGAAACAGTCCCTGTCGCCCGAAAGGAAGTCCATTCGCACCAAAGGTTAACCCCTTTCACGCGACAGGAGCCTTTTTCATGCGAAATGTTCCGGTTTCACTAGTTCTGACATTTTCTAAGTGTTGTATGTTCGTCAAATCCTCATTTTTGATATGAACTATTCTGATGTAACAATGTGTGAACCATGGGAACCTTGGTTTCCAATCTAGTTCCACCACGTCACTCGAACTTGTTAAACGAACACCCAAACAATCTCCTAGACCTAGAATAAGCTAACCTGCCCAGCCTCCAACACTTGGATTCACTTCCTTCCATGTTGAGATGGCGCACCTGAGCTGTTCTTGTTCGGTTGTTTGGCTATTTAATTTTTTTTATTTACATTTCCGTATTCATGACTAACCCATTAGTTAACTAAGTTAACTAATTTGTGCTTTAGTGAACTATAACGAGTTTATTACCTCCATGCATGACTTCTATGAACTCTATGACATTCTGGACTGTTAATATACTATATCTATAATTATAGAACTCGCAAAAATAACTGATTAATAGTAAAAACGTTCAAACGAAGTTCGGTTCACCAAACAGTTCATGTCCCATGAAAGGGTGATGCCTTTCGCGTGAAAGGTTCCTGTCGTGCGAACTGTTCTTTCGCTCAAACAGTTTGTGTTGTTCTGTTTTCCATTTATTCCGTTTCTGCATTCCTTGTTACCGATTTTGACGGGCAAATAAGGACCCGTAAAATCACAGAAACTCAGTGTCGTGACAAGTGCCTGGACATAATATACTTTCTGTTTATATCATACTTTTATATTATGTATTACGTACTTTAATTCCCAGTCCGAATCCTCCGATCAAACTACAACACTCACGCCTTCATTTACCCCTTGTAGGGTAACCTTGCTGTTCTTGTGCTCCATCAACAACTCAACTCTTTGCTTGCGGAATTACTAAGAAGATTAGCAAAACCGTGAGTATACTCGAACACCCTTTTTCCGTTTACACTTTGGGTGCAATATGTTTTACTATTAAACCTACACAGTTACACTTACACTTTTATTCAAACACACAAACAATCCAATACATGCATGCTAATATGTTATACTTGATTCATTTATCTGGATGATTCTTTTGTGTGATAAACTTGTCATTAACTTTGTACGAGCCTCCCTTTTAACATGTATAGCGCTATAGGAGTAACGCACCGCCCGTATTCTTGAGGTCATGTTAAATTTTACTTGCGGTAATTAGAGGATTGACTTGAATATTCGCATGCCAGTTTATATGTAAATCTTGATAACTAAGTTTTCCATGTGGATTCGTTTAAATCTTTTATACTTGTGCTATGTATTAAACTTGTATACTCGCCAACACTTTTGTATTGAACCATGTATTTTAAACATATTGCAGGTTGATGATGATTGAGATGATGAAACTTAGTAGGGATACTTTAGATACACGCCTTGTTATACTAGAATAGGATGTTGTATTTGTTGTATCAATTGAAACAATGTTGTTTTTTATTATTGTATCGTTGTTGTATTTGAAACAATTGTTGTAATTTGAATTTCCATGTTGTACTTGACAATGTTAATTTGAAATGAAATCAGTTTTACTTTAAATTATTGTCACAAATAGTGTTATGAAGTCTCGAGCAATTTTGTTCGTCTCACTCCGATGTTTCCACCATCGGTTGGGGTGCGACAGCAATGGTAACTGACATCCCAGCTACATCAGCCATCTGATTACCCTCATCCTGGCTACAACCACCAGCTCTAGCTCTGAATCTATGATATGCCATTATTTTACCTACTGGACATCGTATCACCACATATGGACCATGGGTCCATACACTACTTTTATCAACACATATCTTTTTATTGGGATGTTTTGGATCTGAATTTTTGGATCTTCGTTTTCCAGAAGCAACATCAAAAACATCACTTGCACCTCTAGGAAGATCGAGATTAACAACAATGTCACTTTCAATGCGTCTGCTTACAACTTTCTTTATCTTTCCACCACGAAGATCATGAATACCACCACTACCACCACTACAAATATCACCACTACCACTACCACCACCCTTACCATCATCACGACCTCGACCTCGACCACCACCACCATCACTACCACCAAAATGAGCAACATTATCTTTTCCACGATTCATAATGTACGCAACCTGCATTTTAATGGAATAAGAGTCATCAGATAGATGATATAAGATTCACAAACCAGATAGATAATATAAGATTGACAAACCCTACGATAGGAAATAATTTACAATATACATACTAAATGAAAAATCTCAAATAATAATAAGTATACATGGAAAAGTTACGTCATTAGAAAAACCATGACGCAAACGTGACAATAGAAAAACCATGACGTCATACAAAAGTCATGGAAAAGTTACGTCATTGTATCGAAAGCCAAGTTGTTCGAAATTTACATTAAAATGTATATAAAGTTATTCTAAATTTATATTATAAGTATAGTATGGTCTAGGCTTATTTAGTCATAGTAGAATATAAGTATACTATGGTATAAAACAGCCATAGTTTATAGTACGGAATCGTATAGTATCTTATTGTATAGTATAAGAATACTATAAGCATATTATAGTATGGTATAATATTTAGGCATATTATAGTACAGGTATAGTATAACATAGCATAGCATCGTATCGTATCGTATCGTATCTTATCGTATCGTATCGTATCGTATCGTATCGTATCGTATCGTATCGTATCGTATCGTATCGTATCGTATCGTATCGTATCGTATCGTATCGTATCGTATCGTATAGTATAGTATAGTATAGTATAGTATAGTATAGTATAGTATAGTATAGTATAGTATAGTATAGTATATGATTGTATCATACAGTATAATATAATATGGTATTGTGTGAGGTGGTGTGGTGCGGTGCAGTATAGTATAGTAGAGGACAATATAGTATATGGTATGGTATGGTAGTATAGTATATAGTATAATATGGTATGGTATGATATGGTATAGTGTAGTCTAGTATAGTATACTCGTATAATATAGTATAGGTATAGTAAGATAACTTTTTTTTCGGGAAACTGTAGTAAATGGGCCTCAATTTGCTACAAATCAACCGTAATGCTGTTCGTGCGGATGGGAGTCCATCCATGCGCGTGGAGTTGGTTCGCACGAAGGGAGTCTGTTCCGTCTCTATTTTGAGTTCATTTTTTGGTGAAAATTAACTGCAACGCAAACCCACAACTATAAACTGAGTTATGAGTTTGGTGGGTACCAGATTCCACCAAGTTTCGAATAAGAGAGTATTGTACAAGTATTTTAATAAAACAAGTTTGTAAACATAAATAAGAATCAAAGTTTTAAATCTTAGTTTGGACCTCCAAAATGGTGAGGTTTCACCATTAGTTTGCCAAGGCAAACTTGTAACAACCATCCAAGAGGTTTTTGCCAAAAAAAAAAGTTTGAAGAAAAAGTGGAAGAAATGAAAGAAAAATGCAAGAAAACAAGTAAAATGTGAGCCAAAACTCACTTAGGATGTTGCTGCAATTCTCTGCTCCAAAATGAAAGTTCATAGAGTTTTGAGAGAGTTGGTGCGACTGGAAAGTGTAAGGAATGGGGGTAGGCACGTATTTATGGGGCTGAGTAATGGTTTGGTGCGACTTGGCCAGCTCACACGAAGAGGAAAGGTCTCTTCGCGCGAAGGGGAATTCACTCGCGCGAAGGGTCAAGTTTGGTCACATTCGCGTATTTTAGTCTGTTTTTAAGGTGTTGTAAGCATAATCGAGTATTGTACAAGTATAAAGCATGTATAAATGGTGTTTAAAGTATAAGTTTTCGAGTATGAACATGTAAACAAGCCTGAAATGTGTAAATAACTATGAATAAAATATTTGAGTTTCATTACAATCAAAGTCTCAGATTAAAAGGTTGGAAAAGGAATACAATTACGATACAATTACAAGTTTTCAAAAATAGAAATACTACTATGCTTTCTAAATAAGGAAAATACAAGAATGTAAAACGTTACAATGGTGTTGTGTGGTATGGTGCAGTATATAGTACAGTATATAGTATGGCATGGCATAGCATAGTATAGTCGTATAGTATAGGTATAGTAAGATAACTTGGGGAACTGTAGTAAACGGAGTCAATTTGCTACAAATTTCCGACCAATTTAACACTTTATTTTTTATTATTCACTTAATTAAAATTAAAAAATAAGAAATTAAATAACTTTTTTTTCGGAAAATTGTAGCAACATGTCTCAATTTACTACAAATTTTCGACAAATTTAACATAATATTTTTTTTTAAATTATTCATGAAATTAAAATTAAGCAATAAAAAATAAAATCACTTTTTTTTGTCTGGAAACTATAGCAACAGGTCTCAATTTGGTACAAATTTTTGATAAATTTAACATTTTATTTTTTTAAATTATACACTTAATGAAAATTTAGAAATAAAAAATAAAATAATTTTTTTTGTTGGAAAACTGTAGCAACCTTACTCAATTTGCTACACATTTTCGACAAAATAAACATTTTATTTTTTTAAATTATTTAATTTAATAAAATTAAATAACTAACTTTCTTTTATGGGAAAACCGTGAGAAACTGGCTCAATTTGCTACAAATTTTCTATAAATGCATGTTGTGTGGCAATTTTGTAGGAAAACTGGGAAAAAGTTTTAGGTTTTTTTCTTTTTTTTGTCGCAAAAACCGTGGGAAAGTTGTAGTAAAAGTTAAGTTGTAGGAAATTTGTGGAAAACTTTTATAGTAAAAAAAACAATTTTCTAGTAGTGAAGGGGCAGAATTGAATATCCTTCACAAACGGTGTTCGGATTTGACAAGTCCAGAGTGTGATTTCCTATAGTTGAGCACTAGAGCTATAGGCGTGACATAGCTGAATTGATAAAAAAAAAAAAAAAAAAGCCCGTGATATGGCTGAATTAATTCCCATTTACACACCTGAAAATTCTGAACTGATTCTTGCATGCATGCATCATATTGGTATCCGTGACCTTCCACCCTAAATGCAATGACTTTTGGAAACTAGTGAAATACAAAGGCTGAAAATTGTTAACCAGGTCGATGTTACTCTATATAAATAAGGCCATACACATTGAGAAACCACCTTCATCACATCACATACTCAAAACATGGATGAAACTCATATTTTCTTCATTTCTGTTCTATCCTTATCCTCTCTCATTTTTCTTCTTAAATTTGTCGCACACAAGAAGCGTAAAAATCTTCCACCAAGTCCACCATCTCTACCAATAATCGGTCATCTTCATCTGATCAATGGACCTGTTCATAGAGTCTTGCAACACCTAGCCTCCAAGTATGGTCCTATAATGAGTCTCCGGTTCGGTTCACGTCGCGTGCTAGTAATAACCTCACCATCAGCAGCACAAGAATGCTTCACCACAAACGACATAACTTTAGCCAACAGACCATTTCTTTTAAGTAGCAAGTACCTTCACTACAACCGCACCGGACTTGGTTCCGCACCCTATGGTCAACTATGGAGAGACCTTCGTCGTATTATGACACTTGAACTCTTCTCAACAACTCGACTCAAACACAACATGGGTGTCCAACAAGATGAAGTTAGGTCGTTAATCAAAGATCTTTTAAAAGACTCTTTTCAAGATTTTTCGATAGTCGAAATGAGGTCAAGAATCCAAGGGATGTCTTTTAACATAATCATGAACATTATTGCTGACAAAGGGCTTTATGGGACTGAGGTTGAGGATGTTAAGGAAGCTAGGGAGTTTAAGGAAGTTTTAAGGGATATATCTCAAGTCAGTGGGACATCAAACCCTGGTGACTTCATTCCATTGTTAAGATGGATTGATTATCAGGGTTTGGAGAAGAGGCTTTTGGAATTGCACAAGAAATCCGATAGCTTTGTTCAGAACTTAATAGAAAAGTGTAAGAGTAAACGTAGCGGCTCGAAAGGAAAAGCGATGAAGTTTATCGACGTGATGCTTTCTTTGCAGGAATCAGAACCGGAATACTACACAGATGATGTGATCAAAGGCAATGTATTGGTAAGTATGTTCTAACATAACCCATAGATGTTACTAAGCATGCAGAAAGTCTACAAAGACCATGTACCATTCAATTTAGTGTCAAATTTTACCAATTATCAAAACAAAACTCGAAACACCATTGAACTGAACATGTCAAGTTTTGGGTTTGATGTCGAAACTCTTTACCAAACATGTTGGGTCCAACTTTACTTGTTAAACACGTTTGATTAAACAAGTTACGTTCAGATTGACACATTTAACCCATATAATTAAACATATTAGCTTGTCAACTCTTTTAAAGTTAAAACTAAAATTAGAAGTATATCTTTTATATGGTCACATGTTAACCATTTACAACTTGTTTAACCCTTTATTACACTGGTCATATTCATGGTACATGATTTGTGTTCTGGTTTAAGATTGATGTGTTGGGTAATCTTGATGTTGCGGGTTATTTACGGGTCAAGTACGGGTCGAGCTGGTTGACCGTTTTGTTTAAACGGGTCACCAAATAGAAAACGGTCATCGGGTCAGGGGTTGGATCACATAAACTGGGTTATTCATGTCAGTTGATTCGTGAGCTAGGAAGTGGTCTCCCGATTTAGAAGGAAAATGGACGTTGAGATGACCGGGTTTGTTGGATGCAAAACGTGAGTTTGGAATATTTAAGTTAGGTGCTACAAAGTGGGAGTACGTGGGTTTTAGTCTGCATGTGTTTTTTATTATAAATAGGATATTAGTATTAGTTTGTTTTATCACCAGCACTTGTACTTTCATTGAAGTTTAATATACAAAAGCTTTCCTTATCCTTCTTCACATATAACTACATATATACATACGTGAATTAGTGTGTAGTTTGGGGCCTGAACCAACATGATGTCCTTGAACGAATAAATACATGAGTTGTCTTTATGTGCATCAGTTCAACCTAACATAATTAAGAACATACTTAAAACATTAAAAAATTAAAAAAAGAAAATACAAGCACCTACGTACTTGGAGGATGTTTGGTTTTGACTTTTGAGTTAGTATCGTCAAAGTCTTTGGTGCTTAAATTTGAAATTCAAACTAAATTATCTAAATATATATTTTGAAACTGCAACAATAGAATAAAATAATCTTTTCAAGGTTAATTAGATATGTGGACGGTCTTCATCAATATTTATATAGTTGGTTGTTTTTGGTAACATCAATGAGCTAACATTATTGCGTATAGATATTGCTGCTTGCAGGATCCGACCCTTCATCAGTGACAATAGAGTGGGCCATGTCGCTGCTTCTTAATCATCCCAATGTTTTAAAGAAAGCAAAAGCGCATATCGATGAACACGTTGGAAACAAACGTTTGGTAGAAGTGACGGATCTCCCCAATCTGCCATACATCCAATGCATCATCAATGAAACCTTAAGACTATTCCCAGCAACGCCATTGTTGGTGCCACACGAGCCGTCAGAAGACTGCACCATTGGAGGGTTTGATGTGGCTCGTGGCACCATAGTGTTGGTGAATGCATGGGCCATCCATAGGGACCCAATGGTATGGGATGATCCTTTAAGTTTCAAACCAGAGCGGTTTGAGAAAGTAATAAGCGAGGGATATCGGTTTATACCATTTGGAATGGGACGTCGACAATGTCCTGGGTCAGGCTTAGCGAACCGGGTCATTTGGCTAGTTCTGGCATCGTTGATTCAGTGCTTTGAATGGGAAAGGGTTGGTGAAGAATTGGTGGGTCTATCGGAAGGGAAAGGTCTAACCATGCCCAAAGATGAGCCACTAAAGGCAAGGTGTAAAGCACGTCAAGAAATGAATGATGTTCTTATGAACCTATTGGAACTCGTGTTATAAAAACCAATAAAATCTCTTTTGTTGTATTGTCCTTTTAACCGGAGTTCAACATTTATCTTTGTATATTTGTACTTTTTTAGTCGTATTAATTTATATCGTGTAGTAGTTTTGCATTTTTCATTACTAGTGGGAGACCCGCGCATTGCGGCGGAGTCAATAATGCAAGACATGAACATATCACCAACTTACCACCAGCACGTACCATCTACAATACCCTATTTAAAAAAAATAAAAGTTAATACAGAGCAAAGTTTGAAAAATATAAGTTGAATGGACCCATTTTTGGTGAATAGGTTGAAATTTCCACCTCAGCTTGTTCTTTCTAGTTGTTACCAACCTTGCACCGTCTTTAGCAAGGCTTCTACAGAAAGAGTATAAGACTGCACATATATTGGGTTCTTTGTCAATACCCAGGTGTGTTCATAAAATCAATCTCATGAGCACCAACTCTTGCAACAATATCCTTCAATCACTAAATGGGCTAGTTACTGAAACTTTATCCAAATGTGATGATATGGTGTCCCATCCACTTTATATGGATTATGATGACCTTTCTTATGGAAAAAAAACAACTCTTTTTATTGTTGTGTGTTTTCATGAATTACCATAATTTTAATTTTAATTTATAAATTTATAAATATTAAGAGGGTTATTTAGATTACAGATGTGGTTACTAACATCATGTTGATGGATGCTGTAATGGTGTACCCTATTGCTACCCTCCAATAAGATTGACATACTGGACAATTCCACAAAGTTTAACTTGAAACCCACCTGAAAAGTTTTAAAATATTTTTTAATTAGACATTGATTCGCTCCGGGTGTAATGAATTTGCTTCGGTCCAGTGATCCAACCCAGCTGCGCAATGGCACACACCAGTGACAACACGCGAGAGTCGATGGCTACAGTTATGATATGTGCACTTACAGTCCAAACATTCCCTAAAATCCAGAGAAAAGAAATAAGAAACCCCTTACAACTGTGACATTTAACTTTGACTAAATAAGTCAACATAGAGGATAAAAATACACCAGTTCTTTTAAAACTACTGTTGTCATCAAAGTGCTTCGACAAAGCGAATCCTCCGGCAAGCTCGAACGGTTGTTCATGCTTCTCGACAGCGCTCACCACATCATAAAGTAAGCAACAAGAGTTCTTTTTTAAAAGAAAATGTGGATAAAACTATTTGAAAAATGAAAAACAGAAACATACCAGGGTCTACAATTGGAAACAATCAAATTGACGCTTTCGGGTGGTTTATACTTATGAAGCATTTTCGGCGGACGATGGATGGGCCGGACTCGTCAGATTCACCCTTGGAGATCCACATCTGATTATTAAACAAAAGACAAGCTAGTTAGTTTCAAGTAGGGTTGTGAATCATGTCGAGTTAAATCGCTGAACCTAAACACAACTTGCATAGTTATTCAAGATCAACCTTAGCCCGAACACATATAAAATCATGTAACCCAAGAACGACCCGTTTTGACCATTTATCTAAACAAGTAAAACAGGTAACGGGATGTAGATGGGTTATAAACATGCTTAACAGGTTGGTTGGCTGCAATAAACAAGTTCTGCAGGTTAAACCCAAACATTTTGATAGATATGACTGCCCAAAGCCTAATCATTTTCTAACCCTGTTTAGGTTGTGTAAAATATTGTCACCTTTTAAGTGATTAACGGTATTATAAAAGAGTAACTGATTTGTTTAGAAAATACCTGTTGACGCAGGTCATAATGTAGGTTTCTAAAATACCTATTGGTAGTCTATGTCACATGACTTACACCATCAACTGATCCAAGGTTTGTTCACATTCTATCCAAGGTTTGTTCACATTCTATATGGACTGGTTGTGCTAATTGTGCCAAAACCATATAAAAAAAAAGATAATGGTTTGTAAACTTGATCAACAAATACTCGTAAAGCTCGTGTTGCTTACATTAAGATTCAAGCTTCAAAAGACTAAAGTTAAAACAAGAAATTGGTTTTTTTAAACGACCAACGAATAAAAGCACGACTACGTGAGGTAACCCAGTGGCAAAAGGCAGCCCCATACGCCTGCGATTGCAGACAACACTGGGTAGCCTAGGCCCACCCCATACGTATATATATATAGTGGGTTTACCCGCGCATTGCAGAGGGATCAAGAAAACGCAAGCGGTCCATATGTTTTTCCATTTCTTTGAATCTGGGTGGAAGTCAAAACATAGTTGCACTATGTTGGGTTGACCTAATAACTCTTTTACCCTGTCAAAGATGCGAAATATCCTCATTCATAAGTAAGCGGATGGAACTTCCCATCTCTTGTTAAAATATACTCATCTTTTTTTTCTTTGCGCTACAGTACCTCAAGTGTTGTGACGGCGAGGAGCACAATTCGTAGACTTGAGGGAGCAGAGCGAGAGTTAAGTGCGCCATCACCTAATATGTCCATTTTCCAAATGGTTATATAGATGCCACATCTTGCCAAAATAAAGAGTAGCACTGCCATATGTCAAATAACACCAGAGTTTTATAAGTTTTTTTTTTAAAAAACCTTGCTGGTAATGTTTTTTTTGTTTTTTTTAAATCAGAGATAAATAAGATTTTAAAAAAATTACCTTCATTGTAGTTGCAGGATCACCGATCTGTAAGAGAAATTCATTTATGTAAAGAAGGAATAATTGTAATGCACCAATTGCTTCTTCTTCCCCAGGAACTTATTCCTCATCATTTCCTCATCTGCTCATCATGTAACACCCTGTGTTTTCATAAGTGAAAGTCAAAGTCAAGGTCAAAGTCAACGACCGATTTCGCGCAACGTGACTCGTAGAAATTTCTTTATTTTATTTGTATTATGTGGAGTAAGTGTCGTTAATGCAATAATCGAGGTGTGTTAACCGTTAATCAATCGACTTACGACTGTGGAATACAGGAAGTAACAATGCGATAAACTTAACTAATCAATAATCAAGTTATGCTAATCGAATCGACTTCTAACCGCAACTCGAGCTACGAATTTTTACTTATTATTATACGTGTGTGTGTGCCTTACGTGTTACCTGTGCATGTTTATTTATATATATTGTGTAGTGGTAATCAAGCGAACTCAATCGAAACTCGAAATCTAACTCGAAATGCAATCGAACCCGAATCGTGAACGAACTATGATAAATGGTGGAAATTAGATTATGCGAGATATGAGTGTTTGGGACTGAAAGTAATTTGACTAGGAAACCCTATCGTATCGCATCGATCGCAATCGAAATCGAATCAGCAAAAATCGTCGCGTCAAACACACTAACCAAGTGCCATCCGACCGGATAGCCACTTGGTGAAGGATGAGAGGTGCCATCCGACCGAGATGCCATCCGACCGGACAGTCATCCGGGCGATGTGCTATCCGACCGGACAACCCTTTTCCTCTTTTGGCACCATATAAATACCCCTGTCATTGTCATTCTTTCCACTTTTGGAAATCCCTGTTCGACCAGCACGCTTAACTCAACCTTTTCTCAGATTTCTCTCGATTCCGGTAAGATCTCATCCTAAATTTTGTACTTTCTTGATCTACACGCACTCCAACACCTTTCTATCTTTTAAATCTTAACTTTTAACCGTGAAATCACTAGATTTCAGGTGTTCTAAGGTGATGTCATCATGTGTTCCTCAAGAACTTCATGTTTTGACCTCAACCCACCAAGAACAACTTAGATCTAACCGATTTCCACAGAGATCTTGTAAAGATCTTGACACAAGTGTGGTGAAAAAGGATTGAAAGATGGTTTTAACTTTCTTTCAACTCTTTCGCACTCAAAGTACTCAAAACCGATAGGATCCGACCCTGAATTAGTCTTTTACTCAATTATAGTGTTGTACTAGTTCAAGATCCGGATTCTACTCACGAGACTATCGACTTCGGGTTAACCAAGAACAACTGCCTCAAGCCGGTAACCGGCCGGACTAGGGTGATTCCTGGTCGGGTTGGTCAACTGGGTTGAACTAGGGGTTCTGTTGGCTAATGCGTTGTCAAAGTGACTCGACATAACGACAAACCTTCAAGACGACCAAGTGTAGAACGAACAGGACAATCGGAGCGGATTGCCATTCGACCGAATTACCATCCGACCGGATAGGTCACCCGAACGAATTGCCACCCGAACGGATTACACTTGGGTCCCACCTTTAAACAATCTTAATTAAAGTTGGGTATTGAACGAATTGCAATCCGATCGAACGACCATCTAAAAGGATTACTCTTCGGATCATGAGATACTAAGACTTTAAAAGACTTAACAATTTCCAACATGTTCAATTGCACGGATTGCCATCCGATCGAATTGCCATCCGATCGAATGACACTTCTGTAGTGAACTCGTTTTCAATAAGTAACCTCATCACTAAGTCACCGTCCGACCGGATGACCATTCGAACGAATTGCCATCCGCACGACTAGTCATCCGATAGACCGACTTGAAAGATAGAGATACTTAATTGTTTTCAAAATGCTACAACGAAAACTTCAAAAGTCAAACCATCATACACAAACACATACTTCTTATAGGAAGAAACAATCCACTCGAATCGTCATCCGACCGGATGACCACTCGAACGGATTGTTATCCGCACGGATTGCTGTCCGATCGAATTACCATCCGATCGATCCCCCATCCAACCCTTTCATACTTTGTGACGTTTTACGAATTGCTTATCGTTATGCTACCAAATCTATTCAGGCTAACCGTACTCGCTAAGCGCTCCCTTCAATCCATAAATCGCTGTGAGTATACTCGACCCCTTTTTGCTTTAAGCACTTTTGGGTGTTACATACGTTACGAATATTCAAACCACGATAATCACACTACTCAATACTATTTTGAACGCTAACCGTTAATGCATGTTATACGTGGCTCATGAGTGCTTGTTTGTTATGTTTACACATGGAATGCTGTCTACCTGCCTTAGCAACGATAGTACTATAGTTTGGACTCAGCACCCGTTCACTCGGGGGTTGTTAAGGATCTTTTACTTCCATGGATTACGGTGGTAATCATGTATTGCGAACTGCCTCGGGCAGTCAACCCGCAGTCATTGGTATCGATGGATCTATGTCGATAACTAACGTGCTTCATTTCACTATGTGTACGTGCTGGTTATGCGTAAACGAATTCGAACTCTATATGCAATTATCAAACTTGTATGCTCACCTTTACATTTTATGTATTGACTTTTTTTAACGTATGTGACAGGTGCTTAGGATGCATATGTGGTAGGAATTTGAAGCTAGAATAACGCTCTAGAGCCCAACGAATAGTTATCTGTAGATAACGAATCAAGGTCTCTAGAAGCAGATAAACAATTGCTGTCTATTTAAATCTGAGTTGTCGGAACAGAATATTTGACTGGATTTATGACTGTAATAATTATTTTGCTGTTTGAGATACGTTATGGGACGTATTATTTAAATTGAATAGTATTGATAATTGTTATGGAAACTTCTGGACAATCTGTTTCGCTCAGTGCCATGCCCCGATGATTCCGCCATCGGTTGGGGTGTGACACATCATGTGTAATATAAATTTGCTTCTACAACAACCCTACTTTTTATAAAGATCATCTGTATTAAAAAGATACAAAAAATCGGGTCATGTTTTATAAGTTTAGGTGACTAACTAACCTCAAATAAAGGATTTGAAAATGAAAATTGGAGCTCGATTTATGAGACTTGGGAAAAAAAATCATAGTGATGGTTGAACAATGCTGGAAAAAAAAACACATTCTAACCAAATCAATTCCAAATGACCAATAATTTACCCGTATGTAAACTGTTGGGACTAATCTTGTCATAACTCAAAAGTTGGAGGGTGCTAAGTGTTTTAGTTTATTTTATTTAGGTTTCCTAATTCTAGTCTAGGGATGTTTTCTTGGGCATCAAGGTTTATTAGATAGGTTTATCTAGTTTGTTTATTTATTTATTTATTTTATTAATAGAGTTTGAGTCGGGTTAGGACTAGAATAAGTTTAGTATAAATAGATGGTTAGGGTCATTGTAATTAGTGTGCTCTCATTGATAATAAAAGAGTCGAACAAGTTTGTTCATATTGCGTGTTTGTTTATTCGATCAAGGGCCTGATTTCCAACAATTGGTATCAGAGCTTGGCAGTTTTGAGAGTCGTTTTTAATAAAGGGGGAGCTGCCCCTCACGGGGTTGCAGCGGTGGTGCTTGAAAACGGAAAAAAAGGAAAAAACAGACATCAACAGTAATTCCATGGAGGGATGCAGCTTAGTTGTGATTTTGGCAATTAAATATTTAGAAGAGGTAGAACCACATGTCATCGAAGTAAAGGGCATTGGGTTTCATGAGGTCTAAGAAATGCAGCCAAAACCGTTCCCAAAATCTGTTTAAGAAACTACAACATCAAGCACCATTAAATAATCCCAGTTGGTTGAGGGCTGGTTTGGTCTCCTAGAGGTCACCGGTTCGATTCCCGCTTGTGGCGAAAGGGGGTAGGACACCCGTGCGCAATGATGGTGACTAACCCACCGAGGGGGGTTTGATCCTGAGCGTCACCCCGGTTTTCACCCGCCTGTTACTCCAGCGAAGTTACTCGTGTGGAGGCAGCACGGTTTTCCTGGGGAACGCCATCCAAGTCTGATACCGTACGGGGCCCGATAGAACATCGTCGGCAGATCTTGGCTGGGGAATACCGTCTTTGACGGGATTCAGTGACAATGGGTCACTCATAAGAAAGTCACCGTTCAAAAAAAAAAAAAAAATATTCACAAAACAATAGTCATCACTCATTAAATTAACTATTTCACATCAAAAGTTTTAAAACTCTCCACTCACACCTTGTACTCACTTTGAAGATACCAAAGTTGGATGAAGCTCTTTAGAAGCCATTAGATGATGGTTTAATCTTTCATCTCATTCTTTAGAACGTAACGTCATCGTAACCTCCCTCCCAAATGCAGCTTGTTTTTCCTAAAAAGCTCCAAATAATCCCCTACTAAATCAACTAAATCCATGAAACAACAGAGTACATAACCGGATGATAATCAAAGCTTATGTCAGTTTCAAATTACCTACTAAGGTTTATATCTTTAACCCGTATTGAAACCTCATCAAAAATATCCATTATAATAGCATGAATCAGCTATGGTGCTTCTTTATCCAGTGTTAGTTTTATATTCAAATAAATGATAAAAATTATCTTCAATTCCAACATTAGATATCCCTGCATCAAATCCGATCATTAAACAAAACACAATGTACAACGGGCTTAAACAATCATCACCTAGATCGAACAACAACGGTCAATGAACACAAAGTTCCAAGAAGGTAAAATACCCAACAACAGATCAAAACAAACAGCTAGAAACGTATACTTTTTTACTCTTTGGTTACAAGTAATTCTCCATTATAACCAATACCCAATTGATGAAGGCAGGCGTAAAGAATCCCACTGACACATAACAACAAACATTTGACGTGCAAGACACAACTGCCTCAGTAAACACGTTGATCTTCCTTCTTTTTCAATCATAACTTTCACAAATTACAAAACCCATTAAACATAAAACACCCATATGAAGAATTAATCAAACAAATCGATAGGGATCTAGAACAACAACAACAATAATAATAATTACATAAAAAGAAGATAAAAGCATATGGGGCAGCCACTAATAAGATCTTAAAGTAATTAAACTCTAAAAAAATCAAATTGACAGCACCTGAATATCTCTATTTCTTGAGATTGTTGTTAAAGTGGTGATCTTTAGAGTCTTGAATTGCTAATAGTGTGAATCAATCGAGAAGATTTGAAAAGGTTGTTGAATTTGCAGTGTTGTAGGTGATTTGAATAAGAAAATAGGGGTTTTTTTATTGGTTGATTGATACCCCCCACTCGTATGATTTCAAGAAGAGCTTTACCCGTATTGAAACCTCATCAAAAATATCAAAAAAGAAGAGCTTTACCCGATCTTGATAAGGTAGTCGATAAGTGCCAGTATTAAAAGACAATTACTGAAAGAAATAAAGGCTAGTATTAAAGAAATAAATAGAACAGTTGGTAGAGAAAGGGTCAAAAGGTTAAACATGGAAAATAAATCTAGATTTTAATTATAGAGGCATGATTAATTTACCATTATATCCTTCTAATGTCTTAAAAATTAATGTTATTTACTATTATATCCCTCTCAAATGTGTTGTTCTTATCTATACTACTATATTAAAGAAACTGAGTTTTCTACCCTTATCGTAATTTAACCATGTATACAATATTTGAAGCAACAAGTACAAGTGAGAACAAGCCATTTGAGAGGGGGTGAAATGGGACATTTTCCAAACTTTTAAGACGCTTTGAGGGCATCATGGGAATTTCATTCAAACCCTACATTTATGTTGATGGGAGAGTGAACGACAAAACAGTGAGAGAAAGGTAACAATGGAGAAGAGGAGGCCAACGACACTAACCCCTCATAACCCCTCCCATTCATTGTAACTGAAGATATGATTCATTATTCAAAACCATTTGATTCATCTGAATCTTTAAAACCCCTCATAACCCGTCACACGATTTTCTCTGTTTTCTCCACTACCACCAAACGCCATCACAAAACCACCAACCGTCGTACACCGGTGATTCTCCGCCACTGAAGAACGCTGCCACCGACCCTCACTTTCTGCTACACCTTCACCATCCACGTCGCACGCCACATCGGAAACTACAACCGCCGCTTAGATTTTACAGGTTCATGTTTTTTAGTTGTGTGTTTTTGGGGATTCTCTGTGTTTATTTGGATTTTATTCTAGATTCCTCTGTGTATTCCTCCTAAATTGGATATCAGATTCTTTTCATGTTTTTTCTTTCATTTCTTTCTTAGAAATGTGAGAATACTTGGTTCTTCATGATGGTGGTCGTGGGGTGTCTTTGTTTCTTGAGATGCATAACCTATAAGGTTTCAAAAATTGATTCAAGATTGGATTTTATGATGCGATTTTGTTAAAAATTTGAATTAAGATTGCGTCTTTATGGTCTTTTTGACATGGGTTCTGAAGATGTGATGTGATTTTGGTGAAAGTTTGAGTTAATGTTGGATTTTTATGACATGAATTATGACGTTGTGATGTAATTTTGGTCCAACTTTGAGTCAAGATTGAAATTCTTATGATCTTTATTTCATGGTTTATGAAGAGGGCCTAATTTTTGTCTTCTTAAAGTTGTTGATGTAGAAAGGAATTGGAGTATGACCATCGTTGAAGAGAAGCTGAATTCAATATATGTTTCGATGTTATTATTTTTCATGGTTTTACGCTATCTAGATGTTATACTGACACTGACTGGAGCGAACCAATATCAATTAGTGTAACTCGCATATGCCAAATAAATCTAGATAATTTAATTTAATTGGTAAATAAAGAGGGGTAGATAAACAAACAGTGATTGACCTCCAAACTAGAAAAGCTTTATTTGATAACCGATGTTTTTTTAACCACCATTGCCAATGATCACCGTCTGGCTTTCAATCTTTCGTCCTCTGGATCGTTATCTCTTTCACGTACAATTAAATCAGGTTCTGCATAAGTGGAGAAGGTATGTATGGTACAAGCTATATTGGTGTATAGATGGTTGTCTGGTTCAATAAAGAAGAAGAAATGGGTGCATTTGTGGCTGCAAGGGGTGGCATTGGCCAGTGGCATATTTGGAATTTGGACAAAGTTTCAAGTGACAGAAGGGGTTGTGGCTAATTTCTATAGCTTGCATTCTTGGATGGGTCTTCTTTGTGTTTCTCTTTTTGGGGCTCAGGTATTTCATCAATTTACATCTCTTTAAAATATTCATTTTTTCCTAACGTGCAATCACGGGTTAATAATCTCTTGTTATATATGGCCAAATATTTAAGCGAACCATCTTTTTTTCCTAACGTGCAATCACGAATGTGCAGCAAGAAATGTTGAGAGGCCTTGGAAGTTTGGTTGTTAGTGATTTCTGTTACAAGCGATGTGTCCAAAGGAAGCAGCAGCCTGATGAAAGAAGAAAGAATGAGGGGCAACACAAAAATGTAATTTTGTAAATCTTATAACCTAGAGGTGGCCATTTAGATCCATTACTTATGAATGAGTCGATCTGTGTTATGTTTTATTTTCAAGAGGTCAAGTGCTGACTAAAAAGGAAATGGATCAAATGGGTCGAACGACTCAAAAGTCTCCCAAAGTGTGCTAACAAAGCATCCAAGTATATAATCATCTAAATGTTTTATTCAAAAAGTTAAATTACTATTTCAATAACGTTGGTTTAATTTTATCAAGTATGTCCATCACATATTATCTGTACAAAATCGAACAAAAAATGACACCACTGAACAAAAACATACACCCGTTTTGACCCATTTTCCACTGCGATTATAAATATATTTCTTAAGACCAGTTATCCCTCAGTGTATGCAGAGCTGGTGCAGGAGCAAAAAGCATGCCGTTGTACAAACACATTCAAGAGATATCAGGAACAAAAGAGCTTGTTATGCCAGTTCCAGCATTCAATGTGATTAACGGAGGTAGCCATGCTGGCAAGAATTCATGATACTGCCAGTTGGCGCAACTTCATTCGCTGAGGCTCTACGTATGGGTAGTGAAGGTTAGCATATTCTCCAATGAATCTTTTAGGATTAATCGTCATTTCAGTTCATTACTTTATGCATGACGGTTAAAGGCTGCAGTTTTAAACTATTAACTTAAGGATGGACCGATGGAGCACTTTTATTATGCTTCATCGCTAATGGTGCTAGCTTTCTGACTTGTAATTACAGTTTATCACACGCTAAAGGGGATCATTAAAGAAAAATACGGACAAGATGCATGCAATGTTGGTGATGAAGGTGGTTTTGCTCCTAATGTCCAGGATAACAGGGAAGGCCTCGTGTTGCTCATTGATGCAATTGAAAAGGCTGGTTACACCGGCAAGGTAACCGACATATAACGGTTTTCATATTCCATTTACATATCTTTTCTGTCACACTTGTTGATATAGATATAGAAAAGAACTTTTGCAGATTAAAATAGGAATGGATGTTGCTGCTTCCGAGTTCTTAACAAAAGATGGTAAATACGATCTCAATTTCAAGAAGCAACCAAATGATGGAGCTCACGTTCTCTCTACTCCAAGTCTTGGTGATCTATATAGAGAGTTTGTGAGAGATTTCCCGATTGTATCGATTGAAGACCCCTTTGACCAAGATGATTGGACCTCATGGACTTCACTGCAATCTTCCGTCGATATCCAACTTGTTGGGGATGACTTGTTGGTCACCAATCCGAAGAGAATTGCAGAAGGTATTGAGAAAAAGGCCTGCAATGCTCTGCTATTAAAGGCAAGTACAAGCATTACATATTTTCGTCACAAAAAAATAACTCTGATCTTGATAGCTTCATCAGTTTTCAATATGTTGCGTAAAGTCTATTTGTTTTAATTAACGACGCCTTTAATTTAAATTATTTCAGGTTAACCAAATAGGTACGGTAACTGAATCTATCCAAGCAGCTCTTGACTCAAAAGCTGCATGATGGGGTGTGATGGTTAGCCACCGTAGTGGTGAAACAGAGGATAACTTCATTGTTGATCTTTCTGTTGGCTTGGCTAGCGGACAGGTGTCATTTAATTCATCTTTTCTCTACATCATCATTAGTTTTTCATGAGTTTTTTCAGTGTTATTTAAATTAAACATTATATTTTTTTTCAACTCTTAGATTAAGACGGGCGCTCCTTGCCAAAGTGAGTGATTGGCCAAGTATAACCAGGTATTGTTTTTTTATATGTTATAGTATATGGTCATCAACTAGAGGTTGCAAGTTCGACCTGTTTACATTTGGATTATGTTGATCTTAAACAGGTCAAATGTGTCGATAAAGTGTTGGCTAAAAGGGTAACGAGTGAAAGTAGTCTAGGGTTTTAAGGCATACCTTCAAAATCATTTAGTTCATAGTTTCGAATTTTTATCGTAATAATATTTTCTTGTAATTCTATTAATGCACTAAATATTCATAAAATATGGATAATAAAGATCTGATGGTCCATTTCGCCAATTGCCACATATGGTCATAGCTGTTACAAATTACAAAAGTTGTTGAAACATATGATTAAGAAGGACCTTATGGATATATAACAAATAAAAGCATATGGAACACTGCTATGACTTAAATTTAATTAGTATATAGTGAATAACCCACAAACGCCATACACACACCACAATCCCCAAAAACACCTACGGGGCGACAAAATAGGCGAACCCGCCGCAACGCGCGGGCTTTCCCACTAGTTTGTAAATAATGCTTTTAAAGTTGTAGGGGATGTAAAATTACATTTGAGTACATCAGATGTCACAACCCCCGATCCCTGTTCCCCGGGAACGGGCGGACGTGAGCTCAGAGTTTGGTGGTATCAGTTTTAAATAGTCTCGCAGCGGAATTTACATCAGGACCGTAGTTAGGAAATGATTATCAGAGTAAAGCCACCATGCTTGATATTAATAAATACATGGGCAAAACCCAAGTTTCTTATTACAATACATTTATAGGGACAAACCCTATTTTATTTAATTTAAAACATTGTTTCTTAGATAACTTTTATAGCCACTTATTTTCCAAGCCGTCAGTGCTCTCGAGCTGGCTTTATCCCAGTTGGCTTTCACATTGTGTTACCTGAAACATGTTTTAAAAATATTTTGTCAGCGGGAAATACTGGTGAGTGAATCCCAGTTTAATCAAGAAACATTTTATCAATTAAAACAGTATTGAGGGTGATCACATTGTTTATTTCTACCCAATTACTCAATCAGTATTGTCAATCCTTGACTTGTGGGTCATATTACGCATTGGCTAACTCGTTGTCCAATGGTAACGTACTGTCGTCCCGACTTATTACTCGCAAGTAATAATTTTGTATACAAAACCCCAAATACCGGCAGTAATGGAAGAACTACAAAGACTCACATACTGCTTAATCGCATTGTAAAGCATTTAAGGTTTTGTAAAAACTGTTAACAAAAAGAAGATTACTCACATTGCTGTCTTAGGCTTTTCGTAAGGGTTTCCTGGCTATAATCTATAATTTATACAAATGTACATTGATTAGTACCATAACCCTTTGAAATTATTAATAATACCCTCCCCGAGACGGCATTCCAACAACTACGTCGGGCAGAACCACGACAGTTGTTACGAAACCCTAAATCAATCGGGCAGCGTAACTATTTTGAAACCGGGGTTATAATACTTACAATGGAGCAGAACCTCGCTAATTAGGGGTATAATACCCAAAATATTACTTCAACTATTCAGAATTCGAGATTGAGAAAAGAACGTGACCGACGGAAACTGAAATCTGATGCTTGCTATTTATAGTTGTGTAATTAGGTTCTGTCGCGGCCCGCGTGAAAGACAAGCAGGGCTTACGCGGCCCGCGTCAAAGCTGGTCAACGGACTAGCTTAGCTGAGTCGTTGAGTAGGTCCGCCACGATGTCGACACGTGTCGGCCTCTGGTGCAATCGCGTGTACAGGTCTCTCGCGGCCCGCGTGAGCTTGAGGTGGGATCCTACGCGGCCCGCCTCAGCTCTAAATTCAGATTTTTATTTTATTTTTATAAACTATAACAGAATTTGGGCTCGGTTTTCACATACGGGGTGTAATTAAAGACATATGGAGACATTTTATAGTATATTAGGGAGTCGGAAATATTATGAGGGTATTGATTTTACCGAGGGTTGTTACATTCTCCCCACCTTGTTTAGAGCTCGTCCTCGAGATCTACTGAAATAAGTGCGGATATTTCTTTTTCATTTCTGACTCGAGCTCCTAAGTGTATTCAGGTCCTCTTTTGGAATCCCACTTCACTTTGACTAGAACTAGTCTTTTGTGCTTGAGATTCTTGACTTTCCTATCTTCAATTTGTAGAGGTCTTTCTACAAACTTGAGTTGTTCATTTACCTTTATGTCCTTAAGAGGCACTATCAGTGATTCATCAGCTAAACACTTTTTAAGATTAGATACATGAAACACATCATGTATTCCTGCCATTTCCTCTGGCAATTGTAGCTGATAGGCTACAGGTCCTATTCTTCTAATAATCTTAAAAGGTCCAACATACCTGGGACTTAACTTCCCTCGTTTGATGAATCTTACCACTCCTTTCCAAGGAGAGACTTTTAATAACACTTTATCTCCTACTTGAAATTCTAACGGCTTGCATCGGTTATCAGCATAACTCTTTTGTCGATCACGTGCAGCTTTCAGTCGTTCCTTGACTTGAATAATTTTGTCAGTTGTTTCTTGTACTATCTCAGGTCCAGATAATTGTTGTTCCCCAATTTCTGCCCAACAGACTGGGGTTCGACACTTTCTTCCATAAAGTGCTTCAAATGGTGTAGCATTGATACTTGTGTGATAACTATTATTATAAGAAAATTCTATTAAAGGTAAGTGTTCATCCCAATTACCTCCAAAATCAATTACACAAGCTCTAAGCATATCTTCCATTGTCTGGATTGTTCTTTCACTTTGTCCATCTGTTTGTGGATGATAAGCCGTACTTAGCTTTAACTTGGTTCCCATTGCCTTTTGGAAACTTGACCAAAAACGAGAGGTAAATCTACTATCTCTATCAGAAACAATTGATAAAGGAATGCCATGTAAAGAAACAATTTCATTTCCAAATTGTATTATTTCCTTTCCTAGTTTTGGGTAATTTAGTAACAAAATCCATTGTTATTAATTCCCATTTCCAAACTGGCATTTCTAATTGCTGTAACAAACCTGAGGGTTTCTGATGTTCAGCTTTAACTTGTGAACAAGTTAAACATTTAGAAACATAGGTTGCTATATCCTTTTTCATTCCTATCCACCAGAAATTTTTCCTTAAATCCTGGTACATTTTATCACTTCCTGGATGCATTGTATACTTAGATTTATGGGCTTCTTCTAATATACAATTACGTAGATTTCCTAATTTAGGTATCCATATTCTCTTTTCATGGAATCTCCATATCCCATCTATTCCTTGTTTTAATTCTTTTAACATACCTTTTAATTTTTCAGAATCATCCTTGATTACTGATTCTTGTGCTTCTCTTATTTGATCATTTAAATCTACTTGCAGATTTAATTTAAGAGAACGTACCCTTTTTGGCTTTTCATGATACTTGCGGCTTAAAGCATCTGCCACTACATTTGCTTTTCCTTCATGATACTGGATATCACAATCATAGTCACTAAGGAATTCCATCCAACGTCTTTGTCTCATATTCAATTCTTTCTGCCCGAAAACATACCTTAAACTTTTATGATCAGTGAATATGGTAAACTTACTACCATAAAGGTAATGTCTCCAAATCTTAAGAGCAAAAATTATAGCTCCTAATTCTAAATCATGGGTTGAATAATTCTCTTCATGATTCTTAAGTTGTCTAGATGCATATGCTATAACCTTTTGGCGTTGCATCAATACACATCCATAACCTAATTTAGAAGCATCACAATAGACTACAAAGTCTTTAGTTCCTTCTGGTAATGCTAATATTGGTGTATGGGTTAATCTTTGCTTAAGAATTCTAAAGGCTTCTTCTTGTTTTATTCCCCAGTCAAACTTAACAGATTTACAAGTTAACTTAGTTAAGGGAATGGCTATTCTAGAGAAATCTTTAATAAATCTTCTATAATAACCGGCCAATCCTAAGAAACTTCTAACCTCGGTTGGTGACTCAGGGGTTTTCCATTTCGTAATTGCCTCGATTTTGGTTGGGTCTACATGAATTCCTTCATGATTAACTAGGTGTCCAAGAAATTGTACTTGTTCTAACCAAAATTCGCACTTAGAAAACTTAGCATAAAGCTTTTCCTTTCTTAACAAACTTAAAAGTATGTGCAAATGTCTTGCATGATCTTCTTTATTCTTAGAATAAATTAGAATATCATCTATGAATACAATTATGAATTTATCCAAATATGGCTTACATATTCGGTTCATCATGTCCATAAATGCAGCTGGGGCATTGGTTAGACCAAATGGCATGACAGTAAATTCATAATGACCATACCTTGTTCTAAATGCGGTTTTAGGAATGTCCTCTTCCTGTACCTTTAATTGATGATATCCTGACCTTAAATCGATCTTAGAGAAAAATCGAGCTCCTTGCAATTGATCAAACAAATCATCGATTCTCGGTAATGGGTACCGATTCTTAATCGTGACCTTGTTTAATTCACGGTAATCAATGCACATACGCATTGATCCGTCCTTCTTTTTAACAAACAATATCGGCGCTCCCCATGGCGATGAACTTGGCTGTATGAATCCTTTTTCTAATAATTCATCTAGTTGTTTCTTCAATTCTTGCATTTCTGCAGGTGCCAAACGGTAAGGTGTTTTGGCAATTGGTGATGTTCCTGGTAATAAGTGAATTCTGAATTCAACTTCTCTGTCTGGAGGTAGTCCTGGTAATTCTTCTGGAAAGACATCTGAAAACTGAGATACTACTGGAATATCTTTTAGTTCTTTTCCTTTAGTGTTAGTGATTATAGAAATCAAATACACTATAGAACCTTTTCTAATACAACTTGCAGTTTTCATCACAGATATGAATTTTGTAGATCTAGAGAACTTATCTCCATTAATTGTGATCTTTTTACCTTTTGGTGAATTTATTTGGATTAACTTTTGATCACATAAAATACTAGCTTTATTGGCTATTAACCAATCCATTCCTAGAACAACATCAAATCCTACCAGATTCATGGGATAAAGATTTGCAATAAATTTCTGATTTAAAATTTCTATGCTTGCTCCCTGCAAGATTTCAGAAATTCTAATGGTTTCTCCATTAGCTGTCTCTACTACACATTCTTATGGTAGTTTAGTTAATGACTGATTTAGAAATTTGCAAAACGATGTATTAATAAAACTTTGGTTTGCACCAGAGTCAAATAATACTTTAGCAAAGACATCATTAACTAAAAACGTACCAGCTATAACATCCGGAATTAACTTGGCCTCATCTGCAGTTAGAACAAATGCTCTAGCATTTTTAGTATTCTTGTTGTCGGTGGCTGGAGCTAATTTTGGGCAGTTTGGCTTGATGTGACCTTGTTCTCCACAATTGTAGCATATCCTATTGTTTTTCTTCCTGCAATCTTCTTCCTTGTGTCCAGATATTTTGCAAAAGTTACAGTACCCAGAGCATCTTCCTGAATGCTTTCTTTTACAATTCCTACAGTAAGATGCAGAGGTAGAACCTACATTTCTTCCACGGTTAGAATTTCCAGAACGAAATTCTTGAGTCAATTTCTGGGTTAGGTTTCTCCTTTGATCCTCTTCTCGAGTACGGACTAATTCATCAGTCAAGGTATTGGCTAATTCTACAGCTTCTTCTATGGTTTGTGGTCTAGCTGCCTTGACTACATGTCTTATTTCCCCAATTAATCCCCAAATATAACGGGAGATTAACACTGGTTCTGGTGAAGCAAGAGTTGGTACTATCCTAGCATATTCGAAAAATAGCTTTGTATACCCTTTGCTATCTACACCAGTCATCCTAAGGTTTAGGAATTTGTTTGCTATCTGTTCTTTTTCATTGGGTGGGCAGAATTTCCTTTCTACCTTGTTTTTAAATTCTTCCCATTCCATATTATAGGTTTGATCACTTCCTCTTGTCTGGAGGATAGTGTTCCACCATTCTAATGCTGCATTCTTAAATAGATTAGAAGCAAACAATATCTTATCTTCTTCAGCACACTTACTTATCCTTAAGACTGCCTCAGTCTTTTCTATCCAGCGTAAGGTTGCAATGGCCCCTTCGTTGCCCGAGAATTCCATTGGTTTACAAGACCAGAATTCTTTATAAGAACAACCGTTAGGCACGGTTCTTCTTCTTTTAGGAATAGGCATTTGAAGTACAGGTCCATTGTTCACACTGTTTTCTGGTTCAAGTGGTCGTTTACTGCTATGCCTACTTTTATTATCCGCATCCTTAACAGTTTGAAGTATAAATGGCATTGCATCTATTATTCCTTGGGCTACAATGTGTTGGATAGCACTATTATCCATCTGGTTCCCATTGTCATTGTTGTTCGGGTTCCCATTATTCAGATTATCATCAACCACGTTAATGTTACTCTGGTTATCGTTATTCAGATTTTCTTGAATTCCTTCATCGGCCATCTGAATTTTAAACATTTATCCAGTATTAATCTCATAAATAATATCTTAATATAATTAATCACATGACACGCAGTTTTGCCAAAAGCGTAGATCATTGCTACTTTACTCTTTTTCATATACTTATGCGTCTATTACACACTAGTACAGAAATGAAATTACAATACCAACAGAAATAAAATAATAATATGCATCCGTACACACATATCTTATTTTATTTTATTATATTATTATTACTACTGCTTCCTCCATTCTAACATTCATGGATATGGATTTATCCAGAAATCCATATTGCGCTCATCGTATTTCCATACGAGACGCTCTCCCACCTGGCGCATCCTCTCACTACTTTCTAAGATCTCCTCCCCGAAAGTCCTAAGTTCTTGCACGTTTTCTGCACTCATTGGGGGTGCAGGTTCTCGGACTGGGTTTGGAATCTGGGGTACGGGTTCCTGATATGGGGGTGACATTTCCTGAAATTGGTAAGGATCCTCTAATATTTCCCTAATATAGTCATTTTGATAATAGGGATCTAAAGGGTCCATACCTGGGTAAGCTTCTATGTTCTGTATGGGTGGATAATCCTGGATAGGGTAACGTTGCACAAAGTCTCTATTGTCGTCCCACCAGGGGTCATAATTCGGGTCTATGGGGTTTGGTGCAGGCACTCTAGGAATTTCTTCTGGGTTAAAGTTGTACATCTCTTCTTGGTTTTCCTGATTTTCTATTTCCATGGGCTGTTCTGGGTTTTGTGGTTGTGGGGCTACTAATTGTTCCAGACCTGGGTCAGCAGCAGTCGTAGCTAAGATATGGAAATTAGCTAGGCTTCTATTAAGTATTTCTTGAGTTTGGGCATCTGTCTCTCTCTTAATAGCTGCTAAAGCCCTTTGTTGTTGCAATTTCCTCATTCTTTTCCTACGAGCAAAAGCTTCTTTACTGAACCATCCTCGTTTCCTAGTAGGAAATGGTTCTTCAGATTGAGCTCTAAAAGCAAATATTCCGTCTTCCTGATCAGCAACATACCCCGAGAGGGTAGGCTGTGATGATGTACCTTCACTCCTAGGTGAATCAGCTAACTGACGATTCACGTCTGATGGCCCTTGATCACTCATACTGAAAACTAACAAATAGTCAAATAACACATAACCAATAATTACAGTTATGCACATATTTCCGTAATTATTTCCTAACACAAAATTTAGAATTTAAGTGTCAGCAGAACACTTCTTTGGCTCAGACCAGTGGCTAGGCTCTGATACCACCTTCTGTCACAACCCCCGATCCCTGTTCCCCGGGAACGGGCGGACGTGAGCTCAGAGTTTGGTGGTATCAGTTTTAAATAGTCTCGCAGCGGAATTTACATCAGGACCGTAGTTAGGAAATGATTATCAGAGTAAAACCACCATGCTTGATATTAATAAATACATGGGCAAAACCCAAGTTTCTTATTACAATACATTTATAGGGACAAACCCTATTTTATTTTATTTAAAACATTGTTTCTTAGATAACTTTTATAGCCACTTATTTTCCAAGCCGTCAGTGCTCTCGAGCTGGCTTTATCCCAGTTGGCTTTCACATTGTGTTACCTGAAACATGTTTTAAAAATATTTTGTCAGCGGGAAATACTGGTGAGTGAATCCCAGTTTAATCAAGAAACATTTTATCAATTAAAACAGTATTGAGGGTGATCACATTGTTTATTTCTACCCAATTACTCAATCAGTATTGTCAATCCTTGACTTGTGGGTCATATTACGCATTGGCTAACTCGTTGTCCAATGGTAACGTACTGTCGTCCCGACTTATTACTCGCAAGTAATAATTTTGTATACAAAACCCCAAATACCGGCAGTAATGGAAGAACTACAAAGACTCACATACTTCTTAATCGCATTGTAAAGCATTTAAGGTTTTGTAAAAACTGTTAACAAAAAGAAGATTACTCACATTGCTGTCTTAGGCTTTTCGTAAGGGTTTCCTGGCTATAATCTATAATTTATACAAATGTACATTGATTAGTACCATAACCCTTTGAAATTATTAATAATACCCTCCCCGAGACGACATTCCAACAACTACGTCGGGCAGAACCACGACAGTTGTTACGGAACCCTAAATCAATCGGGTAGCGTAACTATTTTGAAACCGGGGTTATAATACTTACAATGGAGCAGAACCTCGCTAATTAGGGGTATAATACCCAAAATATTACTTCAACTATTCAGAATTCGAGATTGAGAAAAGAACGTGAGCGACGGAAACTGAAATCTGATGCTTGCTATTTATAGTTGTGTAATTAGGTTCTGTCGCGGCCCGCGTGAAAGACAAGCAGGGCTTACGCGGCCCGCGTCAAAGCTGGTCAACGGACTAGCTTAGCTGAGTCGTTGAGTAGGTCCGCCATGATGTCGACACGTGTCGGCCTCTGGTGCAATCGCGTGTACAGGTCTCTCGCGGCCCGCGTGAGCTTGAGGTGGGATCCTACGCGGCCCGCCTCAGCTCTAAATTCAGATTTTTATTTTATTTTTATAAACTATAACAGAATTTGGGCTCGGTTTTCACATACGGGGTGTAATTAAAGACATATGGAGACATTTTATAGTATATTAGGGAGTCGGAAATATTATGAGGGTATTGATTTTACCGAGGGTTGTTACATCAGATTTCCTTTATATAGTATTATTATAGATATATATAGGGGTTAGCAAGAAAACTGAAATAACCGAACCGTAACCGAATAACCGAAATAACCGAACCGAAACAAAAACCGACGGTTCGGTTTTCGGATTTTTAATAACCGAAAATTTCGGTTCGGTTTTCGGATAAACTTTTTCAATAACCGAAAAAAACCGAACCGAACTGATAAGTTACAATCCATATATTTTTATGTTTAAGTTTAAATTGTTTAAGTGTTTAACCCAATGCTACTAGAAAATGTTAAATTGTTTCTTGAATGTTAAGTGTTTATAATAAAAACATTATAACTGAATTGATAAATATTATATAAGAATATTCTAAAAGTATTTCATGTGTGCCGATTGGTTTTAATACTTACAATTAATTGAGGTGAAATTAACTCAGAAACTTAAATGAGACATTATAAGAATTAGTTGTAATGCCAGCGTAAATTGAGTTCAACATGAAAAAAAGGATGGTCAACATTAATTGGTTTTATTAGTTATTAATATGTCAAATGCTAATGAAATTCTGGCAACATGTGTAACTAGATCACAATGGGTTGCTGCTTTATTGAATGGGCCGATTAGAAATATGGTAAAAGTATTGAGCCGCTGGATTATGACTCACTTGGGGCTAGAGATTGTGGGAGTTGTATTGGAATAAAAACACAGCAGCCATATTAATATGAGGATGTTCGTTATTGTTGAATCTTACATAATTTTATTTCAAAAACCGAAATAACCGAAAAACCGAACCGAACCGACGTAAAAACCGAAACCGAAAAAAACCGAAACCGAACGGTTTTTAAAACCCGAAAACCGACATTTCGGTTTCGGTTTTGATTTTACCCAAAAACCGAACGGAACCGAACCGAACCGTGTGTTGGACCGGTTTTGACTCCGAAACGATTGCGAAACGAACGTGAAACATGCGGAATCCGTACACGAACGCGACCTAAACACACATGACGTAATCTAAACGTGATTCTATTAGAAATCTGAAATTGTACAATCACTTGAATCACTTAGAGACTTTCTCTCTCTAGTTTCTCTCTCTAGAACTAGAGCTCTTCAAATCTCTAAAATGGCAAAAGTCTCAAATAAGAACCCTAATGGTTCTATTTATAGGCCAAGGCTTATAAGGAGAGTTCCCCTTATTTACACAAACGCCACCTTGCCTTTTACTAAAATATAACACTATAAGCACTAAACTTAAACTATTTCTGCTACGGTCTTGAGATGACGGAGGCGATAAACATACTGCACTAACAGACTCCCCCTTGGATATTGCCGCAGTCAATCTCAAACATTCAGACTCGTAGCTTCTGGTCTTTCTCTCTCTCTCTAGCTCGAACAGAATCCCGATGGATCTGTCTTCAGCTTCAGCTTTTCCTCTTTTCTTCATCAGGCTCCCCCTTTCGTCAAGCTTCCATGCTTTGGGATCGACACCTTGCTTTCCGTATACAAGCTCCCCCTTGCTTTGAGCTCGTCTTCAGACTCCCCCTTAGACTCAGCTTCCGGGATCGTAGTCTGGAATCTCATCTGCAATCTCTCAAACATTTATAAGTAATAACATTTTAAATTTCAGCTATCCAGGAATTGTAACCTGGCTTACTCAACATTCTAAACAAACAATTTCCATGAATTTGGCAGTTTCATCGAATCAAATCGGAAACTAGCTCTATAACAGTATAAGCATCCAAATCCCTCACAGTTAATCATCCAAGTCCAAACTAATGACCTTGGAGATATCACAAACTGTTTTTGAAATTTTTGATTTTAATTCAAGTTTCAAATTAATGAACTTGTTTTATTTTCAGAAACACAATCAGCTTACTTAGATTTTGAAACTCAGCACTCATACATCGGTTGTCGAAAATAAAGCAGAATCAAAAATCTTTTTGTATTTTCTGAAAATATAAAGCAGTAAAGAAATATGTACAAACATATTTACAAACAATATTTTTGTTTGAGTTTGCGTCAGAGGATCATATCAGTTTATGACAAGTCACAAGTACCGTTGAGCTTAATTTCACTTTATGCATTAAACAATTCACTTAGATTGTCGATATACTGATCCACTTAAATTTTCATACAAACTTTAACTGATTCAGGATACGAATTAGATGTCTTATGAACTTAGCTCATTCATGTGTCCCACCTCTTGAATATACTCCCGTATCCAGAATCCCAATAATCAGTCTTACAGGTGAGTATACTACAATGATATCTGTATATAAATTAGGTATGCGAGGGCCGAGGGATCTCAGGTCGATACTTCCGTATACGCAGAGAGATATCAGCTTCGACTTTTTGGAATGTCCCCTTTAGAGGATCTTTTTGCTTACAACAGCAGCGACTATCAGTTTTATTGTTTCATCGGCATGCTGAGGGTTTATGCTATGTTTCAAGCATTGCAGAAAGTATTATTCAAGGACTAGGTCAGAACTACCGTTCAGCAGAAGTCCCGGAATAATACCCCAGACATCATAGAGTATAAAGACCTAGTATATCAGATTATGAGACCTTTCAAACGAGATTTCAGGGGTTACCTATATATCCAAGTAGTGTTCCCCACGAAATAAGCAAGTTTGAATTTAGGTTTATATCCCGAAAAAGTTTACTAAATGTATAAAAATCTACCGACACATCCACGGTGAGATCGTTTAACACATTTAAACTTTCCATTTCTTTAGCATACTGTAACTGTCTACTGATGTACTATCATTTCCTCTTTTTACGCAAAAACTCAATTTTTTTTAAATTTTATCATGTTTTTGACTTTTTCAAATTTTCAAATGTTTTTGTATTTTCTAACAATATTACTCCCCCTAAAATGCAAAATCATTTAAAGAAAATTTGACAACCAACACTGATAGCTTTGTCTCGCCGTCCATTTTCTGCTTCTCATGCACTGATTTGCAGAAAATATAACATACCCCCATGATTTACAACCCATTGATCTTAACAGTTTGAAAACCGTTTTTCAATCTGATGAAAGTAATCATGTTTGTTCAGCCATGAGGGTTTCGGCGTATTCAATCAACAACTCCCCTTACAACAAACTATTTTCCCATAATGATTTCAAAACACTTAAGTTTGTTTTAATCAGAATGGTTTCTCCGGAAAAATTAGTTTGTTTACCCATCACCTGTGAGTTCGGGGTTATCTCATCACCTTGTTCTCTTTAAAACCTTTTTGAAAATTTAACATTATTAGGACAAACACCACTATCACTTGTAGAAAATCAAGTACAACTTAATGTCCTTGATTAACCACTTGTAAGACGAAATATCACAGTTACCATCCTGTGAATTTCTCAAGAATGATGCCGATACCTGCTTCACACTTACCAACCTGGAAGCTCCGGCAAGTCAGGAATTCAACCAACAGATTTTGACACCCAAGCCTGACCAGCCTTAGGCGCATTTTGAGCTTTTCTCTTTTCTTCATAAAACTCTTTCACTCCTTTTTCCTTACCATCAACCATCTTGCTAAAAATATGTTTAACATTGCTATTAAACATTTTTCCAGCATCAACACCTTTTGATTTTAGGTTTGCGGCTCGTAATGGTGGAAAGTTCTCATCATTCATTAACGGAACTGTCTCTTCCTTTTTTACCTCAACTTGTGGCTCCTCTGATTTTGTGGAATCAGATTCATTGCCCGAACTTGGCTTGTCTGACTTGGATGAGCCAGATTCATCGCCAATGACTTTCTTTTTCTTCTTGTTCTCTTTTGTCCTCAGATTTGTATCTGAAGAATTCAATTTACTTGGCTTTGCAGTCGAGTGAGTTGATTCATCAGAACTTTTATTCAATCTGTCCGGTGAACCCGAAGACAAAATTTTCTCCAGATATTCTCTCGCCTTCTTCCTTTTCTTTCGCAGTCTATCTTTCTGCCCCTGAGAAAGCTTCACTTTCTTTTCTTGAACTTTAGGTTCTTGAACCTTCTGTTCTTTGGGCTTGACGTTGACTGGTTTCTTTGCCATTCTTTGAGATTCAACCCTCGATCTTCCCATCGATCTCCTCGAGCAATCTCTGGCAATATGTCCTCTGATATGACAATTATAGCATCTTCTTGTCTCATAACTCCAATTCTGGCAGTTAACAGCAATGTGTCCTCTAACACCACAGGTGTAGCACACTCTGTTATCGTACCATCCACTTCTGTCAGTCCAAACCTTCAAATCATAACATTGTTTGGCTTGGTAATAATCATTTTTCCTCTTCAATGCTGGATTTGTCTTTTGAGCACTGTGGTCAAACCTGCACCACTTATTACCAACATTTTGTGAGTTTTCATATTTAAATTTTTGTGATTTTTGATAATGATTGGATGATTTATCTGATGAGCTTTTATTTTCATTTTTAAATTTTTTCAAATTTTTAACTTTTTGTTTCTGTTCTACACTCTTCTTAACAAGTTTTTGTTTAGAACATTCACCTGTTTCAGTAGATTGCAAAACAGTATTTTGAAAATTTTCTTGTAAATCTAAAAATATTTTTCTTTTCTTTTCTTTTTCTTTTTCATCATCAGCTTTGTCATCACAATCTTCAATTTTGACTTTGTCAAAATTTGTGACATTGTCACTTATTGGAACAGAATTGATCGGTTTTGGACAAACATGTGAAGTAGAATTCACAAAACCTTTCAATTTATTCTCAAGCTCCTTGATTTTAATCCGAGCTTTTTTAGCTTCTTTTTCAAGCTGAATAATTTTAGCAAGATGAGAATTAATTTCAATTTGTTTTTCTAGATTATTTTTACCAAAAACATCTCTCTCATCTTCTAAAATCTTTAACTGACTTTTGAAATCATTTTCAAATTTTAATTTTTCATTTTCAAACTCTTTTTCTTTTTCTTTTAAAATCTTGTTATCCAATGTCAAACTATCCACATCACTCAACAGTTTGATATTTTCAGATTTTAGTTTATCACAGTTCGAGCGCAACTCCAGAATCTGTTCATCATCGATTTTCTTCCCATCTTTCAAAGCTTTGTTTTCCAATGTCAAATTCTCCACATCACTCAAGAATTTGGCATTGTCTGCTCCAAGTTTATCACATTTAGAGCACACTGATTTTGAACTTGAAAATCCAAGCTTCAAAGATTCTTCGTTCTTTGAAATATCCTTTGTTTCCATCTTATATGTTCCTGCACAAAAGAGTTTAACGAAATCAAAAGGATTCATACTTTCATCAATATAACATTTCCTTTTAATATCATATTTCAGAATACTCTTTGTTTCAAGACACACACGAATTCTATTATCAATTTCAGTAATTACATCCAATTCCAATTTTTGTAAATTCTTTTCCATTTCGGTCAAAATTTCCTTCTTTTTCTTATATTCCTTACGAAACTCTCCATTAACTTCATTAAAGAACTGTTTTGGATAAAGTTCTTGAAAAAAATCTTCCCTTTTTAGCTCAACCAAAAATTTATCCCATTTAGCAGGTAATGCATTTGCCAATTTTGATATCTGTTCATCATTTGATATTCTAATATTCTTGTTTCTCAAACTGTCCATTAAAATTTTAAACCGTATTTCCAACTCATCCAACGTTTCATCCTTTTGACACATGAAATATTCAAATCTTTCAACTAAAACCTCCTTTTTCTCAAAAGAAGAACAACAAGTCCAATTGTTTATTCTTTCAAATTTAGTGTTTTCCAGTTCATCAAACATTTTAGCCATCTTGAATCACCTGTCGACAAACAAACAAAACACAATCAGTTTAAATGCTTATCAATTAACTGAAACAAACTAGTACTCGAACTGATGATTTTCTGTGCGGACTGAACGTTGACCAACTCTGTGAACTGGGATCAAATTCAAACCGTGTGAAACAGAATTCACCTTTACAATACTTCACAAATTTTAAAACCAGTTTCAAAATCCGAAAACCTGTTATGCTTTGAACTTGGGCCGTAATTGGGCTTGAACCAACACAACCAAAACTTTTATACAAGTGCCGACAAATTTATAACACCAATTAATTGTTGTTTTTAATTCATTGGGCCTTCACATAAAAGTAGCCGACAACTTTACTTCATACCACAACATCATTTGACCGTTCAGCTCATTTAATCAAAGCACTGGTATATCACATAAATCTCTCATTGGACCGCACAATGTATGATCTTATCTCATTTGTTTAATGACCGACAATTCACAAATTCTAAACAATTTGTTTTTAAAAACCGACAAATTCTCGTGGGTTTTAATTGACTGACAACCACTTAAATGAGTTTACAATTTCGATGTGTGTAACCAACAATCAACGCAATCTTATTGAACCGAAGAACCGAAACCACAGTGATGACAGATAAGCGGACCTAATGAGCGGACTGCCGAATAAGCGAACCTACCAACTTTACCTTATAAGCGGACCACCTGATGTACCTATAAGCGGACCTGAAAAGCGAACCTATTGTTGTTCACAAAAGCGGACCAGACATGTCACAATAAGCGGACCAGATTATGTCTGTTCGAGCGGACCTACAAGGTTCGTATAAGCGGACCTCCCTATGAGCGGACCTAAGTGTTATCTCAGGTTCAGATAAGCGGACCTCCCTATGAACGGACCTGCAACTTTTACGCGAAATCGGACTGAAAATCTTCGATTACTCCTAAACGGCTAGGAATTTTGATCTGAAACTTGGTAGGGTTATAGATCAGGTGTATACGCACAACATATCAAAAAATCAGACGATTTGGACCATAAAAACCCGTTCAATTTGACGAATTTCAGCTAAAAACGTAAGAAATAGGTAGAAGATGAAGAAATAGATGAAATCGGATCTGAATCTGATGAAATCACGATCGAAAATGTGTGTTGGATCAGTGCAATCGAGCTCCTGCTCTGATACCACTTGTTGGACCGGTTTTGACTCCGAAACGATTGCGAAACGAACGTGAAACGTGCGGAATCCGTACACGAACGCGACCTAAACACACATGACGTAATCTAAACGTGATTCTATTAGAAATCTGAAATTGTACAATCACTTGAATCACTTAGAGACTTTCTCTCTCTAGTTTCTCTCTCTAGAACTAGAGCTCTTCAAATCTCTAAAATGGCAAAAGTCTCAAATAAGAACCCTAATGGTTCTATTTATAGGCCAAGGCTTATAAGGAGAGTTCCCCTTATTTACACAAACGCCACCTTGCCTTTTACTAAAATATAACACTATAAGCACTAAACTTAAACTATTTCTGCTACGGTCTTGAGATGACGGAGGCGATAAACATACTGCACTAACACCGTGCACACCCCTAGATAGATATTCAACATTCTTAACAAAACTTTTTAGAGTTTTATCTGAAAATATGTTTACATTATTTTTATTGGTTTGGGACCGACTTGACAAACCATAAATCTAGGGTCAACCAAGCTAGGCAGGCGCCCAAAGCCCAAAATTTTGAGGGGCCCGGTAGATTTTTATAGGTTTAATATGTTAGGTATACATAAAAGGCCCAAACGCTGAAAGAAGGCCCAATCCTAAATGCAGACTTTTTTGAAACTCAATAAAATAACAATGAGCACAAAAAAAGGGTAGTTTTTTTAAGACAGCCATTAAACAACATTCAAATTTCCAAACTATAAAAATGATACTTTAGGCTATAATCCTAGATTTTTTTGTTGATTTAGAACTTTGCTTAATCGTTATTCTAAAAATTGAAACAAATAGAAAGAAAATAACCCCCAACAAAAAGAATTGAGCAGATTCAATTCAGGATCCCATTTTAAATGAAAGTGATCTTATGAACTTATAATTTCTAGGTAATCAAAAAAGAAGAGATAGATATAACCTTCTATATAGCCAGGTTATCAAAGAAGAAAGATAGATTAAACCTTCTTTATAGCCAATCGCTGCAACAAACGTATTTCTTCCATTAACATAGCCACCACAGTAACCCTAACATAAAGAATTGAGCAACATCAAATAGGAAATTAATTGGGAAGTAATAGAATCAGCTAACAATAAACCATTTTGAGAGAAAGTGAGAGTAGATGGATAAAGTCTCAGACGTCAAGCGGAATGATAACTGGTCAGGGGAGGCTTAGATGGTGTGCTGGGAGAACTTCCGCATAGGGCCCGTGATTTCGAGAGGCATATGTTTAAAAAAATACGATATATACATGTTATTTTTTTATAATTGTAACTCATACTAATTTCAAGTAAGGCTCGTTTACAAATTATTTTTTATGGTTTAGACTTTAGAATTTAGCATACTAGGCTAATTGAGCCCATTACTAATTGAAAACGAAGTCTTAGATAATATAATTGTGAAGAGTTGATCCTCTAATTTGCTACGAAGAATGCAAGGAGGGCTGCACGAATCATTGGTTAGCTATTAGCTTATTAGTTACTATGGTATGTAACTCATTCGAATATTATAATTTTCTCATTTTTCGTAATTGCATTGTTTATCGAATACTACGATTTGTTATTTTCGTAATTGCATTGTTTATCGTTAAGGCATAAGGGCACATTTTTCGAGCTCGAACAGGGTACATGAGTTCTCAGAGACGCCACTGCAACTGGTGGCTAAGATTAGGTTTCTTCGATGGAAAAAGCAAAGAGGTGTAGTTGAATTTACGAAACCATAAGCCCTTGTTTCCACGACCTTGCCTCCACCGAAGTGAAACACGACTCCGTCGTCACCATCAGCGTGAAAAACAACACAGTCATCACCATGGCGTCTAGCATCTGCCTTTAGAGGTGGCCCTTGCCGCTATTAACTACCAAGGTCTCGCCACAGACCACCCTTAAACCCATCACCGCCGGAGATGTGAGTTGTCGACGTTTCGTCAGAGAAGACAATCCTCATCTCTCTCTTTCTCACCCTAGTATGTTGTTTTCCTTCTCTGTCTCTCTAGCCGATAAATAATCAGAGGCGAAAACCAGTGAAGAGACGAGAAAGAAGAGATGGGGGGAAGCGACGGAACCGGCACACGTAGGTAAGTTTTTCCTAAAAACCAGAACTATTCCTAAGAGGCTTCCTCTTTTGTTATAATATATCATCATCATCATTACACTCAGTAAATCCCACCAATAGCAAAGCTAAGGCAGGGTCTGAGGAGGGTAAGATGTAGACAGCCTTACCTTTACCCCGTAAGAATAGAGAGGCTGCTTCCAGTAAGACCCCCGACTCGATAGTAGTTTTGCATCAAGCCTGTAGTTTTGCATCAAGCCTGGGACATAAGGGCACATAACATTTAGCAATTGAGATAAAGGTCGGTTAGTGCATGTACCCTCTTGTATTTCGGCTATCAACGCCACCACATGATGCTTGATTAAAACGCGATATTGTAATAACACTAAACATACACTAGGGCAAGTGCACCCATCGCGAGCGTAGTATAGTGTTGGTAAGATACCGAGGTCATCCAAGGACACAAGTGCTTTTAATACCGGTTTATTGTCAACATCTAACCGATCTAAATTTTTGAAAAGAGTTTTTAAACATGAAAATAAATCTAAAAATTAAAAAGATAAATAAAATGAAAAAACAAATAGACAAGATAGACTCACTTGGATCTAACTCATCTTTAATGTACCATGTGATGATTTTCGCACTTTCGGACTTTTTAAGAGATTATCTTAGTTATAGTAGTAGGCCCCTCTTTTGAAGGTGACGTTACCCTCAACCCAGTGGTTTGAGTCAGTAGGGATACAATCCAAAAGGGTCGGAATATTGAAAGATAATTAAATAAGTTATTAATGCGAAAAGTGGTAGGCCCCTCTTTTGAAGGTGACGTTACCCTAGGCTAAGTGGTTTGAGTCAGCAATGTCACACCCCAAATTCCACGTGTCACCGGTGGGCCCGGTGGGGAGTATCGTGACGTGGTTGGCAACATAATAGTCAAACAACACAATATTTAAATGCACAGCGGAAGCAATTGAAAGATATATTTCAACCAAATAAAATATTGTAATATCGTGTATCACAAACAGTTGAAAGTTTATCCACAGACGGATCGAAATAAATAGGAAACAGTAGTTCAACAGACGATAGGCATCTTAAGCTTGCGAGACTCTTTATTGATGCTAAGGAGAGAATCCAGCCTATTACGCTTAGTACCTGCATTTAATCTTTTTGGGAAAATATGTCAGTTTACACTGGTAAATACAATCAACTGACTCATTTTAAAAATGATTAAAAATTGATTTGGATGCACGTGGCATAAACATTTTATAACTTGGGATAATTATTTAAATATATAAACTTGAAAAAGGATTACATGTTCCTTATGCGTTCAGTAACCCGGAGCGTGCCGGGTTACAGATCAATAGACACACCACATCAACTATTTATGCACTGACGAGTGTATGCCTACACTCCGCGCTTAGGTCGTGGCCATTTCGTAAAATGATGCCAAGGATATCCGGGACATGGTCATTAACCCCCCAAAGGCTTTAAGTAAACAAAACAATTTAAACGTGCCGATCAAATTATTCAATTAACCACCATACGATGGAAGATTTAATGCCCGACCAAGCGGTATTTTATATACCGCACCCCAAGCCCGTATAGGGAAAATAAGTTAAAAGTATTTACCTGAGCAAAGTAATAATCACAATAAGCAAATGCAAGTAGCTTTTACTGGTCCTCCTAATCTGGAACGAAGGTTTATAATAACCTATTAGAATCCTAACGGGTCTTTAGTTAAGCTTAAGCTTAGACCGGTTAGTTTCAAAGATACGATTTGTACGCACGATTAAGCGAAGACCGGAATAGAATGTGATTTAGACCCGACAAGTTTGAAGACTTGCTTAATATGGGTATATTATACACATTATGGATTTTGAGATAAAACCGATAAGGTTTGACCCGTTTCGGCTAATTTATGCAAACTAGTTACATAAACCGAACTGAACGCGCAAGAGGCGTAACGGGTAATTATTAGAGCCATATACAGGTTTCCTAAGTTAATATGTCTCAAATATGTTGTGATACTAGGTTATAACCCCGTGTATTACACGGGTTGAGTAAATAAATTTATATACTAAATAATAAAACATTATATTTTTAAAAACTTCATTTATTGCATGGGTTGAATAAATATAATTTTATATATTAAATAATAAAAAGTTATATATATAAGAACCATATTGTACGGGTTGAATTAATGTAATTTTATATACCAAATAAAAAATTATATCTTTAAAACCACATGTATTACACGGGTTGAATAAATGTAATATTGTTTACCAAATAATAAGATAATACATCTTTAAAAAACCTCATTTATTACACGAGTTAAATAAATGTAATTTTTTATACCAAATAATAAAAAAGTTAGTAAACGTAATTTTGTATAGTGAAAATAAAAATATTTAATATATTAATACAAAGTTGGGTTTTCGTGATAAATTATTTGTTTTGTTTAAAATGTTTTAAACTAACAATTTACTATTTTGGATAATAGTTTATTAGAAAAATAGAAGAATGGTATTCGAAATTTAAAGTAGGATAAAATTTAATATTAGCTCATTATTCATTTATTTATTTACTTAATATAAGATAAGTTTGGAAGTGAAGCGAGAAAATCATAAAATAAATACCTACAATGAACGACATGTGTCACACATTAATGTTTTATTATATAGTATAGTATAGATAAAAATTTAGATTGATATAAATAGATTATTTTGTTGTGTATAGATAAAAATTTAGATTGATATAAATAGATTATTTTGTTGTAGCAAAATTTGTTAACGAAGTCTCAATAAATTTAACCCATTATTTAAAACTCCGTCAATGCATAAATGATAAATAATATTAGTTAGAGTGAATTACGATTTTGGCCCCTGTGGTTATATCACTTTTACCCTTTTAGCCCAAAAAAGAATTTTTAAACATCTGAGCCCCCAACGTCTTTTTTTCTAACCCTTTTGCCCCCTAACACTAATCACATCTATTAAATGTTAGGGGCCAAAAATGTTAGAAAAAAGACGTTAGGGGCCAAAAAGATTAAAAAAAAAACGTTGGGGGTTCAGATGTTAAAAATTCTTTTTGGGCTAAAAGAGTAAAAGTGATATAATCACAGGGGCCAAAATCGTAATTACTCTATTAGTTAAATAAATAATATTATATATGAGGAGGAGATTAAACTAAATAATAATTATCCATAAGAAATTAAACTAAATAATATTTAGTAGGATGATTATCTATAATTAATTAGAAAAGATTAAACTAAAATAATACTTATCTATAAAACATGGCCTAATATGATGACAAGTGTACTAAATATGGTTTCTTTTATTATATTGTATAGATTAGTAAGATATCTTTTATTATGCCCGAAACGAATTTAAACACAAACTATGCCCCGTAAGGGTAGTTTGGTCATTTACAAGGTTATAAAAGAGTTTAAGTATTAACCTGAGTTACAGGTCTGATATAATCAGAAAGAATACTTAGTTTACTAAGTTATAACAGTACGGTAAAGTATATATGTGAAATTTATCAATTATAACCAAACTATGCACCGTAGGGGCATTTTGGTAATTTCACATAAGCCGAAAAGCTCAAAACTGAAGTCTGAGTTTAACAACTTTTGCTTACTATTAAAATATTATAATTACTATCTGTTAATAATACAATGAAATGAATAGTGCCAGACTTGCCGGTACTATATTATTAGACCACGTGGCTGTTTGTATTACAGCCACAAAGTATTACCCGTATCCACGTGTTGGTGAGATACGTATTAGGGTGTAACAAAAAGACTGGTAAAGACAAGGTGAGAAGACATAGATTGCGAAGGAGAGGTTTTGGGAGATAAAATGGGCCCTGCCACTCTTCCGGTTGCCTCCCTCGTCGGCGTCGTGATGAAAGTTGGTTGTTGTACCTCATAAAGGACGGTGGCTGCACTTAGGGTTCCGCCTGTTGAACCCGGCCCAACCGACTGTCTAGCAACGGGGCGGCGGACATTCTTGATGGTTGGTTTACAGCGGTGGTGGTGGTAGGGATGTAGCAGGCTGCAATCGTGGTGGGGTTATTTAATCTGTTACCGATTTCATGCTCCGTGTTTCGATTGAAGGTATAATCTTAATTAGTATATTTTATATTTGATTTTTAAACTTCTTGATGATCTTTTGGGGATTTTTAACCTACCACGTTTAGATTTTTGGGGTTTGATGTGTGTGGCCTTTGGCAACGTTGGTGATTTTTGGGGATTAATTCCTTTTCCATCCGATTAATTGCATGTTGTCTCTGCTTTTCCATCTTTTTGTTTTGTTAGTGTTTTATTGTAGTCCATATGCTCTTTATCATTGGGTTTGTTTGTTGAATGTGTTTTCCTTGCAGGTGCGGCTTTTTGGGTTTCATTTCGTCTTCCACATGATCGTCCTTCGGTTTTCCTAGGTATGTGACAGCTACATATTAGTTTTATGTTTTGATTTAGGGGTATAATTTGTTGTGTTCGCCGTTTAGGGTTTTCGTACTATAGGTATATGTTTTGATTTGGGGCTTTAATTTTTGGTGTTTGATATTGGGGTAGTTGATTGTTATGCATGACAACATGAATACATGATGTTTAGATATATGTGATAAACATGTTTCAAATCTGAATATAGTAAGCCATATTATATCATAATCAAAATTTACTTGAAAAGGTTGAAAGTGGTATTATATCATAATCAAAATGGTCAACAAGTATGCATAACAGCATGATTGCATGACATTGGTAAGTAATTGAAATCTCGCAACCGATTTGATTCATCGTTATGAAGTTGGTTTGAGAATATATGTTTTGAAACCTGTTAAAACAGAACCGAATGGATTATCACCGGTTTCAAAACTCTTCACATCATTATATTTAAGAATGGTTCTAGATCAATACCGTTTATTTGAAATCGTTTCACATGATGTTACTATGTTTCAACTATTCTTCTTAATCTTGGTTGTTTTATTGTGGTTTGCAGTTGTAAGTGTTGGTAATCATGATTGTGAAGTAATACTTTTGTGATATCTGACAAGAGGTGAAGAACCCTAATTAGAGAAAGAGAGAGATTGGATTACGGTCTCCGATGAAATGTTCGCAACCCACCTCTCCAGCGGTGGTGGGTTTAAGGGTGATATGTGGCATGACGGTGGTGGTTCATCACGGAAACATCTGCCTCTACGGTGGCTCTAAACAGACGTAGCAGCGATGGCGGTCTTTGTCGCGACGGTCAGCTTTCCGTGCTCACAATCGTCGAGCCTAACGACGGCTAGGGTTACAGAATGGAAGATGATGATGGTGAAGGTTCTGGTGTTTGGTTGTACTGGCCAGATTTCTGGCGACATGTTAAGTAATCAATTGACTTTTATAGTTTTCTTTTTTACTGTTATCATGTTTTTAGGGCTTTTAATTACAGATGTAAGCTACAATTTCGAAACTAAAAGTGAAGGTATGTGTTGGCTTCCCAAAGTTGAATATTGTGTTTATGAATTTTAGATGTGTGATATATTTTTTGTATTTTATTAATTAGGACTTCAAATTGAATTTGAAAACTGCTACCTAATTAGTTGAAGATTGATTCTGTAGTGCTTTTAGTTGCAATCGCCAACCAAGCTTTTAGGTGAGTTTATATCCTTATTTCGTTCTTAGTCTTTGGGAATCAGATTGAAGATTTTTTGCCTTTTCATAACAAAATTTTGTTCCTTGGTGATTGATTTCTTCTAATTTTGGCATTGTGCTTTCAAAAGTTATTTGTTCTACCACCTTTTGTGTATGTTCATATAATTTTTTTTGTATTTTCTTTACCAAGAATCTGACATCTCACATTGACATTCATATATGTTTTTTTGGGCTAAAGATTTCTTGAGGCTGGAAATACAACAAATGAAACCAGACCGGACGGCAAATATCAGTAGATAAATTTGGTGATTTGGAGGACTAAATATGAGGTCCGCCTTTTCAACCCTTTTGTTCATTTTGAGTGTCAAGAACGTGTGATTTTGTTTGAGTTATGTAAGAGGATTTAACTATATTGTAAGAATCTCCCTTTGCGTCCATCAATTTCTTCTTATGGTGATATCTTTAAGTATGGATTAAATCTGTAAATATACTAATCATTCAAGTATTACAGTGTATTCCTATAGGAGTATATTATTTGTTATGCTATTTAAATTTGTTTACAAAAATATAATTAAACACTTTCTGCAGATTACATAAGAAAGGTTGAAGATATCAACCATGTTGACACCGAAAGTGACAACAACCTTATGCTACTGAAGCTTTAATGCATCAGGTAAACATCTGCGATTCTTCAATAACAAATTTTATCAATGGACGCACATGGCACTATACTCCATGCCCACAATGCCATGAAAATATGCCCACAACAATACAACATCAAAAACACATGTGCACAACCTACAGCGAGCAGAGAAATTTCTTACATATTTTATATCATTCTGTTTGTTACCAAATGCAATTTAACACTAATTCACATTTATAAGAACACATACTACTGCCACCATTGCAGATCACATTGGTTCAACAACCTTGACTGTTTTTTAATCAAGCAATAACATCCATGGTCGCGTCCAATGGCCATACTACAAGAGCTTCACACAATTAAAGGAAAAACACAAATATTTCAGCTTTAACAACAGTAAAAGGCGATAAAAGTGCCATATAAAATTCTCTATGAATCGAGACTTCAATAGCGCTATCGACATCGGAACACCTTATGTGAAATCCACATCACCTATAATGCGGCCAACTCGAATTCCTGACACACCAACTGCAACAAAGGATCAACAGGCATCTTCAAAAGGACAACGGGTGACTTCTGTTAACATGTTAGCCACTGAACATATTAATTCCAATTTATCTCAATTGTCGTTTATACATTTATATAAGGTGAATTTCACACAAGGGTCAGATGGATGAGACAAAACGGGTCAAAGGTCGGTCGTTGGTAAAGAGAATGTAAGTCTCAAGTTTTTCGTTTGCATTTAAACTAGACAGAGTCTTTTCATTGTTAAGCAGATCAAAAGTCTAACATGTATTCATATGTCCATATCCATGATTTTCATGTTTTAAAGGAATGACAGTTATTTGTTTTAATAAAATATACTTGCAAAAAAGACGAAAAAAGTGTTGATTGACCTAAACCCATTTTGAGGCTTTGAATAAAATGATCGTTTGGTTTATGATGCGGGACAATAAAAAATATGGTAAAGACAATTATACATGTAATGAGTTTAGCTTTATGCTCTTAAAAATCTTATAGAACTATTCATTTGAACGCGTTGCAACGCGCGCGAAGTTTAATACTAGTTTACCTAAAATATCAGTAGGTATCAACCCATGTATGTTTAAAATAGTTCTAGTACATACTATGCGTTAAAAACGCTTAAAAAGGCGATTAGAAGCCATTTCCGGGTTCTATGCATAAAGCTGATATTTTTATTATTCCAGAAGGCTTAAATTAATTTATTTATCATATGTAATCAGTAGAAAAAGGTTTGGAGTCAATTAGATATGTAAAACTCATTTTATAGCCCGTAAGGGCAAAACCGACAATTACCGGATTAAGCCTAAGACTATAAGTTATGCTCAGCCTAAAATTAATTAAAAATCTTCAAAAATCCCAAAATAATATATTACATCAGTGGGTAATAGGTTTGATATCAAAAAGTAGGCTTAACTAGGCTATACACTAATTACGCCGTTTAATCGCTAAAGAAGCTTTCTAATTACGCTAATGAGCATAACTCTCAATCTACACCTCCAGCTGATGTCAAATTTTGGGTGCAAGTTTATATATCAGTAACTAAGGTTTCTACACTTTTACATTTTCAAAAATCACGTTTTAAGGTGAAAAGGGCATAATGGTCAACATATGAGCAATTAACGGAAACATGCATATTAATTGGATAACTAATGAACCAAGGTGTATAATCACAGAGGGTTATACTAGCATGTAACCTAGTCCAATTAAAGCTGTAAGGTATTTCTAAAACATACCATAACGGGTCAGAACTGAAGTCAAAGCAAAAGTCAAAGCTTTGCGACTTTCGGTTCCGAACCGGGTCTAAACAGTAAATTGTCGTGTTGAACATCTTTAGACATGTTCTTACATTAATTACCAAGTTATATTAATGATCAAACAGTTTGTAGGGGTTCTACATTGTTAATTATGCATAAATTAGAAATTAAGCATCCTGTTGACTTTTTAATAACAAGTTTGACCCGACATTTGACCTAGTTAGAGTGGGAATCAGAGGGTGCCCTTTTAAGGGTTTAATGCCTATATAATTACCAACTTATAACTACTTTCAATTCGACTAATCACTGAACCATCAATGATTAATCGCTAAGTCAACCGTTAATTATGACGGTTTGACTTTTAAGCTAAAACTAAGCAAAAACTTAACTAAGAAAGGTTAAGCATACTTACTGAAGTCCTATGCACGATTAGTGATCACTTGAGCCTGCTTTGGAGCTCCAGAAATGATCAGAAATGCTGAAGGAAGGTGTGAAGAATTGGTTGCAACCTTGTGGCCTTTTATAGTGTTCAAAAGCACTTAGATCATTGACAACAAGTGCTACAACTGATAATGGATCATCAACAGATGTCCCTAAGTGCCTAGGACTGTTTAGGGGTCGCCCATGATGTGAAAATATCTGTTTTGGGTCGGTTATGCGCGAATACAGGCTGCTGTCTAGAGTTTCTATATCTGGGCGTCTGACGCGGCCCGCGTAAGATCATAAGGACTCTTACGCGGCCCGCCTAAGCCTCGTTTTCAGGTTTTCACATTTTCAAGTTTTTGCATATGGTCCCTTGGCCTTTCGAAAGGTCAACTAAGCTTATTTCTTGCAATTTGACCCTTTCACATTTACCTACAAGGGCTTCAAGACTTATACCCACTTTGCCAAGTCCTTGGTCACTTCTGGTTAACCCGAAAAGTCATAATTTTCAACGTTAACGCTTTAACCCCTCGCATACGAATTTGATCATAACTTTCTCATACGTTAACGAAACTTTATGAAATTTTTATCGTGCATTCTAGTGAGCATAATTAATCGTTACAAAGCTTCGGGTTTGCTAAAAGGTCACTCAGAGGTATAACTTAAACATGTTGACACCTTTAACCCCTGTAGTTTGTAATCTCTCACTTTTAGCTTCGTATGATCCATGATTTATTCGTTTGATGATATAAACATCATGTAGGGTTATTATAAAGTATATTTATTCACTGTTGACATTTTGAACTCGTATATTCACATACTTTCCATGTTTGTCAACTTTAGTCCCTCAAGAACATTCTTTCACACGTTCAATCTTATGACACGTGTCAACACATTATAGGACGTGAATTTTCGAGGTGTTACATCCTCACCCCCTTAAAAGAAATATCGACCCCGAGATTTACTGAAATAAATAAGGGTACTTTTCTTTCATTGTGGACTCAACCTCCCACGTATACTCGGGACCTCTACGGGCATCCCATTTTACCTTTACAATAGGCACATGCTTCCTTCGAAGCTTCTTTACCTGTCGATCTTCAATCGACAATGGTTTTTCCACAAATTTTAAGCTCTCATCTATATGCACATCTGTATGTGGTATGACCAGTGATTCGTCAGCGAAACACTTCTTCAGATTGCAGATGTGGAATACATTATGAATACCACTGAGCTCTTCAGGTAAGTTTAGCTTATAGGCAACTGATCCGACACGTTCGATGACTTCGAACGGTCCTATATATCTCGGGCTTAACTTGCCTTTCTTACCAAATCTCATCACTCCCTTCCAGGGTGATACTTTAAGCAACACTTTGTCACCAACCACAATTTTCATAGATTTACGCTTTGGATCTGCGTAGCTCTTCTGCCTATCTCGGGCAGCTTTGAGACGGTCACGAATCTGGACAATCTTGTCCGTCGTTTCAAAGACTATCTCCGGTCCTGACAGTTGGAAATCTCCAACTTCTGCCCAACAAACGGGCGTTCTACACTTTCTACCGTATAAAGCCTCGAAAGGCGCAGCCTTGATGCTGGTATGGTAGCTATTGTTATATGAGAACTCAATCAATGGTAGGTGGTTATCCCAACTACCACCTAAATCAATCACGCATGCTCGAAGCATGTCTTCCAACGTTTGGATAGTACGCTCACTCTGACCGTCCGTCTGAGGATGGTAAGCCGTACTAAAATTCAAACGCGTGCCCAAAGATTGTTGGAAACTTTTCCAAAAATGTGATGCGTATCTAGTATCTCTGTCAGAGATAATAGACACAGGTATGCCATGTAAAGCTACAATCTTATCAACGTACAACTGGGCTAACATGTCGGAGCTGTAAGTCTCCTTAATGGGTAGGAAATGTGCTGACTTAGTCAGTCTGTCTACGATCACCCAAATGGTATCGTTTCCTTTCCTTGTCTTAGGTAACTTGGTGATAAAATCCATAGTTACCATTTCCCACTTCCACGTAGGAAGTTCAGGCTGTTGTAGCAAACCTGACGGCTTTTGATGTTCTGCTTTGACTTGCGCACACGTCAAGCATTTAGCTACATAGGTAGCTACAGACTTTTTCAAGCCTATCCACCAATAGTTTGCCCTTAGATCCTGGTACATCTTATCAGCTCCAGGATGAACTGAATATTTGGAACTATGGGCTTCCTGGAGGATAACATCCCGAAGTCCTCCATAAATTGGAACCCATATTTGTCCATTCAATCTCAGAATTCCGTCCTTGCCAAGAGATAACTGCTCCTCAGTTACCCCTAGCTTTTCATTAGGATAGTTAGCTTCCAACACAACTTCCTTCTGTGCAGCTAACAACCTTTCATTCAAACTGTTCTTTATTTCAATGCTCTTGGCATTGATTCGGATGGGTTTCACCCTTTCCTTTCGACTCAAGGCATCAGCGACTACATTCGCCTTGCCGGGATGATATCTGATTTCACAATCAAAATCATTTAAAGTCTCCATCCAACGGCGCTGCCTCATGTTTAAATCCTTCTGATTAAACAGGTGCTGGAGGCTCTTGTGATCAGAATAGATCACACACTTGATTCCATATAAATAATGCCTCCATAGTTTTAGTGCAAATACAACGGCACCCAACTCCAAGTCATGGGTGGTGTAATTCTTTTCGTGCACCTTTAATTGGCGTGAAGCATAGGCAATGACCTTGCCTCTTTGCATAAGCACACATCCCATCCCGGTGTGTGATGCATCGCAGTAAACCACGAATTCTTCGGTACCTTTAGGCAATGTCAGTACAGGAGCGTTGCTTAACTTTTGCTTCAGGATATCAAAGGATTCTTGCTGCTTAGGGCCCCAAACAAATTTAACCTTCTTCCTAGTCAAGGAAGTTAGGGGCGCAGCAATCCTTGAAAATTTTTCAATGAAACACCTGTAATATCCTGCTAAGTCTAGAAAGCTACGAATTTCTGTAGGCGTCTTTGGCTCTTGCCAGTTCATAACTGCTTCCACCTTAGCGGGATCCACTTGGATACCATGCTCACTAACCACATGCCCAAGGAATTGGACCTCTCGAAGCCAGAATTCGCACTTAGAGAATTTGGCATAGAGTTTCTCATGATGCAGGAGTTTGAGAATACAGCGAAGGTGTTTCTCATGGTCAGCTTGGTTCTTCGAGTAGATGAGAATGTTGTCGATGAAAACGATGACGAATTTATCCAAGTATGGCTTGCAAACGCGATTCATGAGATCCATGAACGCGGCAGGTGCATTAGTGAGCCCAAAAGGCATCACTAGGAACTCGTAATGACCATAACGAGTCTTAAATGCGGTTTTGTGTACGTCTTCATCTCTAACCTTCAGTTGGTGGTAGCCTGACCTCAAGTCAATCTTCGAGAAATAACTTGCCCCTTGCAATTGATCGAACAAATCGTCGATCCTGGGCAAAGGATACCTATTCTTGATAGTGACTTTATTAAGTTCACGGTAATCGATGCATAGACGCATCGATCCATCCTTCTTTTTGACAAACAAGACAGGTGCTCCCCAAGGAGACGAACTAGGTTTAATGAAACCCTTAGCTAGCAATTCATCCAGTTGTGTTCTCAATTCCTTCATCTCTGTTGGTGCCAACCTGTAAGGTGCTCTAGCAACAGGTGCTGCTCCAGGGATGATGTCAATTCTGAATTCCACTTGTCTATCTGGTGGTAAACCGGGTAGTTCTTCAGGAAAAACTGTTGGTGCACTAAATGTCTGTTAACTTCGTCTTAGAAATTAGGGTTTTACATGTTTATCTAGGGTGTTTCGCTTGAAGGGGTTTCACGGCAAGTTCAAGAGAAACCTATTGATCAGCTTTCTCTTGAACTGATATTGTGCATTTTCAAGAGAAACCTAGTAGTGTGTCATTTTCAAGAGAAACCTCTAGGTCTATATATAGGTGTGTGTCATTTCAAGAGAAACATGTATGGTGTTTGTGTGTGAGTCGAGGTGCTATCGAAATTTTGTTAGAAATTGATTGTAAAGACTCAGAATTGATTAATAGAGGAAGAATTGAAAGGAATAAAGCTGTTATGACTTTATATACGTTGATTCCGCCTTCGTATTTGAAGATGAACTGCCTTAACTGACTTTTAGGGTCACGCACACGGTCCAACAAGTGGTATCAGAGCTCAGGACGAGGAGTTCATACCATAGCAGCTTGATTCTACCAGATTTTCTCATTTCTACTCACTTCTTCTTATACTTTTCTGATTTGAACTAGTTCCAACGGTCGGAATGGCCTGATTTTTTCATATGTTGTGTAAAACATAGAATTAACAAATCCTACAAAGTATCAGATCAAAATTCAGATTAAAACTGATAAAAAATGGCTTAAAACTGGGTTTCGTTTGAACTAGTTCTTCGAGCTTTCTCTTGAACAACTCAAGAGAAACCTCCATATAATACAGCTTTCTCTTGAAAAACTCAAGAGAAACCTCCATATAATACAGCTTTCTCTTGAACAGTACATATAATACAGCTTTCTCTTGAACAGTACATATAATATAGCTTTCTCTTGAACAATACATATAATACAGCTTTCTCTTGAACTTGGCTTTCGCTTGAACTGTTCAAATTTGTGTAGCTTTCGCTTGAAACCATTCTGTTTCAAGAGGTTTCGTTTAAATTTGAGTTTTTCAAAATCAAGAAAATTCTAAGTGTTTGTTGATTTTTCAGGAACGTACAAGATGGCAAATTCTGAACCTAAACCTTGGAAAGACAACAGAACTTAAGAACAGAAGTATATAAACACAGAAAGATGTTGGCCACGAACAAATTGATCAGAATATCTGGTATTTTTTCTGAAGCAAAAAGAGCAAAAATATGGGATTCAGACAGAGAATGTTATCTTGACCCCTATGGAAATATTGCTATTGATCATAACACTCTTGATATAGAAACCATAATCAAAGAGTATAAAGAGGAAGATGATTATTGGCAAAGAAAATGGTGGGGAGATGAAGAAGAGAAAAAGAAAAAGAAAGAGTTAATAAATGAAATAGAAAGAAACTCAGAAAATATAAGTTTGGTTGAGTTTCTTGAATTAATCAAAAGGATTAGAAAAAGGAACACAGAAGACAGAGAAAGAAGGAATGACAAAGAATGAAGAATCAAAGAAGGATGAAACTTCAAAATATGAAGTTGGGTGCTCTAAATGTGATAAATTTGAAGCTGACAATGTCAAACTCTTGAAGGATACGGAAAGTTTGACATTGGAAGTCAAAAAGATGAAGGATGAGAAACAATTTGACGATAAACAGATTCTTGTGTTGCAAGAAAATTGTGAGAAGCTGAAATATGAAAATGTTAAACTGTCAAGTGATTTGAACAGTTTGACATTAGAAAACAAAGTTTTCCAAGATAAAATCAAAAGTTTTGAAAATGAAAAAGTAAAAATTGAAAAAGAATTTCAAAGTCAAATAAAGATTCTTGAAGATGGGAGATCTGTATTTAGCAAGAACAATATTGAAAAGCAAAAGGTAATAAATTTCCATCGTCAGACGATTATTCGACTTGAAAAAGAAGCTGAAGGTGATAGAAAGAAAATAAAAGATTTAGAGAATAAATTGAAAAGTTTTGTGACTTCTGCATCATATGTTTGTCCAAAACCGATAAATTATGTTCCAATAAGTGACAATGTCACAAATTTTGACAAAGTCAAAATTGAAGATTGCGATGACAAAGCTGATGATGAAATAGAAAAAGAAAAGAAAAGAAAAATATTTTTAGAATTACAAGAAAAATTTCAAAATACTGTTTTGCAGTCTGCTGAAATAGGTGAATGCTCTAAGCAAAAACCTGTTAAGAAGATTGTAGAACAGAAACAAAAAGTTAAAAATTTGAAAAATTTTCAAAATGAAAATAAAAGCTCATCAGTTCAGTCATCCAATCATTATGAAAAATTACAAAAATTTAAAAATCAAAACTCAAAAAAAATTGGTAATCAGTGGTGCAGGTTTGACCACAGTTCTCAAATGCCAAATCAAGGATACAGGAGAAGGAAAGATTACCACAAGGCGAATCAATGCTATGATCTAAGTGTGTGGTATGAAGACGGTGTTTGGTATGAAAGTAGTGAGAGGTATGATAACAGAGTGTGTTACACTTGTGGATTTCAAGGACACATTGCTGTTAACTGCCGAAGTCTGAGAATTGAAACAAGAAGGTGCTATGAATGCCAAATCAGAGGACATATTGCCAAAGATTGCCCAATGAGATCAAAAGGAAGATCGAGGGCTGAATCTCAGAAAATGGGAAAGAAACCAGTCAATGTCAAGCCCAAAGAACAGAAAATTCAAGAACTAAAAGTTCAAGAACAGAAAGTTCACGAACAGAAAGTGAAGCTTTCACAGGGGCAGAAAGACAGACTAAGGAAGAAGAGGAAGAAGGCAAGAGAATACTTGGAGAAAATTTTGTCCTCGGATAAAACTGGTAATCCGAGAAAAAATTCTGATGAATTGCTTTCCCCAACTGCAAAGGCAAGCAAAACGAATTCATCAGATACAAATCTGAGGACAAACGGGAAAGAGAAAAGGAAGTTAAAGAAAGAAGAATTAACTAAGCAAAATGATAACCAATCAAAGAAAGTTAAATTTTCAGACAAAATCTTAATCAAGGTTTTCGAATATAAAAGAGACCGTGAAAGTTTGTTCATTTCACAGGCTAATAAATTTGGAAAACCTAGATCTAGTAAGAATTGGGTACCAATGAAGGTTGGCGATGAATTTGTTTCTAAGAAAACAAAAGAGCCATCTTCTGGCAATGAATTTGTTTCTTCGGAAATAAAGGAGCCACGTGTTGGCGATGAATCTGATTCTTCAAAGTTAGACAAGCCATGTTCAGGCAATGATTCTGGTTTGTCAAAACCAGAAGAGCCATCTGTTGAGGTAAAAACTGTCAAACCCAAGAATGGTCAGGCTTGGGTGGATCTTTTCAAATGAAAAACCTGACTTGCCGGAGCTTCCAGGTTGGTAAGTGTGAAGCAGGCATCGGCATCATTCTTGAGAAATTCACAGGATGGTAACTGTGATATTTCGATTTACAAGTGGTAAATCAGGGACATTAAGTTGTACTTGATTTTCTACTAGTGTTTGTTGTTGACAAGGGTCTTAATTGTTAAATTCTTCAAAATGGTTGAAAAAGAACAAGGTGATGAAACCCCGAGTTTATGAAAAGACAAACAAAACTAATTTTCCGGAAAAACCATTTCGATTAAAACAAACTTAAGTGTTTTGAAATCTAAATGGGAAAATAGTTTGTTGTCAGGGGGAGTTCTGATTGTTAAGCCGAGTGAATGGCGAATTGAAGCGATTCGATATCAGTTTGTCACTTTATTTGTACAGTTGGTTTTCAAATTTTCCTTGAAAATCAAAATTGAAACATATTTTGATTTTAGGGGGAGAAAATTTTTAAAAAATTAGAAAATTTGAAAAAGCCAAAAACGTTGAAAAAGTTAAAATGAGTTTTGTTGAGAAAAGAGGAAATGATAGTAAATCAGTGGACTATCACAGCATGCTAAAGATATGAAATGTCAAATGTGATAAACGGTCTCACTAAAGATGTGATGACAGGCTCAGCTGGACTAGTAGATTTGCGATAACGATACAAACTAAAATGAAAAAGCCTAGTTCTAGTGGGAAACATGGTTGAAAGCATAGTACTTAGTTTTTTCCTTCGTGATTGTGTACCTACTCAGTAATCGCTGAATGTCGAAAGACATAAAAACTGGTTAAGTCTGTGAACTTTCACAACTTGCTGAAAAAGTCACTCTGATTGTGCATTTCATTTTGCAAAGATTTAAACTTGTTTTATTTCTTTATTTTGTTTAAGCATTGGACATCCTCTGCGTATACGTGAGTATCAAACTGGATGTTATTGCCTAAACGTTCTGCTTTATTTTCTTTGGTGTTTCGTTTAAGCTTTGGATCACCTCTGCGTATACGGGAGTATCGACCTGGTGGTTAAAGCCTAAACAACTTCAACTTATTTTTATTTTCTTATTTTGTTTAAACATTGGACTTTATCTGCGTATACGAAAGTATCGACCTGATTGTTAATGTTTAAACATTCTGCTTTATTTTCGCACATATCACAGTTGATGAAAGTTTAAAGGCATTACTTGAGTTAGTGTATTGCATGATGAGGGGATATGCTGAGATCGTGGGGTCCATAAGAATTTAGTGCAAAATTAATATACCTTAAAGTATCGGTAAGCATTTCGAAAGTTTTTAGATTGAGTTTAAGAGGACAACTATATCGTCAATCTATGTGAATCGTTTAGAACTTAATATGATTAAAGCTTAACGGTGCTAGTGTTTTGTCTCATAAAATGATATGATCCTCTTACACAAACTCACAAAAATATTGTTTGTATATATTTCTTTACTGTATTTCTTTGAATTCAAAATCCAAAAAGATTTTAGTGTGTTTTAGCATAAAGTTTTGAAAAAATACAAAAAAACTTTCGACAACTGATGTTGGAAAGTGGATTTTCAAAATTCCAAGTGCTAAGCATGATGAACTACATTGGGTTGGGATAATATGTTAAAAACTTTGAATGTTATATACAAATGTTTTGAAAGATTGTGGGTTTAGTTAATCAAGGTCATTTACTTGAACTTGATGTAACTATTTTTATTGATGAATGAATGATTTCTACCAAGTAAGTTTCTTAAATCTAAATGTTATAAATTTGTGAAACTTATGTTGTGGTAGAGGATATGCAGGTAACAGGAATACCCATGGCAATTAAAAAGTCAAAGTTTGAACCAGAATTCAAGTCCAAGCATTTTGAGAGGGGGAGTCTGTGAAAGGGGGAGTCAGAATTCTAGATCAACAGTCTAAGGGGAGATTGAAGATTAAAGTTTGAAGATAAAGATTGTAGAGAGCTTTACAAGATTAAAGACAAAATTTGGAAAGAGACAAAGACTAAAGACTTGAAGCCAAAGACTTCGTCAACATCCAAGGGGGAGTCTGTTGGTGCACTGAATGTCTGTTAACTTCGTCTTAAACAAGTCTTTTGTCTAGATAGAATGAATGAGCACACAATAGATTAGAAATTAGGGTTTTACATGTTTATCTAGGGTGTTTCGCTTGAAGGGGTTTCACGGCAAGTTCAAGAGAAACCTATTGATCAGCTTTCTCTTGAACTGATATTGTGCATTTTCAAGAAAAACCTAGTAGTGTGTCATTTTCAAGAGAAACCTCTAGGTCTATATATAGGTGTGTGTCATTTCAAGAGAAACATGTATGGTGTTTGTGTGTGAGTCGAGGTGCCGTCGAAATTTTGTTAGAAATTGATTGTAAAGACTCATAATTGATTAATAGAGGAAGAATTGAAAGGAATAAAGCTGTTATGACTTTATATACGTTGATTCCGCCTTCGTATTTGAAGATGAACTGCCTTAACTGACTTTTAGGGTCACGCACACGGTCCAACAAAAACTTCTGGGTATTCAGAAATGACGGGGATGTCTTCCATCTTAGGTTTCGGCTCATCGATAGTCACCTGTGCCATGTAGATGACACAACCCTTGTTCAAACACTTAGAGGCCTTGAGCATAGTCACTTGCTCAGGCAGTCCATACCGGGTATCTCCCTGAATGGTAAGTGATTCGCCAGACGGAGTCTTGACCACCACTTGCTTCTTATTACAGACAATTTGGGCCTGGTTATGAGATAACCAGTCCATGCCTAAAACGATGTCGAAACCGGCCAACTTCAAAGGAAGTAGGGACAAAGGAAAAGAGTGGTTCTTAATGGATATGAAACATCCATCTAATATGGTTGAGGAGGTTTCTAAGGTGCCATCTGCTAACTCCACCTCATATTTCACTCTTAGGGTTTTAACAGGTAAATTCAGCAATTTGCAAAACTTATTATCTACAAATGATTTATCTGCGCCTGAATCAAAAAGTACTCTTGCATAGATATCATTTATGAGAAAGGTATCTGTGATCACGTTATCGTCTTGCACAGCCTCCTTCGCATCCATCCTAAAGACCCTAGCATTGGTCTTCTTGGCCTCTTCAGGCTTCTTGGCGTATTTAGGGCAGTTGGTTTTAATGTGCCCTTTCTCATTGCAAATGTAGCACGTTGCATCATTCAGCTTTTTGCAATCCAAGGTCTTGTGTTCCTTGGATTTGCATATACCACAAGCAAAAGTTCTTGACTGAGTCTGTGGGTTCGATTCTAGTATGCACTTTCCAAAGTGCTGTTTCTTGCAATTCTTGCACTTGGGCTTATCACCAGACTGATGCCCATCCTTCTTTGACTCAAACCCCCTCTTGTTATCACCGTTTCCTCGGTGCTTCTTGTTTGACCTCCGTGAATTATCATCTTCACGTTTTCTCTTCTCAGCATCTTTGTTCCTCAGCGATCTTTGTCTGACCGCATCCAGAGTGAGGGACAAAGATATGTCAGCTACCGATCTGAAAGTAGCTGGCCGAGAGGCCTTCACGCTTGCCATTATCTCGGGGGCTAAACCCCCAATGAAACGAGCTATTCGTTTGGGTTCCGGGGTCACCAAATACGGAACCAACCTCGACATGGTATTAAAGCTCGTGAGGTAAGCTTGGCAATCTAGATTGGTCATTACCAACGAAAGAAAATCTGACTCAATCTTCTCAACCTCATGCTGAGGGCAGTAGTTCTCCCTGATGAGGGCAACGAATTGTTCCCAAGACATGTTGTACAATGGGATCTTCTCGGTGGCTTGAATCAGTGATCTCCACCAGGCTAAAGCCTCGCCTTTAAAAGATTGCGACACAAACTTGACTATATCCATCTCAGCGCACCCGCTGATATCCACTACTGTGTCCATCTCATCTAACCACGTCATGCAGTCAATGGCTCCTTTTTCCCCAGTGAAATCTCTGGGTTTGCATGAAACAAAGTATTTATAGGAGCAACCCTTACTACGGGGTTCTTAATTTAGTACAATCTGTTGAGATGGAGCACTGTGGTGGTTTGAGGAGAGTCGATCATCATCTTTCTTCGGTTCTTCCTTCTTGGAAGGTGGCTTCGAATGCGGAGTAGATAGGGTTCTACTTCGAGTCCCACTATATTCTTCGTACTGCCGCTCTAAGGCCTTTTAACTGCGTTGTCTACTAACGCTTTTAGTTCAGCACCCGTTAAATTAATTCGGGCGTTATCATTGTTCTCCCTTGGGTGACTATTAATTTCATCTGAGCCATCCATTTTAATTGAACTGTTACATAAAACAAGGACAATAGTTTACTTGGGAGTTTATTATGGAATTGTCTTTTATGGCAATTCATTAACCATGGTAACATAGACCATATTTGGTTAATTTATTAATCATATTTTATTTAGGATTTTATTATAATTTATCCTAATTATAAAACAATAACAGTTTTATTAATAGCACAAAAGGCCTAGTCAAAAGGACATTTTAAATTATAAGCCATGATTTCAGAGAATCAAGGCATGAAGGTTTGAACATAGTTCATTACCTTTTTCAGACAGGGTCACATACTATTACTGTCTTTTGTCTCATATAAAAATGAGAAGGGCCCGTAGGCATTATATTGCCAATGTATGGTCAAAATATAATCATCTTAATTGATGATTTAAACCCATGATTCAGAGATCATTAAGTTGGGTTAGGAATCTTTTGAAGAATCCTTATATAAGAATGATGTGTGTGATCTTTAACGAATCACATCTGCCAGGAGTGTTAACATGTTTACAGATGTTAACAGGGGTTTGAATCTTTTAAACAGGTCTTACCATTTTGGCCAGGTCTTTACAATGACACTCAGGCTAGGTTTCACTCTTAAGATTCTTATTCAATATTTAATAGGCAGATTATTATTAAAAGGAATGATTTTGATTTATTTATTTCATATATAATATTTATGCATATAATGGCAAAAATGAAATTTATAAATTAAACATTCCATTAATTATTAATAGATTACACGTAGCCCTAAACGGGACTTTTTAGACAAACAAGTTACCCACGCAGGGGTCAAGCAACATACTAGTCCACGCAGGGACTTAAACAAACATCATACCCTCATAGGGGTTAACAGAAAGATAGACCCACGCAGGGGTCAAAACAAACAAACATACATACCCACACAGGGGTCAATACAGCAAGACAGGCCCACGCAGGGGCTCAACTGATACAAGGAAATTACAACAACAGTGGAAGGATTCAATGGTCCTTCTTGCTCTTCCCTTTTATTAGGCTTGTCAATCCTTGGAAGAAGGCCTGTCGCTCCCTGCGATCTCGGTGAAAGTCTCGCTCGACCTGGTCCAACCTTTGCAGAATTTCTTCACGCTCTGGTGGGGAGAACCTTGGCGGCTGCGATTGTTGCCGAATTATAGGTCTAGTAGGTATTTGGTACCCATGAGTTGGGTACCCTACTCCCCAAGGAGCTCCATACTGTCCTTCAGGATGAAGGGCGTTATAGTTGGCCGCTACCATGTATGGGTCGGCTTCAGCGTAACCATATTTGGTGTGAGCCGGTTGTTCAAACGGGTTATACGTCATAGAACCCGTGTATGCTGGAATCGGGTTATCAAAACCCATCGGTGGTGGTTGCGGTGCAACTGGGTTCAAAGGTCCACCCATTTGCGGATCTTCTGGAAGTGGCGGATAATGACTGCCACTTGATTGTCGAGGAGAGCTAAAATGGAAGTCTCCTCCTCGCGCGGACATCCGCGCTCCAGTTCTCCTACGCCTCGGCGGTTGCGGAGGTGCCGGCTGAACTGGTGGCGGTGGAGGCGGTGGAGGCGGTGGCGTGACTGCCACGAATCGTGAATCCTCAGAGGGATCCTGCTGCTGCTGATGAGGCGACGAATGATGCGAGGGTGTAAAATACCACTCGTGTTGATTAAATCGTGCCTGATAACTGTCCGGACCATGGTAGGGTGATCCATGGAAAGACGAACCATCCGAGACCTCGATAGGATGGTTCGGAGTTCCGGTTGGTGGCTCGACGGGATCGGTGTCCTCGTCCATATCCTCTGCATGATCGCCTGAGTAGTGATCCTCTGGCCCCAATGGGTTAAAACCCACTGGTTCTTGTATGTAATTTGCCGGGTTAAACCGGCCCCTAAAAACAGGTGTTGGGTTACCAAAGGAATTATGCGATAGGGATCGCTGAAGAGGTATGTAAGAAGGTTGAGGGTTGTCGGGCTCATTTTCCGACAGTGGCCCATATGAGTTGTGAATGGGAGGTGTCGAACTGTACGAGACAGATCGTCTAGCAAGTTCAAAAAGTTTCCTCATGTGTTCTCTAGGGTCAGCACTCGCAGTGGTGGTAGGAGCTCGCATGTGCGAAGGCCCTGCCTCGTCGTCATTGGGGGCGGTGATTGGCCCCTTGCCTCTTCCTCTTCTTCGAAAGAATCTTGGCGGCATAATTAATCCTGTTAATACAACATAAGATAACGACAAGAATATATAAAATAAAGGACAAAACAAAACAAAACAAAGTAGAACTTGTCCTATGTTATTTGTCTAGACTCGAAAGTTTTTGAAACGTGCAATTGTGTAACTGAGATTAAACACAAAAGGCTAGTGTTTAATTCACTCAGCGTTGGCTCTGATACCAACCTGTCGCACCCCGAATTCCACGTGTCACCGGTGGGCCCGGTGGGGAGTATCGTGACGTGGTTGGCAACATAATAGTCAAACAACACAATATTTAAATGCACAGCGGAAGCAATTGAAAGATATATTTCAACCGAATAAAATATTGTAATATCGTGTATCACAAACAGTTGAAAGTTTATCCACAGACGGATCGAAATAAATAGGAAACAGTAGTTCAACAGACGATAGGCATCTTAAGCTTGTGAGACTCTTTATTGATGCTAAGGAGAGAATCCAGCCTATTACGCTTAGTACCTGCATTTAATCTTTTTGGGAAAATACGTCAGTTTACACTGGTAAATACAATCAACTGACTCATTTTAAAAATGATTAAAAATTGATTTGGATGCACGTGGCATAAACATTTTATAACTTGGGATAATTATTTAAATATATAAACTTGAAAAAGGATTACACGTTCCTTATGCGTTCAGTAGCCCAGAGCGTGCCGGGTTAAAGATCAATAGACACACCACATCAACTATTTATGCACTGACGAGTGTACGCCTACACTCCGCGCTTAGGTCGTGGCCATTTCGTAAAATGATGCCAAGGATATCCGGGACATGGTCATTAACCCCCCAAAGGCTTTAAATAAACAAAACAATTTAAACGGGCCGATCAAATTATTCAATTAACCACCATACGATGGAAGATTTAATGCCCGACCAAGCGTTATTTTATATACCGTACCCCAAGCCCGTATAGGGAAAATAAGTTAAAAGTATTTACCTGAGCAAAGTAATAATCACAATAAGCAAATGCAAGTAGCTTTTACTGGTCCTCCTAATCTGGAACGAAGGTTTATAATAACCTATTAGAATCCTAACGGGTCTTTAGTTAAGCTTAAGCTTAGACCGGTTAGTTTCAAAGATACGGTTCGTACGCACGATTAAGCGAAGACCGGAATAGAATGTGATTTAGACCCAAAAAGTTTGAAGACTTGCTTAATATGAGTATATTATACACATTCTGGATTTTGAGATAAAACCGATAAGGTTTGACCCGTTTCGGCTAATTTATGCAAACTAGTTACATAAACCGAACCGAACGCGCAAGAGGCGTAACGGGTAATTATTAGAGCCATATACAGGTTTCCTAAGTTAATATGCCTCAAATATGTTGTGACATCAGTAAGATATCTTTTATTATGCCCGAAACGAATTTAAACACAAACTATGCCCTGTAAGGGTAGTTTGGTCATTTACAAGGTTATAAAAGAGTTTAAGTATTAACCTGAGTTACAGGTCTGATATAATCAGCAAAAATACTTAGTTTACTAAGTTATAACAGTAGGGTAAAGTATATATGTGAAATTTATCAATTATAACCAAACTATGCATCGTAAGGGCATTTTGGTAATTTCACATAAGCCGAAAAGCTCAAAACTGAAGTCTGAGTTTAACAACTTTTGCTTACTGTTAAAATATTATAATTTACCTAAAATATCAGTAGGTATCAACCCATGTATGTTTAAAATAGTTCTAGTACATACTATGCGTTAAAAACGCTTAAAAAGGCGATTAGAAGCCATTTCCGGGTTCTATGCATAAAGCTGATATTTTTATTATTCCAGAAGGCTTAAATTAATTTATTTATCATATTTAATCATTAGCAAAAGGTTTGGAGTCAATTAGATATGTAAAACTCATTTTATAGCCCGTAAGGGCAAAACCGACAATTACCGGATTAAGCCTAAGACTATAAGTTATGCTCAGCCTAAAATTAATTAAAAATCTTCAAAAATCCCAAAATAATATATTACATCAGTGGGTAATAAGTTTGATATCAAAAAGTAGGCTTAACTAGGCTATACGCTAATTACGCCGTTTAATCGCTAAAGAAGCTTTCTAATTACGCTAATGAGCATAACTCTCAATCTACACCTCCAGCTGATGTCAAATTTTGGGTGCAAGTTTATATATCAGTAACTAAGGTTTCTACACTTTTATATTTTCAAAAATCACGTTTTAAGGTGAAAAGGGCATAATGGTCAACATATGAGCAATTAACGGAAACATGCATATTAATTGGATAACTAATGAACCAAGGTGTATAATCACAGAGGGTTATACTAGCATGTAACCTAGTCCAATTAAAGCTCTAAGGTATTTCTAAAACATACCATAACGGGTCAGAACTGAAGTCAAAGCAAAAGTCAAAGCTTTACGACTTTCGGTTCCGAACCGGGTCTAAATAGTAAATTGTCGGGTTGAACATGTTTAGACATGTTCTTACATTAATTACCAAGTTATATTAATGATCAAACAGTTTGTAGGGGTTCTACATTGTTAATTATGCATAAATTAGAAATTAAGCATCCTGTTGACTTTTTAATAACAAGTTTGACCCGACATTTGACCTAGTTAGAGTGGGAATCAGAGGGTGCCCTTTTAAGGGTTTAATGCCCACATAATTACCAAAATATAACTACTTTCAATTCGACTAATCACTGAACCATCAATGATTAATCGCTAAGTCAACCGTTAATTACGACGGTTTGACTTTTAAGCTAAAACTAAGCAAAAACTTAACTAAGAAAGGTTAAGCATACTTACTGAAGTCCTATGCACGATTAGTGATCACTTGAGCCTGCTTTGGAGCTCCAGAAATGATCAGAAATGCTGAAGGAAGGTGTGAAGAATTGGTTGCAACCTTGTGGCCTTTTATAGTGTTCAAAAGCACTTAGATCATTGACAACAAGTGCTACAACTGATAATGGATCATCAACAGATGTCCCTAAGTGCCTAGGACTGTTTAGGGGTCGCCCATGATGTGAAAATATCTGTTTTGAGTCGGTTATGCGCGAATACAGGCTGCTGGCTAGAGTTTCTATATCTGGGCGTCTGACGCGGCCCGCGTAAGATCATAAGGACTCTTACGCGGCCCGCCTATGCCTCGTTTTCAGGTTTTCACATTTTCAAGTTTTTGCATATGGTCCCTAGGCCTTTTGAAAGGTCAACTAAGCTTATTTCTTGCAATTTGACCCTTTCACATTTACCTACAAGGGCTTCAAGACTTATACCCACTTTTCCAAGTCCTTGGTCACTTCTGGTTAACCCGAAAAGTCATAATTTTCAACGTTAACGCTTTAACCCCTCGCATACGAATTTGATCATAACTTTCTCATACGTTAATGAAACTTTATGAAATTTTTATCGTGCATTCTAGTGAGCATAATTAATCGTTACAAAGCTTCGGGTTTGCTAAAAGGTCACTCAGAGGTATAACTTAAACATGTTGACACCTTTAACCCCTGTAGTTTGTAATCTCTCACTTTTAGCTTCGTATGATCCATGATTTATTCGTTTGATGGTATAAACATCATGTAGGGTTATTATAAAGTATATTTATTTACTGTTGACATTTTGAACTTGTATATTCACATACTTTCCATGTTTGTCAACTTTAGTCCCTCAAGAACATTCTTTCACACGTTCAATCTTATGACACGTGTCAACACATTATAGGACGTGAATTTTCGAGGTGTTACAAGCAAGGATACAATCCCACGAAGCCGGTTTAATGTTTTAATAGCAGTTTACATATGAGGGGTTCAAGCTATTCGCACCCCCACCATGCAATAACTTTGGGGCGTTGAAGGAGGTCCTAGTTAGCTTGAACCAAGTCCTCGCAGGATCTATACACTAAACGAGACAAGAACTTTACTAAACCACCCTTCTAAATCACTTCGAAGTAGTTAACGTGCTTTATATAGACCGTAAAGACACAAATGAGTAAATCAATGACATCATGAAGAAATGGTAAAGAAAATTCGCTTTCAACATAAGAAACTAGTTATTAAAGTCATTAATACATACCCAATTAAAAAGTGCCGAAAGATTAAAAATCAAAAGTAATACATTAAAGATTTGTCTTCACCAAGTGATGTAAGAGATTAACCAAGCATGGCCTTTGATTGACAAGAACTCTTACTATCAATCTTGGATCCTGAGACTACTACACACTCTAAAGATGAAAGATGGATGATGGTGGTGGGTGTTGGTGTTGTAGTGGTGGTGGAGTGGTGGCAAAGTGGGAGAGAAGTGGTTTGCCAAGGGATGCCTTTGAAGTGAACCAAGCACCCCTATTTATAGTCATAACAGTGCCACGGCCACGACCCCGTGTCCACTGGGCACGGCCCATGGCCAGCTTCTTCTCTTCCTTCATTAATTGCAGCTGTCAGCAGGGGGACCCACACGACCCTGTGGCTTCTGGACTCGGCCCCACGGTCAACTCTTTGCTGTACTATCAAGATTATGCAAATCTGAGAGTTGGCCACGCTCCATGGTGAGCTGGGCACGGCCCCATGGTGGGTGTAGAAGCTTCTGCAGGTCTTGTCTTTTTGTGTGAGGCCTGACCACGGTCCATGCCTGGCTGGGCACGGCCCCGTGGTCAGCTTCTGTTTTCTTGTTTTTTTCTTGGGAGATACTACCGAGGGGTCGGGCATGTCACGTTATTCTTTCTTGTATTTATGTTGGTTTTTGGCTACTTATTTGTTCCTTTTGTTCTTTTAAGCTCATTTGGTCCTGTAAATTCAAAAGGAAGAAAGAAACACGCTTTTTCGAACATTGGTACTAAAAAGGGTTGGTTTTATACCTCTATTGATGTAATTTATATGTTGCATTTTGTACACATCAAATGCCACAGGCCAAACTCCATTCTCTCTGGTATTTGGAACTGAGGCTATGATCCCTACAGAAATGGTGGTTCCTACAGCAAGAACAAGCATCCGTGATCCTGAAGCAAATGCTGAAAACTTGATTCAAGACCTAGACACAGGAGATGAGCTCAGAGATTTAGCAAGAATAAGGGTGGCTAGCTACCAACAAAGAGTGGTTGGATCTTACAATAAGAATGTCAGTGTTAGAAGATTTCAAGTTGGTGATTTGGTGAGGAAAGCATTCCAAAACATTACAAATCCAGCCGATGGCAAGTTAGCACCAAAGTGGGAAGGCCCTTATCTAATAGAAGCAGAAGCAGGAAAGGGGGCATATCACTTGTTAACAATGGATGGTGATCTCCTACCAAGATCTTGGAATGCTATTCATCTCAAAAAATACTTTATATAAGAAGGATCAAGGATCCTCAGTGATGCCAATATTCTGATTAAGGATCCGGGATCATCAAAGGATACATGATTCTACCCTTGGTAACATTTTACTTTCATTGTCATTTATCCTATACTTATTACTTATCATAAGTCAAAGGTGTTAAATACTTAACATCTGTTTTCATAAAGTTTGAGATTTTGCAGAGTTGTTTTGATTTTATGGAAGATCAAAGTGGTTGGCCAACTCTCTAAAGTTTTTGGGTTTATCCCCAGTTTTTGGGCTTGCCCCCAGCTAAGGTATCTTATACCTTCTAAGGTTTAAAGGTTTTCACCATTCACATGAATTGGGTTTTGACACCCCGCCAGTAACGCACGTTTATCCAAGTATGGTTCGAGGCAATGGGACCAGTACACACTTAGTGGCTGACAATTTCATTGCTATTGGCCATATGTAGGATCTCAAGTATATGGTAGACGTACCATACATCCGTTATCCTAAGGTTTCTAACATTGTCATGTTAGCTAAGGTTTTGGCATTTTCATGTCACCCACGTTGGGAAAGTTGCCAGTTTGGGCCATACCCCAGTTTACACCAGTTTATTTGGGCTTGTCCCCAGTTTTGTTGGGCTTGTCCCTCATTTTTGTTGGGCTTGTCCCCGGTTTTGTTTGGCTTGTCCCCAGATTGTTGGCCTTGTCCCTAGTGATTATAGGTTTAATCCCAATTGTTTGGCTTAGTCCCAAGTTTGCTTTCTTTATAGGTTCTTGGAGTTATACAAGTTCTGACACTAAGGATCCTGGATCCTTGAAACTTTACTTTCTACAGTTTATTTATTCAGTAATTATTTATCAGAATTTAGAATCCTAACTTAGATTCTCTGGTATGTTGTATCCTAACTTTTTCTAAGTTATAAGTTGTCTCTTATCCTTTTTGGTTAAGGATCAATGATCCATATTTGTCCTAACACTTCAAGTTTTCTATTAAAAGGTTAATATTATCATCAGATTTCCAACAACTTTCTGGTTGATTGGCGGTGATATCTTTAAGAATAGAAAGCATAAATGTAACAAAAAAGGAAACATAAAGAGGAGAGAAACAACAACAGATGTAGCCAAAAAAGTTTAATATTATTACCCATTCATATCTACCAAAATTATATGGCCTGGATTTCACCAGCAAAACGTGGACCATCCACCCAGGCCAGATATAGGCTAGCTAATAGTTAATCATTCATGAAGGAAATAAAAATGCAGGAAAGTAAAGGCGGCAGGATAACAATGGCTTCATCCCCTAAACAAAGGATCCCTCCACCAACTGTCATCCTACCTATTGTTCAAAGGATAAGTGATCCTTAACCCTAGTAACTATTGTTCGAGATCATTACAAACCAAATGTTTAAAACAACAACAACCACAAAAAAAACATAAACAATGGGCTCCGGCCTAGGCATAAATATCCAGCATCGCCTATTTACGCAGCACCACCAGCAGCTGCTCCATCACCTTCGGCTTCTCCACCAGCATCACCTTCGGCTGCAACCACAGGCTCCTTGACTCCACTCGTACCAGCCTCCAAAGTCAGCACCTGCTCATCCTCAGGATCACCACCAAGGTTTTGAAGAGCCATCTTCCATCCATCCACATTCCAGCTGGAGCGGTCAAAAGCAGGATCCATGGCTTCCTCAGCCATTTTAATCCTGGCCTGCAAAACAGTCCGGGCAGCAAATACCTTGGAACTTTCAGTTGCGTTGACCTGTGCCTCATGGATCCCAATCTCTGCGAACATCAGCTGCTCGTCCAGCCCAGTATTCTCCTTCTCTAGTTGGGCCAACTTCTTGTCTTTGGTTGACGCTATCTTGCGAAGGTCAGAGATCTTTTCCTCTGCCTCAGCCAGGTTCTTGTCATGGATGACTTGAAGACGGACAAACCCATGCGGAATACAAGTGAAGAAAATTAGGATCAGGGATCCTTAACAACATAAGAAACAGAATATTTATGAGGATCTAGGATCCTTACCTCAGTGATCACCTCGTGGAAGTGACGCTCTATTTGGAAGGCATCATCAGTGCCGTTAGAAGGCTTCTTCCTTTTTGAGCCGGTCTTGGAACGAGTACCCACAGTCTTGGGCTCCGATGTGTTTAGGCCTCTGGCCAGCTCCTTCTTCAGTGAGCATGGAGAAATCAGGCTATCAACGTCACCAAGATCGAACTTGGACACATACTTGGAACCAGAATTTTGAGCACTTATTCAGACAACAACAAAAAAGATAAGTATACGCGATCCTTAACTTCCATACATGTATAACGTTATAACATTTACTAATACTTACTTGACATTGTTAAGTAAGTTGAGGATACTTCTGCAAGATCTTTGGGTTTTGGCTGGTAGGTTCTGATTGTGGAATCTAAAGCCTAGAATGCTGCTGAACGTTGTTCATACCAGGTTTCTCTGTTAACGAAGAGAAGTTATCCACAACAAAAGAAAAAATAAACATGATCAGTTATCCTCAACATAAAAGTGAAAACTCCTACAGTTATATCCTAAGGATCCTATATCCTACCCTTCAAGACCCACTTCTTAGGGAGGGTGTTCCCTAAGGGAATGGTGTCTCTTCTAATGAAGAAAAACCGGTTTCTCCAGTTGGTATCATTCTTTGTGGTTTTGAGGAATGGGAGTGGATTTTGTGGCTTGGCTTTAAACAAAAATCTATGGGAACCGTGGGAGACCAGGTTATAAAGGGTTGTAAGTTCAGAGAGGCCAAAACACAACCCCTCATCTCTGATGAGTCGTTCAAAGGTGTAAAGCACTCTCCAAAGCATCGGCATGGCCTGATTATATGACATACCAGTCAATGTGAAGAAGCGCTGAGTGAACTCAGGGAAAGGGTATGAGTAACCAGTTTGGAATGGGGATGTTGGAAAACAAACCCAGGTTGAGGATACACAGTCGCCTTTGGCTGAATAATCAAACGCACGGAAGACAATATTTGGTGGAAAACGGTTGTAGAACTGATCAACTTCAGGATCAGTGAATCGGCATAGTTCTGAAGATGGGTTCTTCAGAAGATTCTGACTCTTGGGAGGACTATCCAGGTCAGGACCTTTGTTTAGTGAAGACCTGGTGACCATCTTAGTCATCACTGATGTTGGAAGATGATGAAGGATTATGAAAGAAATGGAGGATTTTTTGAGAAGAAGAAGTATACCTGATTTTCCTCCGGATGAAAGATTATAAAAAGCCTCCTCTGAATTTAAATGATCCCTTGATCTTATCTCCATCCTATATAACCGCAATGATAAGATAGACCTATCAAGTCGATTGACGTCACATCGCTGTAAGGGCCAGTTATATCCGTAACGGCTAGTCCGATTTAATGTGAAACATGGTTGATCAATTTGGTTAAAAATCAACCATATTTGGGGGCAATTGTTAGGGGTTAAATTTCATACTTATGGATCACTTATCCTTATACCCGCCTGGATCACGGATCCTTAAAGTCTGTAGCATGAAGTCTAAGGATCACAGATCCTTATTATTTTCTTAACTTAACTAACAGTTGTTCCTTGTATATTTTCGTAATGCAATGCAGGTCATGGGCAATGTAGACCGAGTCATGGCGAGAATATCGGACTGGAATCGTTGAAGATGTTACACCTGTGGATTTGTCTTAACGTTAACTTGGTTGGACGTGGTCTTGCTTGATTTTTAGACTTGTTTGTTATTTCTAATTTAAGGGGTTGATCAAGTTTAGATAACATGTTATGCTATTAGCAGAAAATACACACTCTGTCGTGAATATCAGTTCTCAAACACTTTCACACTTTGGCAAATATTGTACAACACTTGATCAACTTCCGAAGTTGTAAACTTTTACTTGTTTAATACATTTGATAGTGATAGTTTTCACTATCTGGGGTTTTTTGTGCCAGAGATCATATTGTGATCAAGGGCTTTTTCCTCGTACAAATCCTTGTGTTCATTGTTCATTACATTTCACCTTCGTTCATTCAATTTTCATACATACAAGCACACTATCTCACAAAATCAGATTTTGTTACATTATCCTTTGTTTTATTTTTGACCAAAACACTTACCTCAGATTCAATCTAATGCTAGTTCTTGATGGATTGAAAAATCAAGGATTGGTGACTGTGTGTGAAAGCCAGGAATGATTGGAGATGCTCAGAGAATGACTAGAAACTGTTCTATAGTGATTTGTGAATGATGTTTAGGGTTTAGTGCTTTATTATAACTTCCTAAATATTCATAACACACCCTTAATTATCTAATTTTCAAATAAAGCACACAACATCTAGTAATTTACAATCAAAGCATGTAATTCACGTATTTGTCATGCAACGCAAGTTTCGTATAAACCGTCCGTTTATAATTATTATCCGTGTTAGTCGCCAACGTTCGAGAGTTAACATGTATGTGTTCCGATAATTCCCCGAATTACCAATGTATTTGTGTTCCGGTAATTCCCCGAATTACCAATGTAGACTCATTTAACTAATCCTAGTTAAATGTAGTGCTATAAATGTATGTCTAAGTTAACTGTGGTTAGGTTAAAGCATTAACCTGAAATTGCGGGTTGTCACATTAGTCCATATGGTTTGGGTCATTTTGTCAGTTTAGTCCAAAGGTTTCATTTTTCACATGTGGGTCCAAAAAGGTTTCACTGTTGCCATTTTAGTCCATTGGGTTAACTTCATCCATTTTTTTTGTTAATGAGAAGGTCAGTTTGGTCATTTTATACGGCTGAATTGCCCTTCTAGCTAACATAATTACATATAAAATGACCGAATTGGCCTTCTCATTAACAGAAAAATGGATGAAGTTAATCCAGTAGACTAAAATGCCAACGGTAAAACCTTTTTGGACCCACGGGTGAAAATGAAATCTTTAGACTAACTTGGCAAAATGACCGAAACCATAGGGACTAAAATGACATTTAACTCTAGGGTAAATTACTTTTTGAGTCACTGTGTTTTAGGGGTTTTAACCACTTGAGTCCAAAATCAAAATGTTTAACACCCTGAGTCCCTACAGTCACTTTTCTTAACCATTTGAGTCCAAATTTCTAACACCATCCACCAAGTCTGTTAACTATGAGGGTAATTTGGTCATTTACACACAATATACAAGTCTTATACGCACACGAGTACAAGAAACAAGTCTTTAATGCATAAAATTTTAATATATATAATATATATAAAAATAAATTACACATATATAATAAAACACACACACCAGCACACACCTACACACATTTTCTCTCCCATCTTTACACTTTTCTCTCTCTCTATAAACACCACCGCACCGCGACCATCCCTGCCACTGCCCCACCACCGTACCCACCACTGCACCACCATCCCCACCACCATTCCCATCAAAACCGATGTTCAGATCCGGCGAAAAGAACACAGATCGGCCAAACTGTCCAGATCCGGTTGTAAAATACATAAATCGTAGTCCAAAACTAGAGTGAGAGGGAGAGAGGCAAATAGGATGTTAGGGTTTAGTGGTGGCATTAGGGTTTTCATTGGCAACATTAGGTAGGGCTTTGATGGTGATGGTGATGCGGGACAGTGGCGTAACAGAACCAGGGATGTGGCGACGGAATGGTTCATATTCTGGTGCGGCGGCTGTATGATTGCTATGGTGGTGGTTCGTATTCTGGTGCGGTGGCTGTATGATTGCTATGGTGGTGATATACTCCTTGCTTTTTCTGTATGTATATCAATGTTATATGATATTCATTTGCTTTTCTTTTGTAATTCCAATTTTTTAGCAACTCTGTGTGTGCAACAGTGGCATAACAGAACATATCGTTGTCTAAATGGGGCTTTGATGGTGAGGGTGGTGTTGTACGGTGGCGGTGCTATATGATGGCTATGGTGGTTCTTGGTGGTGGTTGTTTCGTTAGAGAGAGAGAGAGCAAAGATAGAGATAGAGAAAGAGAAAATGAGTGTGAGTGTTTTAGAAAAAGAGATAAGGTCTGATGACGGGGGTAGCCCAGATCTCACAAAATGACTATAACACGTAATAGCTTAAAGGGTTAAATGGTTAAAAGGTTCGTAACTCGGAAACCGTGGTGAATAGAAAAAAGAACATGAACAGTGATCAGTCACCTCACTGATTACTTGTAAACTCTCCCACAGCCGCAAAAGAGAGCATGTGCATAGGGAACTCTCTTTTGTCCGCAGGTCCGACCCCTTCAACCCCTAAAAGGGTAAGTCCCTCACTGCAAACCAGATTCACTAATTAAAGGTTTCTCCTTTGAGAAACCTCTTTCCCTATAAAACGCAGGCCATGACAAACATGCAGGACATTCTAGGATCAGCAGAGATTATCCTAACTCTCTGATTCTTCCTCTCCCTCTCGAGAACTAGCTTCATGCTTGTTTCTCTTCTTCACTTCAAATAATACAACTTCTCCAACGGTCACATTCTGGGCTGGTTTCTTATCAGCTTAGAATTCAAGAAGAACAACAACAATACTAGTGAACCTCTCTCCACGTCTTGAAAACGTGGGGGGGACCCCACAACCTGTGTTAGGCAAAGTGGAACCCTTGAACCCTTTTGCCTAACCAGACTAATCACTATCCTTGGTCTTGTATTTGTTATAGCAACAAGTTGGCGCCCACCGTGGGGCTACGCCGCTTATTTTTCTTAAAAGACCAGTAGTGTAGCTCCACTTCCTCCAAAATCATAATGTCGGAAAGTGAATCTCCCGGTGAATTTAACCAAGTGTCACGAACTCCGACACCCAACACTAGCCAAATGTCGCTGGCTATGTCTACACCTCTCTCCGCCTCGGAGGTACTCCAACGGGAACGATGTTCCCAGAGTTTGCATCTTTTCAAACACCAAACCCATCTCGATCAAGGGTTCCCTTCTCCTCAAGTTGGTGTCTTGAACACTTCGGAACGTGTCGATCTGACATCGAAGGGAGTAGCTTGACATTTTCTGCAACTAAGATCTCTTCTCAACCAACATGTGAGCCAAGAAAGTGAAAAAGGAGTGAGAATAAGGCTAGAATATGATGAGCCTGAACCCTCACTATCCCCTGGTCCACCACCACCTCCTTTCACCAGCTCAAGGCCAAGTACTTCTCATTTTGAAGCTGGTCCGAGTGTGACAAGCCAACCATTCAACCCTGGAAGACCAAGTCCAACAGCCTTCCCATTGTTTACTTCATAACCTGCTGTAACCGGCACTCCCTTGGGACACGAAATCACTCTTTAACAACTATGGCAGTCACCAGTTCCAAGTGTTCCCCCTCCCGTTGCCACTACGTGGGAGCAAGCTGTCACACCCTGACTTTTGCGGAAGCGTGATTATGTGTGACTTGCTTAATATCAGTACATTCAATCATAACAAACAACTATATGATAAAACTGAAGATGTTCATCCATTAATTAAGTTTAGAAATATTACAATAACATTTGGTTTTAAAACCAAGCGCAGACTTCAAATCCCAAAATACAGACCAAACGACTGTTTTAGAGTTCCATAAGGACTCAACAAAAGACGTTAAATAAAATCAGGTTTTAGAGTTCTAGGATAAGACACATTATCCAAACCCTTAGACCACGGATGACATCTTTTATTCTCAACATAACTTGAAACATTCCAAACGCCCGCCAGATCCACCTTTAATTTCCTGAAATACATGTAATTTGAAAACATCAACAAAAGTTGAGCGAGTTCATGTGTGTGTTTGTGATTAAACCTTTGAAACATTCGTAAGTATGTTTGTATGTGAAAATGAACAGATCAAATAATGGTTTGCAAGGCCATCAATATGTGTGCAACGGTGTAGGAAGGCTCAATCCTTTGCGTATTTCGCACCGGGCCTCCCGGCTGGAACGACATAGTCACCACATGAGCCAACTCGCGGACTCATGGGTGGGGCTCGCAACACCCAAATAGATATATCACTCATGCCCCTCGGTCCTTCTAAAGGATTAATGATCTCATGCTAACGTCTAACCTTACACATGATCTAGCAGTTCATTTCATTTGTAAATTGTTTGTAATCATAATCATTTGTAACATGTACTTCACCCCCGAAGTTATAAAACGAAAACAGTTAAAAGAAAAGGGGGACCTGAACTCACTGGTTTGCGTCTTCAATCACCGTAACTCAAGCTTCCGCGGGTATAACACGACTACCTACAACGTACTAATGTCTATTAGATGAACGGGTCGTGGCTTGACTTAGTGTTAATGTCTTGAGTTACATTTCTATGTATCCTCGATATTATTCCAACTTATATAATTATTTGTTAAGATATTTTAACTTAAATTATATTTATTAAATTTTGGAATAATTATTAAGACAATATATACTAGCTTAATACTTCCTAAGTATTTATACTTGTATTTGTATATTTTTGCCATGTATCGGGGTTGTATTCCGGTGTGTATTTATACGTACGAGGATACGTATTTTTATTGTATTCATTAAGTATTCTTTATACTTAATTTCGTATTAAATTCTCCGGAATAGTATCCTTAATAAAAATCCAATATATATCTCCAATATATATATATATATATATATATATATATATATATATATATATATATATATATATATACTTTAAGGAATATTACTTAGAAAAATTATTTATAATTTTTCTTTGGCAAGAATATTTGTATTCTCTTATAAGTTCCAAAAATATCATATTTTCAAGTCCACTTGGAAAATATATATAAACTCATTTTTCCAAAAAATGACATATTGTACGTCTATTTAAGAAGGTGCATATTTTTCCCAAAAATATTGTATTTCATGTTTGTTTAAGAAAATATATATTTCTTAAAAATAATATATCTTCTAAAAATTTCAAGAAAATATATATTTTATACTTTTTCAAAAATAATATATTTCTCTTTGTCAAAAATAGGATATACTCTTGTGGTAATTGTAAAAATCATATTTTGTTTTCTTGGTGTCCCAAAATATTATTTACCAAATATACTTTGTGAATAATTTCCGGATTATTTTTGTAGGTCTCATTTCATAGTTAGGTTCTCCAATATTTTTGTGTAAGCTTGTATATTTATTCTTTGGAATTTCGGATTGAGATTCTTGGTATTTTGATGTGTTATATTATTTCAAGTCCTAAAATAATATAACTAATACACAAAATATACAATTAATCGTACACATGGTGTCTTCTAGATATATATTTCCTAAATACATAATTAGTCACTTTTATTTATAAAACCAACCTCCAATATTTGTATTTTTGTAATAAAAAAATATGGCAAAGTTTATGTAACAATTTGTGGTTTACAATATACTTGTAAATATTTGTTTAAAAATATTTTTCTAAGTGTTTATATTTTTAGAAAATTTTGCCATAGTTTCCCCTTAAAATGGAGGTTTCCATGCTTTCAAGCATATCATTTTCTTTTGTAAAAATCATCACAATAAATTTACAATCATCAACAAATAATCTTTACTTACCAATTTGCCAAAAATCATGCATTTTCTACTACTTCATGAACTTGATTATTTGTAAAAATTTGTAGTAACTTACTAGTGTTCTTAGTAAGTCTTGTTACCCTTTAAAATGTGATTAGTTCTTTAAAAACTCTATTTTTAAAGAAGTTACATGTTTACAACTTCAAATCATATTTTCCAAAAATATTTCTTTATGCATTCTTCTTGGTACACAATTGTTTCTACACTTGTTTAACCACTAAAAATAAGATTTGTTTATGTAAGAACCAAGATTTACTAAAACTTATATTTTAACTTGGTTTCTTTGAAAGATCATTCATAAATCTTTGGATCTACATGTTTAACAACTTACTTTGGTTCATTATTTTTCAAGAAAACATGGTGTTCTTTCAAGTTCATGATCTTTATGTGGATGATCTATCATCCTACAACCATTTCTTTTCTTACATCTTGCTAGATTATGTTTCTAATCATGATCTAGCAAGATCTTATGATGATCAACATCATTTCTACAAACAATCAATGATTAACAAGCATAACAACTTATATTCATCAAGATTACTTCATTAAACAAGCTCATGTTCATGTTTACTTCTTATGTTCTTTAGTGTTCTTAATGTTTTTTTATTATGATCTTCTTTAACCACTAAAAATAGATGTAAAATAGATAGATCAAGGCTCTTACCACTAGCACAAGGCTAGGGATGATTCAAGTGAAGAAATGAAGAGGATAAAAGAAAACAAGAGAGGTCCTTCAAGATCCAAAGCCACCCTTGTATGCACTTGGAATGGTTGAAGGTTGAACGAAAATGGTGGATGTGTGTGGGTGAGGGGTTAGCTGAGAATAAGAGAAGATAAGGAGAAAGAAGTGTGTGTTTCTTAGTGTGTGAGAAATGAGGGTCTTGCTTCATGTGTTCTTTTATAAACCATTTTAGAATTCTAACCATTGTATATTATGTCATTATGTAGGGAACACAATCAAATTTTATAATGAAATAAAATCCATTTGGTGGGCCATATGTTGGCCGAAAATAGGTGGGGGGGGGGGGGGTAGTAGATTAGGGTGTAACTAGATTGATTACTTACTAGTTCAATTTCAAGTGTTAGTTACATGTCTTGGTTATTAGATATTTTTAGGAGGTGTTATGTTGTTCGGGGATCATAACTAGCTTGGAAATGTTAAGAAAGTGTTTTTAGTGTAAATTTGGTGTTTCGAGTAGTGTCCGGTTGTTTGGTTGGTTACTGGTTCGTTAAAGTGCTAAACTTTGCAGTTTAGTGTATTTTATGTTACCTTTCGTGACACTTTTGATTCCCGACACTTAGGAAAGCATTCAAGACCATTTAACCATATTTCTGGATCATATTAGTGTGTTAAATTGCCAATTTTTGCTGAATTTTGCTGAATTCAGCACTTTGGGTGAGTTTTAGGCACTTTCCAGCACTTAAACTTATCTCTATCAAGGCAGTTTTATGATCCTTACTTTCCTACACACTATACTAGTGTAGTACTTAGTTTCTGGCTCATTCTGTGTCTAAATGCACTGTCTGTCTATGTGCTGAGTTCTGTCAGCATTTTCCTGATTTATCAGATACCTATGCTAACTATACTTAATGCATCATTTTAGGCAATAAAGCTTTCATGCAATATTGATATGACATTAAACAATGTAAGATGCACATGCATGTATGTGGCAGCAATCAGAAGGCAGTTAATTGCAATTCAGCACAGTCATTAAGCACTAATCATGGTTAATTAATTGTACGGATACCTGATTTTTTTGACAGTTGTCACATTCTCTCCCTGTTTAAGAAAATTTCGTCCTCGAAATTTATACTACCTTAACTCCCTAGGGTTACGTCATGCATGTATGGATATGGATAACACCATCGTAACTAACCACAATACTGAATCAAGACCTATTGCATTAGGTGAATCCAAGGACATCTTTCTATACTAAGAATCCAATGGTTAAAAGGTGTGTCTCTTAGAATTTGACATCAACGGATACGAGTTGTATAGGTGTAGCATCTGGTGTTACTTACAATCACAGGGGTCCAATAAAAGAGGACCTCTGACCAGTAGAATTTCAATAGTTTGTTGACAATATGCAAACGAATTTTAGAAACAATAACATCCGCTAGATGAACTCAAAATCAACAACTCGAATATGATAGTAACATGGAAATGATCTGTCAACTTCCAAACAAATGAATGAACAAGATTGGTGTGTTGACGGTATTGAATCGCAAGAATACACCGAAATGAAATACAATCGAAACTGGTATACCATAGTCTTAATTCGTAGTCGCACTGAGAATGTTTAAAAGACAAGTTGAGCCAAGAATATGGGTAGTTGCGTGTGAAATGGTTGACCACAATTAGCACAAGCTACAAGTTTGTACCGACACCACAAGGTGTCTTAATGACAAAATTCAATAATAGTGGTGACTGAACAAGTTCACCGTGTTTGAAATCAGATGAAAGTGTACTGAAACAATCTGAAGATTTGATTTACACAATGTCATAGAGCCCTCAATTGAATATGGAACATCAAAGAACTACTGTTTTCGATTGAAGATGAAGAAGTAATAAATACCATAAGGCATTCGATCGGTAATGACTAAAACGTTGATAGGTACACCGGAGTATAAAATGAATTTGTGCACCATCTTCTCATGGCGAACAACCTCCGCACGCTCACTCGACAATCAAACCATCCTAATTACTACGTCAAAGCTTCCAAAATCAATTGGCAGAAGATCCATCAAAAACTCACGCTCTCCAAGTTCTATAACCCAGCCTCTATTCACTTCGTTGGCTTCTACTAACTTCCCAATAGATGGTTCTATCAAGTACGAGGTATCTAACTTACCCTTTACTAAACCAAGTATTTTCTTATACTCTAGAAATATGAAGCTATAGCCAGTACTAGTATTGAACAACACCGATGCAACGCGTAGGTTGATGGGGAACGTACCAGGAACCATGTCTAGATTTTGGCATGCTCCACGAACTCTGATATTGGACGCTCCTTCACGGTCTTCGTTAATCCCCCTTGGGCAATCTTTCCTAAAGTGCCCCACGTTCCCACATCTGTAGCAGCCTGGAATTTTATCATTATTATTTCTGTCTTGGTTGTCGTCATCATTTCCTCCTTATCTGGGACTCTTCGCCCAACAGGCATCCTTGTTGTGTCCTTTCTTTCTGCACCTACCGCACTTAGGCCTCAGACATCGACATTCATGGTGATACTTGCACTCATCACCTCTCAGCTTAGCTCCCAAGTAAATCTTAACATCGGCCTGGTTGTTGTTAGGGAAATATTTCTTGAAATGCCTTTTGTCCCCACAGTTAAAACAACCTTGAGCACGTTTTTGCTCGTCACTCGTTCTGCCTTGATAATCGTCGTTGTCGTTGTTTCCTCCGTGATTCTTGCTACTATCTTGGCCTCCATCTCCGTGCTCAGCATCTTGCCTACAAGTCTCCTTGGGATGCCCCCTTTTGCCATAGTTACCACATTTTCCATATTTACGTTGCCCGGCATGGTAATGTAGACAATTGTCGCACTTAGGTAGGTGACCCATAAACTCTTTTCCCTTTTTGGCCTTCTTCTTGTTATTCGCCCGAGTACCCTTCTTGAAATTTGCGAGCTTCCTCTTGTTATCTCCAGATGGCTCCACAGGAATCTCCTTTTTCTTGTCAGGGGTCGAAAGTTTTTCCAATCTAAGTGCTTCCTTAGCGAGCGCCAAACTTATCATTCTCGCAGCAATAGTTGTTGGTGCCGTTGATGTCGTCATCAAGCTCAAGACTTGAGGCGCCAGTCCCCAGATGAATTGCTCCATCCCTTTCAACTCTGGTTCCAGCAGATATGGAACAACTCGCGACAAGTCATGAAGTCTCTGCACGTACTCCACCACCTTTGGACATTCCATCATCAGGCTCTGGAATTCAAATTCCAGCTTCTGGATCTCCATCTGAGAACAATACTCCCTACGCATCATTTCTTTTAGCTCATCCCATGTTAAAGCTTACGCTGCAGTCTCGCCTATTATTCGAACCCGAAGGTTCCACCATAACAGAGCCTCACCTTGAAATAATCCAGAAACGTATGGGACTTGTTGCTCTCGCATACAACCGCTCATTCGTACAACATAATCCACATTCTCGACCCATTTCACAAAAGCTATGACACCTCCAGTGCCGTCAAAGTTTAGAGGTTTGCAGTCTAAAAACTTCTTGTAGGTACAACCTGTACCCAAGCAATCATCATCACAGAAAGCATTAGCAAAGCACACTTGGAATTTTCCAAACGTATTGTAATGTGTCTTAGGTTCCTTAAACATTACCATTAGGTGGGTTATTCCCTGAGGTGCCTTCGTTGCGATTGTAGCGAAGAACCTCGTGCCGAGCCATGGCCTGTGAGACATGCGCTTGCCATTCTGCCTTGGTCAGCCGAATTATTTCTTGATGTGACATCTTCTAAGAAGAATTTGGATTGGTCAGGTCTCATTTGTTCAGGGAGTGCATACAGTTGTTTAGAGGTCATATGTACATACACATAATAAATTATCATATCAACCAATCAAGCAACATCTTAATCATAGCATAAACAAGTAATTTGGGAATTATGTTTAATGAGAGCATAGCAAGCAAGCACGTAGCATCATAATTATAGCACACACATGCAGATCAACAACGTGCTTAACGAAGACATAGCGACTGAGCCATAATCACATTGTCTACAAACTGTTTCACATCAAAAGGGACACAGGGTCACCCTACCCTAGTCCAATAAGTATCAAAATCACGTGGTCAAAAGTGGTCTTCAAGAGTCTCCACAATCTCGGCTCATTAGTAGTGTCTTTACCCTAAAGTAATGCAATCTGCATAAAGCCAAACGCCAACTATACTGATGACTGAGGTGGAGAAGGAAAGAAAAGCAAGCTGCTAACGTGTGCGAGCTCCTCCTCGATCTTGTACATACGTCGAGGTAATTAACTGATCTGTTGCTCGATAGTAAAGAAACGAGCATCGAAACCTGGGAAAGGTGTAGGAGCAGCAGGTGAGAGTGTAGAAGGAGACAGTGATGAATGTGGACGATCAAAGTATACTGGCAATAGACAGGGTGGAGGACGTGGTGTCAGCTCAAGCTCCAAAACTTTGCAACTCATAACCTCAAACTGTAGCTGATGTGACAGGAGCAACTCATTCCGTGTGTAGCCACCATAATGTGAGGGATGGTAGAGGTCTGAAATCAGCATAGTGTATGATGGGAACTATCGCAATGGCTCGTCCAGCGGTGAAGAACTGAAAGGAGCAAACGGTGCATCCTGGGGGATCTGTGGAAAAGCTGCTGAAGCAAAGGGATCGTCGCGCGGGTGCTGACCAGAAGTACCTTCCCCTGGACAGGGTGCGGGTATGTCTTGAAGGAAAACGATAGGCATGTCGGTGCGATGGACGTCGGTCTCCATAGGGGGAAAAGGAGCAACATCAGCGGGTGCGGGTGCAGGAACAAATGTCTCAACAAAAGAGAAGATCATTCGGTGCAGGTACTGGGTCAGGTATAAGGGGTGCAATGTCTGGTAAACCAAAAGAAATAGGGTCATGATTAAGCAAGGGCTCAGGATCAGCAGGTGCAACATCAGGCTGACCCAAAAGGAACAGGAGCTAGCTCAGGAGCAGGCTCTGGGTCGTGTGAAGGTGTGGGATCTCAAGCAGGTGATAGTGCAGCAGTCATAGCGGCGTCGCCACCTCCAAAGCCAGGCAACGCGAATGGTTGCAACTCGTTGTCATCGTCGAACATCATCTCCGGGTCACTCTCAGTGTCGGATGTAAGTATCTCGGGCTCGGGTGCACTCTTGCCATCAGAAACAAGGGCCATAGGGTCATCAATGTCTGATAACCCACTCTCTGAAGATGACATACCGCCTGTAACTAAACAATCATATCGTATGCACATATATTAACCACTAACATTAAGTATGCAGGCAAGGTCAATGCATCATAAAATCATGTAATCGTGTATCCCTATCAGTCCTCACAAATCCTTTCTATCCTTCCTAGTCTCCCAAACTAGACCACCCAGTCTCCCAGACTAAACCACCTAGCCTCCCAGACTAAACTCCCAGTCTCCCAGACTGAACTACCTAGTACCCCAGACTAAACACCCAGTCTCCTAGACTGAACTACCTAGTCTCCCAGACTAAATCACCCAGTCTCCCAGACTGAACTATCTAGTAATTGTGCATTGTGTTTCTTGTCTTTTTATTTTGTAAAAATGTTTGTTTTCCTGGATCTGGGCGTTTTGTGTAAGCAATGAAAACATGCTGTAGAAATATTTTCGTGAGAGCCCTAATGATTGTAGTCTAGACACGTTAAGGAATCCTAGTTCGCTACAATCGAAGCTTTGATACCAAACTGTCACACCCTGACTTTTGCGGAAGCGTGATTATGTGTGACTTGCTTAATATCATTACATTCAATTATAACAAACAACTATATGATAAAACTGAAGATGTTCATCCATTAATTAAGTTTAGAAATATTACAATAAGATTTGTTTTTAAAACCAAGCGCAGACTTCAAATCCCAAAATACTGACCAAACGACTGTTTTAGAGTTCCATAAGGACTCAACAAAAGACGTTAAATAAAATCAGGTTTTGAAAGATGAGTCTTATCTAGGATAAGACACATTATCTAAACCCTTAGACCACAGATGACATCTTTTATTCTCAACATAACTTGAAACATTCCAAACGCCCGCAAGATCCACCTTTAATTTCCTGAAATACATGTAATTTGAAAACATCAACAAAAGTTGAGCGAGTTCATTTGTGTGTTTGTGATTAAACCTTTGAAACATTCGTAAGTATGTTTGTATGTGAAAATGAACAGATTAATTAATGGTTTGCAAGGACATCAATATGTGTGCAACGGTGTAGGAAGGCTCAATCCTTTGCGTATTTCGCACGGGCCTCCCGGATAGAACGACATAGTCACCACATGAGCCAACTCACGGACTCATGGGTGGGGCTCGCAACACCCAAATAGATCTATCACTCATGCCCCTCGGTCCTTGAAAGGATTAATGGTCTCAAGCTAACGCCTAACCTTACACATGATCTAGCAGTTCATTTCATTTGTAAATCATTTGTAATCATAATCATTCGTAACATGTACTTCACCCCCGAAGTTATAAAACGAAAACAGTTAAAAGAAAAGGGTGACATGAACTCACTGGTTTGCGTCTTCAATCACTGTAACTCAAGCTTCCTCGGGTGTAACACGACTACCTACAACGTACTAATATCTATTAGACGAACGGGCCATGCCTTGACTTAGTGTTAATGTCTTGAGTTACGTTTCTATGTATCCTCAATATTATTCCAAGTTATATAATTATTTGTTAAGATATTTTAACTTAAATTATATTTATTAAATTTTGGAATAATTATTAAGACAATATATATTAGCTTAATACATCCCAAGTATTTATACTTGTATTTGTATATTTTTGCCATGTATCGGGGTCGTATTCCGGTGTGTATTTATACGTACGAGGATACATATTTTTATTGTATTCATTAAGTATTCTTTATACTTAATTTTGCATTAAATTCTCCGGAATAGTATCCTTAATAAAAATCCAATATATATTTCCAAAATATATATATACTTTAAGGAATGTTACTTAGAAAAATTATTAATAATTTTTCTTTGGTAAGAATATTTGTATTCTCTTATAAGTTCCAAAAATATCATATTTTCAAGTCCACTTGGAAAATATATATAAACTCATTTTCCCAAAAATGACATACTGTACGTCTATTTAAGAAGGTGCATATTTTTCCCAAAAATATTGTATTTCATGTTTGTTTAAGAAAATATACATTTATTAAAAATAATATATCTTCTAAAAATTTCAAGAAAATATATATTTTATACTTTGTCAAAAATAATATATTTCTCCTTGTCAAAAATAGGATATACTATTGTGGTAATTGTAAAAATCATATTTTGTTTTCTTGGTGTCCCAAAATAGTATTTACCAAATATACTTTGTGAATAAATTCCGGATTATTTTTGTAGGTCTCATTTCATAGTTCGGTTCTCCAATATTATTGTGTAAGCTTGTATATTTATTCTTTGGAATTTTGGTATTATTTGGGTTGAGATTCTTGGTATTTTGATGTGTTATATTATTTCAAGTCCTAAAATAATATAACTAATACACAAAATATACAATTAATCGCACGCATGGTGTCTTCTAAATATATATTTCCTAAATACATATTTAGTCACTTTTATTTATAAAAAACAACCTCCAATATTTGTATTTTTGTAACAAAAAATTATGGCAAAGTTTATGTAACGATTTGTGGTTTACAATATACTTGTAAATATTTGTTTAAAAATATTTTTCTAAGTGTTTATGTTTTCAGAAAATTTTGCCATAGTTTCCCCTAAAAATGGAGGTTTCATGCTTTCAAGCATATCATTTTCTTTTGTAAAAATCATCACAATCAATTTACAATCATCAACAAATAATCTTTACTTACCAATTTGCCAAAAATCATGCATTTTCTACTACTTCATGAACTTGAGTATTTGTAAAAATTTGTAGTAACTTACTAGTGTTCTTAGTAAGTCTTGTTACCCTTTAAAATGTGATTAATTCTTTAAAAACTCTATTTTTAAAGAAGTTACATGTTTACAACTTCAAATCATATTTTCCAAAAATATTTCTTTATGCATTCTTCTTGTTACACAAGTGTTTCTACACTTGTTTAACCACTAAAAATAAGATTTGTTTATGTAAGAACCAAGATTTACTAAAACTTATATTTTAACTTGGTTTCTTTGAAAGATCATTCATAAATCTTTAGATCTACATGTTTAACAACTTACTTTGTTCGTTATTTTTCAAGAAAACAAGGTGTTCTTTCAAGTTCATGATCTTTATGTGGATGATCTATCACCCTACAACAATTTCTTTTCTTACATCTTGCTAGATTTTGTTTTTAATCATGATCTAGCAAGATCTTATGATGATCAACATCATTTCTACAAACAATCAATGATTAACAAGCATAACAACTTATATTCATCAAGATTACTTCATTAAACAAGCTCATGTTCATGTTTACTTTATATGTTCTTTAGTGTTCTTAATGTTTTTTGATTATGATCTTCTTTAACCACTAAAAATAGATGTAAAATAGATAGATCAAGGCTCTTACCACTAACACAAGGCTAGGGATGATTCAAGTGAAGAAATGAAGAGGATAAAAGAAAACAAGAGAGGTCCTTCAAGATACAAAGCCACCAAGCTTCCTTGTCTTGCTTCTAGCACCCTTGTATGCACGTGGAATGGTTGAAGGTTGAACGAAAATGGTGGATGTGTGTGGGTGAGGGGTCGGTCGAGAACAAGAGAAGGGAAGGGGGAAGAAGGGTGTGTTTCTTAGTGTGTGAGAAATGAGGGTCTTGCTTCATGTGTTTTTTTATTAACCATTTTAGCATTCTAACCATTGTATATTATGTCATTATGTAGGGAACACAATCAAATTTTGTTGGATCGATTTCGTGACCCTAAACAGTCTGTAAAGGTAGTTCATCATCATTTACTAAGGCGGAATCAAAGTAAACAATGTCACACAGCTTGTTTCCTTTTCAATTCTTCTCTATTACTGATTTCCTGAGTCTTTACAATGATTTCTGATGAAATTCCGGCAGCACCTCGACTCACACACACACACAAGTCCTGTTCTGTCCGCTTCAAATGACACACACACCACCTATTTAAAGCCTTCAAGGTTTCGCTTGAATGACACACATGTCTGTTCAAGCGAACTAGCATGTTGTGGTTTCGCTTGAACATGACATGATGTCATTTCAAGCGAACTGCCATGTAATAACATATAAAACCCTAAAATGCTAATCATGTGTGCTCGTTCATTCTATCTAGACATAAGACTCGATTAAGACGTAGTTAACAGACACTAAGTGCACCAACAGACTCCCCCTTGGATGTTGACGAAGTCTTCGGCGTCGAGTCTTTAGTCTTTGTCTTTCTCCAAATTAATTTATCATTGTAAAAGCTCTCTTCAATCTTTATCTACAAACTTTAATCTTCAATCTCCCCTTTGATTGTTGATCCAGAATTCTGACTCCCCCTTTCACAGACTCCCCCTCTCGATAAGCTAGGGCTTAAATTCTGGTTCAAACTTTGTCATTTTCAATACCATGGGGATTCCTGTTACCTGCATATACTCTACCCAAATATAAGATATATGACAATAACAGTATCAATCCAAACTTACCATTTAACCACACTTGAGAATCTTGTCAGAATTATAAATCCACTTTAGTATTCAGGTCCAAGTTAATGACCCTGATTACTCAATTAATCTACCAAGTCCAACTTAATGACCTTGGTTGATCTGAGATAATTCACACTGACTTTTTGTACAATCATGTCAAACATTTTCTGAAAAATTTACAAGTTTCAAATTAATGAACTTGCTTTAACTTTCCAACTTTCACAAACTTATCATGTTTAGCTCCAAACCCATCATCCAACCCAGAAACTTCCTACATCTGCTTCCAGCTTTCGAATCCGAAGATCAACTCTCCACTTTGGTTTGTCAAAAATAAAGCAGAAATGAAAAATCTTTTTGAATTTTTAATAAAGATTCTATACTAGAAATGAAATACAGAACTAAAATGCAGTAAAAGTAAACTATTTACAAACATATTTTTGGTTAAGTGTGTTAGGGAATCATATCAGCTATTCGACAAGTCACAAGTACCGTTAAGCTTTAATTTCATACTCATAATTAAACAATTCGCTTAGATTGTCGATATACTGATCCACTTTAAATTTTCACACACATTTCAATCTGTCCAGGATACGAATTAAGTGTTTTAGAGACTTAAACTTATACGTGTGTCCCACCTCTTGAATATACTCCCGTATCCAGATCCCAATATTCAGTCTTACAGATGAGTATACCACAAATGATATCTGTAAAGGTTATAAATTATAGTACGAATCCGTGAGAGCTCAGGTCAGAACTACCGTTCAGCAGAGAGATCACGAATCGACTTGGGTGTGTCCCCTTTAGAGGATCTTTTTTACAACAGCATTGCTAAGCAATTTTATTGTCTTATCATTTATGCTGAGGGTGATGCTATATTTTAAGCATTGCAGAAAGTATTATTCGGGGACTAGGTCAGAACTGCCATTCAGCAGAAGTCCCGGAATAATACCCCAGATATCACTGAGTATAAAGACCTAGTATATCAGAAAAAGGAATCCTTCAAACAAGATTTCAGGGGTTACCTATATATCCAAGTAGTGTTCCCCATGAAATAAGTAAGTAAAGATTTAAGTTTATATCCCGAACAACCTACTAAATGTGCAAAAACCTATCGGCACATCATCAGCGAGACTGTTTAACGCATTTAAACATTCCATTTCTTTAGCATACCGTAACTGTCAAGCCGATGTACTATCATTTTCCCTTTTTACACAAGCTCTTTTCTGGTTTTCTATTGTTTTTGGATTTTGAAAAAATATCTCATGTTTTTGTATTTTTAAACATTTTTTACTGTTTTTGTATTTTCTGAAAATATTACCCTATACTCTCCCCCTAAATACCAAAACAGGTAAAAAATCGACAAACCATTGCAGATTGCTTCGCAACATCATCTACAATGTTTCCTTCATCAACGCCAAGAATCTCCTCCAACACCGATAAAAGCTTCATACCATTCAATTTTAGCAAATATTGAAAACGTGTTTTATCAAACGCTTTGGTATGTAAATCAGCTTTTTGATCGTCAGTGTGGATTTTCTCAATTCGTATCAACTTCTTCTCGAAACAATCTCGAATGAAGTGATGACGAATTTCAATGTGTTTGGTTTTAGCGTGATGAACTGGATTTTTAGTAATGTTAATCGCTGCCTCATTATCAACAAAGATAGGGGTGTTTAGAAATTGCAAACCGTAGTCGTGCATCTGTTGCTGGATCCACAAGATCTGTGAGCAGCAACTGCTAGCAGATACATATTCCGCTTCACATGTGCATAAAGCCACAGAGGTTTGCTTTTTGCATTGCCAGGTGACCAATCGTCATCTGAAAAACTGACACCCTGCTGTTGTTGATTTAGCATTAACTTTGCAGCATCCGAAATCGGAATCGGAATAACCTTCGAGCGTGAAATCGCCTTCTCTTGGATACCACAACCCCATTGATGGAGTTCCTTTCAGGTAGCGTAATATCCTTTTCACAATCACCATATGTGAAGCTCTCGGGTTAGATTGAAATCTTGCTGCGAGGCAGGTTGGGTACATAATATCGGGTCTTGAAGCTGTCAAATACATCAGCGATCCGATCATGGAACGATACATTGTTTCATCTACCTTCTTTCCTGTGAGATCAGGGTTTATCCCATGATTCGTTGCTAATGGGGTGGAAGCTGGAGTAGAACCTGACATCCCGAATTTCTCTAAGATATCATGAATGTACTTCGTTTGATGTATGAAAATTCCTTTGGGTAGTTGATCAACCTGCAGTCCCAAAAAGAATTTCATCTCACCCATCGATGACATTTCGAATTTATGCTTCATAACTCGTTCAAAATCTTTGCACAAATTTTCATTCGTTGACCCAAATATGATGTCGTCCACGTAAATTTGAACTATCAGAAGATGTCCGTCGACCTCTTTGGTGAAGAGAGTGGCATCCACTTTTCCACGGATGAAGCTGTTGGCTAGTAGGTGTTGAGACAATGTCTCGTACCAAGCTCTCGGGGCCTGGTGTAAACCATACAACGCTTTATCTAGCAAGTAGACTTTGTCTTTTTGATTTGGATCGGTGAAGCCCGGTGGCTGACCGACATATAGCTCCTCTTTTACCTTCCCATAGAGAAAATCCGATTTCACATCTAACTGATATACTTTGAAATTTTTCCAAGACGCAAATGCTAAGAAGATTCTGATCGCTTCTAGTCGAGCTATAGGAGCATACACTTCGGTAAAATCTATACCCTCCTGTTGACTGAAACCCTGGACTACGAGTCGAGCTTTGTTATGAACAACAACTCCTCTATCATCACCCTTACACTTGAACACCCACTTGGTGTTTATCTTCCTCTGACCATCAGGCAATTCCACTAACTTCCACACTCCTAACTTCTCGAATTGGCTAAGTTCCTCCTGCATCGCATTGACCCAAGAATCTTCAGTAAGCGCCTCTTTATAAGTCCTTGGTTCAACCTGCGAGATAAAACAACTCAATGAGAATTCAGTTTGTAAAGGAGCAACTTTTGTATAAAAACATGTAAGCCCTTTATCAAGCTGTCTTCGAGTGCGGACGTCTGTTTGCAATTCTCCTATGATCAATTCCTCTGGATGGCATGAAAGAGTTCGTGGCATCACTTCGCCTGGAACATCTACATTGCCTTCCAGAGTAGTAACATTCTGATTTGCACCTTGTTCACTGACTGGGTTTGTTTGACTTGAAATCTGAATTTGCACCCCCTCAGAATCTGAATCACCACGATCAAATACTGGCATGTTCTCAGATTCTTGATTATCATTCTGTGCCGACTGATTATCTTGAGCAACTTCATTTTGTTGGACATCATCATGTTCACCAGCATTGCTTGGACCTGCTTCATCATCGTTCAAAGCTTGTCTCGGTCTTCTTGAATACTCAGCTGGGAACCTTTCCTGCGATTCTTCATACTCTCTCAGAATATCCAACTCATCAAAGAAATCTTCTTCTTCTTCTTCCTTTTCTTCTTCCATGTCAAACGAATCCCACAATTTATCATAATTAAAACGCCATGAGTCACCGGGATTCTGAGGCGGCATAGTATACCCTTGACACTCAACATGTTGTGCTTCGATGATCTACTTCAGGCTTGGAACAAAGACCCGTCTTTGTGGACTTGAGTAACCCACAAATATTCCTTCGATACTTTTTGGACCAAACTTACCAAAAGGCTCTAGAACTGTACAAGGAGACCCAAATGGTTCTAAAAACTTCATGTTCGGTTTGCGGTTATTGATCAACTCAAAGCATGTCTTGTTGAATTTCTTCACAGTGAGAACCCGGTTGAGTGTATAGCATGCGGCGGAAACTGCTTCTGCCCAAAAATTTATCGGTAGCTTTGAATCAGCAAGCATTGTTCTGGCCGTTTCAATTAGCGTCCTGTTCTTACGTTCTGCAACTCCATTTTGCTGCGGAGTGTACGGAGCACTAAATTCATGCAATATACCTCTTTCATCACAAAATTATTCCATCTTGTTGTTCTTGAACTCAGTACCATTATCACTTCTGATTCTTTTGATACGCCTTTGGTACAGATTTTCAATCTTTCTGAACAACGCCATCAAACTATCAAACGTTTCATCTTTCGACTTCAAGAATGATACCCACGAAAATCTGGAATAATCATCAGTAACCACAAGACAGTAGAGATCCCCTGTAATACTTTTGACGTTTACTGGACCAAACAGATCCATATGTAGTCTCTCTAATGGTCTGGAAACTGAATTGACTTGCTTTTTAGGGTGTGGCTTTTTCTTCTACTTGCCTTTGATGCAACTAATGCACTCCCCTTCCAGATGAAAACCTTTAATGTGAACACCCAAAATTAAATCATTATGCACCAAGTGATTCATTTTTCTAAGATGTATATGACCCATCCTTCGGTGCCACAATCTTGATTCTTTCTCTGTTGCTCTAGACATAAAACAATGAGCCTGACTCGTGGTTGTAGTAGCTACGCTCATATCCAACACGTACAGATCATTGACTCTTGGTGCCCTCATGATAATCCATTCTTCAGGGATAACGAATCCTGGTTTCAAGATCAAACATTCTTTGTCAGTAAAGTGAGTAGTATACATCCTGTCATAAATCTGCGAGATGCTCAGCAGATTATTCTCCAGCTCAGCAATGTAGTTAACTCTCTCAAACGTGACAATCCCATTGGATAACGTTCCTTCACCAACAATTCTACCACCTTGGTTTCCTGCGAATCCCACATAACCACCATTAAAATTTCTAACATCGTACAACAATGCAGTCTTCCCTGTCATATGTCTAGAAGCTCCACTATCCATAATCCATCGTGAAACAGCTCTCGGAAGTTCCTGCACATATTTAAAAAAAAATTTCAATAAAGATGCCGATTCATGCTTCACAATTGCCAACTAGGAAGCTCCGGCAAGTCCAAAACTTTTTAGTGAGATTTTGATGCTACCCAAGCCTCTTTTGACTCAGGTAACTGGACTTTAATGTGAGATTTTGTAGTATAAAGTGGCGGAAAATTTTTATCATTCATTTTCAAGCTTTCATCTGATCCAACCTCAACCTTTTGTATAAGAAAAACTCATCTATCTTAAGTTGACCGGTTGGTTGATTCTTCTTTTGAACATTCTTCTTCTCTGGTGGAGTAGAAGATTGTTTCTCCAATTTTTCATAATAATCCAAAGGAACATTCATCTTTACCGGAATGGTAGAAGACAATTGTTTTTCCGACTCAGAAACCTTTGGTTTTTCAACAACTTTTGGCTTCCATGTTTGTTGAGATGAAGCAACCCGTTTATAGAATTTGTCATTTTTAGTTACCACATTCTTAACAGGTTCAATTTTGACTTTTGCTTTCTCATTTTTCAAAATTTTCTCAACAACCAATGGAGCTTTTCCTTTTGCATCAACTTTCTTCTTTCGATTCTCAACAACTTCAGTCTTAGGCTTGGAGTTGGTGCAATTTCTTGCAATGTGACCAACTTTGTTGCATCTAAAACATGTACGAGTATCAACTACTCGGCTTGTGCCTTCAGACTGAGGTTGTGAGGCTCTTTCCTCAAAGAACTCTTCATTTGATTTCGAAAAAATCTTTTTCTCTTCATCAGAAAGTGAATTTGAACTGTTCACAAACACTTTCTTCTCAGCAAACTTTTTGTTCTGAAAATTCTTTCTTTGATAGTTCTTACCACCCTGATATCCACCTAACCATCTGTTTTGATTGTTGTTATAAAAACACGGTGGTACAACAGGTTTCTTGTAGTAAGCTTTATCTTTCTCAAAATTCATTTGCCTTTTTGCATTTTTCAAACTTTCAACTTCTCACACATCAATCTCAACCAACTTAAAAACATTTTTCAATTTGTTCACATTCACATTCTCTAATGGAAAATCACAATCTGAATACAACTTATCAGATCCAGCCATCTTGTACATCACAAGACCTGGTTGATCACCTAAGTTGTTTTTGGATTTTGATTTTAGAATGTATTTGTCCAAGAAACATTCATCTTCCTCAGTAGTGTCACTTTCAGATTTTAGAACATTTTCAACCACACTTTTTACCACTTTAGTTTGGACACTATCGTCATTGGAAGATGAAGAGAATGTCACATCAATTGAATCAGGAAGTTTCACTTCATTTTCATCTTCAAGATTAACCAACCCAGATTGCTTTTTGGAATAATTGTCTAGAACTGGCGGCGGAACTTGATGAAACCCGACCCCAGTTCCATCACAGTATACATCTTCGCCTGCTTTGTTTTTCCCGATGGGTTTGGGAACAATGTGTTGTAAAACAAAGCTTGCAGAGTTGTAACTGTTCAATTTCAAATTGATTCGCTCATTCTCAATCTTAGCTTCTTCAAACTGAAGCTTCAATTTAGCAATCTCATCCAATTGTTTGTTGATTAATTCTTCTTTAATCCTCAAAACGCTTTGCAAATGACAATTTTCTTTGTATGTTTTACCGTTTCTATCATCATTATCTTTAACCGTGCTTTTAAGCTTCTCAAATTTTTCAGTAATCTGACGATTTTCAAGAACTAACCTCTCATTTTCTTTCCTAACCTTTTCTAGATCAATTTTATCATTCTCCATTTTGTTAGTTAATTCTTTCAATAGTTCAGTTGAAGCTTTCACCATTTTATCACGATCAAGGATTTGATCCTCAACACTTCTGACTCTTGCAGTCATATCATTAACCTTCTTACCGTTGAGATAAGTGACTGTATTACAAACTTTGCATTCTTTGATGCAATTTTTGCAGTCAACATCACCACTGACTTTCTTACCTGACTCAGTCGTTGACGCATTTGTACTGACCAGGCTTTTAGACTCTGAGACAGATTTAGAGTCTACCTCAAGTGCCTTAGCTGCCATCACCTTGTCAGCCATCTTTCCCATGTTTTCAGTATTCAACTCTTGAGTCGTGTCAATGATTCCAGTATCAACCTTCTTTGACTTCTCTTTTTCTTCTTTCTCTTTCTCTTTCTCTTCTCCGCTTCCCCACCATTTTCTTTGCCAATATCATCTTCTTCTTTCATTTCTTTAAGTATGGTTTCCATATCAAGAGTGTTATGGTCAATAGCGATGTTTCCATAGGGGTCAAGATAATATTCTCTGTCTGGATCCCATATCCTCGCTCTTTTTGCTTCACTATAGATAGCAAATATTCTGATCATTCTTTCTTGAGCTATCATCTTCCTGTAAGCATATCTCTTTTCTTCAGGTCTGGTGTCTTTCCAAGGAACAGGTTCAGATTTTGCCATGAATGCATATTAAACTGCATCCTCCTCAGGTAACAACTCGCTCCAGTCGAAACCTTCATCGTCGTGAATTACATCAAGAGCTCTAGATTTCTCTTTGTTTTCCTCAAGCTGCTTCATTCTTGGCGGCTCCGATCTATTCTGATGATAAATCGCTTTCTTGTAGTAGTCTTCTCTGAACGGGTTCTCAGACTCATCAGCATAAGCATTCCGACCTTCACGCTTAAAGTGACCTTTCTGTTTAAACTTGAAACACGTCACTTTAGACTTATCAAAGCCCAACTTGGTAGATGGTTCACCAATAGACTTTCTTCCAGTTATCTCCATGAAACGCTGTGCCCGACGAACTGCACTGGCTATGCACCACCTTATGTCGATCAATTCCATCTCCTCTGGATCTATCTGATCGTAATCTTCTTTTGTCAGGTTGGTGTTGCCAATCTTCCCTGCTACAAGACTTTCATACGATTCTAGCACAGAAGCTAGGAAAACCATCTGTTGCTTTGCCGACTCCTCGCTGAAGTTTTGAGCGTTCTTTAAGTCTACATCGATGTTGCATTGAAATAAGTTCTTTGCATTAGATTGACTTGAATGTGACGAAGAACCACTGTGAAATCCACTGCTTTGACTTTCTTTGTTTGAAATGTTGGAATTCTCAGCAGAAAAAGCTGTCTTGGGAGATGTATTCTTTGGCATCTTGCTCTTTGGATAATACAAATCCAAGTTCTGTTGATAAGACGAGTGATTGACTTTGTGTGTTTTCCGTAACTCCAATTCGTGACTCTCTAGTCTTTCAATCAGCAAATCTACAGTCAACACTTCTGGCGGCTTGATAGTATTCTTCAACATTAAAGCATAATATTGCCAATCCATCTCATCTGGCAATGAATCAAACAATTTGTCGACTAGCTCTTCTTGAGAATAGAAAATTTCATGTCTCGCCAGTTCCAGCTTTAGATGCCCAAACCTCTCAATCATTTTACAAACTGATTCATTCTTTAAACACCCAGATAAATCAAACTCTTTTCTTAGAAGTTTCTTTTTGTTTTTCACTATTTCTGCACTTCCCAAACATTTAACTTTCAACTTTTCCCAAAGATCTTTAGAACTGTCGTACTCGATTAAGGATATTATATCTTCTCGAACCGATTGAAATAGCAGTGCGATGCATTTTTGCTCAGCAACAAACGAATCTATTTCTTCAGATGTAGTCAAACTTTCACCCCTTTTGCCTCCATCACTGTATCCATTCTTTAGACTCTTCCAGCTGGGATAAGCGAAGGCTTTCAACCATTCTTCAAACTTCTTGGCCCACCGACTGTACTCTTCGATTGCCAACAACTTTGGGGGTTTGTTGTAAGTTCCGAAAGCACTTTCCACACTTAGAGCATCCGATAAACTTTTCTTCGTATTCGGCGTGTTCTCATTGGTGTTGCTAGGTGAAGTATCATCTCCAGAATTTCCAGCAAAGGCATACATATCGCTAAACGGATTCATGAATAGATCATCCATCTTGTAAGTACCTGAAAAATCAGCAAACACTTAGAAATTTCTTGATTTTGAAAAAATACAGATTCAAGCGGAAACACTTGAAGCGAAATCAGTTTTTAAGCTAGATAGCTTTTCAAGCGAAAAGGTAATACAGGTTCAAGTGAAACACTTCAAGCGAACTTGAAGTGAAATCAGTCTACTTGAAGCGAAATGGCAATATCAACTCAAGCGAACCACACTCAATCGAACTCAGACAACTATGTATATTTCAAGCGAACTCACTCATTACTTTCAAGCGAACACAGTTGAAATATATTTTTCAAGCGAGATCCCAAGGTATTTCAAGCGAAATGACGATTTTAAAGGGGTTTCACTTAAAATTTTCAAGCGAACTGTGATGATGTCATCTTTTTCGAACCGGTTTTCAAGCGAAAAGTCAAGTTTTTATCAATTTTAAGCCGTATTTTAGTCCGAAACTTTCAAGGATTAGTTAACAATGTATTTCGCTTGATATGTGAGAATTTCAGGCCATTTCAACCGTGAATTATGTCCGAATCAGAAAAGAAAGGAGTAGAAGTAAGAAAATCAGATGATTTCAAGCTGCAATGGTATGAACTCCTCGTTCTGAGCTCTGATACCACTTGTTGGATCGATTTCGTGACCCTAAACAGTCATAAAGGCAGTTCATCATCATTTACTAAGGCGGAATCAGAGTAAACAATGTCACACAGCTTGTTTCCTTTTCAATTCTTCTCTATTACTGATTTCCTGAGTCTTTACAATGATTTCTAATGAAATTCCGGCAGCACCTCGACTCACACACACACACAAGTCATGTTCTGTTCTCTTCAAATGACACACAGACCACCTATTTAAAGCCTTCAAGGTTTTGCTTGAATGACACACATGTCTGTTCAAGCGAACTAGCATGTTGTGGTTTCGCTTGAACATGACATGATGTCATTTCAAGCGAACTGCCATGTAATAACATATAAAACCCTAAAATGCTAATCCTGTGTGCTCGTTCATTCTATCTAGACATAAGACTCAATTAAGACGTAGTTAACAGACACTAAGTGCACCAACAAATTTTATAATGAAATAAAATCCATTTGGTGGGCCATATGTTGGCCGAAAATAGGTGGGGGGGGGTAGTAGATAAGGGTGTAACTAGATTGATTACTTACTAGTTCAATTTCAAGTGTTAGTTACATGCCTTGGTTATTAGATATTTTTAGGATGTGTTATGATGTTCGGGGTTCATAACTAGCTAGGAAATTTTAAGACAATGCTTTTAGTGTAAATTTGGTGTTTCGGGTAGTGTCCGGTTGTTTGGTTGGTTACTGGTTCGTTAAAGTGCTAAACTTTGCAGTTTAGTGTATTTTATGTTACCTTTCGTGACACTTTTGATTCCCGACACTTAGGAAAGCATTCAGGACCATTTAACCATATTTCTGCATCATATTAGTGTGTTAAATTGCTGATTTTTGCTGAATTTTGCCGAATTCAGCACTTTGGGTTAGTTTTAGACACTTTCTGGCACTTAAACTTATCACTATCAAGGCAGTTTTATGATCCTTACTTTCCTACACACTATACTAGTGTAGTACTTAGTTTTTGGCTCATTCTGTGTCTAAATGCACTGTCTGTCTAAGTGCTGAGTTCTGTCAGCATTTTTCTGATTTATCAGATACCTATGCTAACTATACTTAATGCATCATTTTAGGCAATAAAGCTTTCATGCAATATTGATATGACATTAAACAATGTAAGATGCACATGCATGTATGTGGCAGCAATCAGAAAGAAGTTAATTGCAACTCAGCACAGTCATTAAGCACTAATCATGGTTAATTAATTGTACGGATACCTGATTTTTTGACAGTTGTCACACAAGCCCTGGCAGTCCTGCCTTTGGCTCGGAGTGCAGCCATGAGAAATCCCATAGGAACAAACCACACAGTTGTCGCTGAAAGCCTTCAAGGCTTCAACCTGATGCCACATATGATGGCCCAAATGATGACACACTTCCCTTGGTCCCAACTCATCAACCAAGTAATAAGTACCCACCAAGGAACCACAAGTCATAACGCAAGGGTAGAGGAAGACCTTGCTAAACCCTACAAGCCCAGTAACCTTTCCTGTTTTCCCAACAAATTGTCGATTATGACTTCCAAACAAAGATCAAAATGCCATCTTACATAAAAACATATGACGGAACCGAGGATCCAAAATATCACCTCCAAATCTTTACCGGTGCTACTCACATCGAAAAATGGTCCAACACTGAATGTTGTCTCATGTTCATGCAAACTCTAGTAGGATCTGCGACTGCCAGGATATGGTTTAACGACCTTCCTGGTGGAAGCATTCGAAGCTTTGACGATTTAAGCAAAGGCTTCTTGGCCAACTTCTCACAACAGGGGAGGTATGTTAAGGATGCCACGGTGATTTTCCAAATAAAACAAAGGGATGACGAAAGCCTCTGAGACTTCATTGAGATGTATAAAAAAGAAGGGTTAACATACGTAGGTGCCGACGAAAAAATGAGGGTGGCAGGCTTCATGAACGCCATCACCTCCAAGTACCTCACAAGAGACTTCAACAAGTGCCTACCCAAGACCCTTGAAGAAGCCCTCGAAAGGGCTGAAGCCCACATTCGAGGGGAGGAAGCTGTTGACATTAAGGAGCAAAGAAAAAGGGGATCTAGTTGGCGAGGCAACAACCCCACTAGAAAGAAAGGGAATTTTAATTCCTATAATAGACGTCCCAAAAGCTCAGAGCAACGAAGGTCTGAAGGTCGGAACCCTCTAAGCAGGGAGAAGACCGTGAATTTCACAGCTCTAACGAAAACCCCACAAGAGATCCTGGCTACTGAAGAGGTAAAACAAAGCTTCCGACCTCCTCGACCTTTACCAAAGAGCAAAAGAAATGAAAACTCCACTCAATTTTGTGAGTTCCATGAAAAAAAGGCCACCACACCAACGATTGCTTTCAACTCCAAAAGAGAATTGAGGAAGCCGTCAAGTCCGGAGAACTAGCCCATTTGGTAAAAGGGGTAAGGGACAAGATAACTGAAGGAAAAAAGCAAAGAAGTAAATATGGTGGATTTCAATGAAAAAGCTTCCCATAAACGGCCACGCTTGGAGGCTTGGGAGCTTCAATGTGTCTGCTTCCCACCACCAGAAGGGGACCCACTCTCGAACCCTTTGGTGGTTGAAGCAACTGTGGGAATGATAAAAGCAAGCAAAGCTTACATTGACACAGGGGCAGCTACCGAGATCATGTTCGAGAAGTTCTTCGATCGTCTAAGCAACGGAGAACGTTCAAAGCTTCAACCATCCGGGACCTCTATAAAGGTATCGCCGATATACCCCTCAAGCCTTTGGGCCAACTAACCCTTGATGTCTGTTTTAGTGAAGGCAAGATGGAAAGAACCAAACCACTCACTTTTGTGGTTATCAACATTCCCTCCAACTATGATGTTATCATAGGAAGGCCAGGGCAATGTGCGTTCGGTATGGCTGTTTCAGTTGGTCGAGGCACCGTAAAGTTCCCCACTGAGAAAGGAATTGCAACCCTTCAACCTACCCAAGAGGCTTACATGGTTGTAGGGGAAATTTCAAAAAATGAAGATGATGAGCAAGGGATAATCATAAACCCCAAATATCCCAAACAAAGGATAAGGGTTAATACAAGCCTTTCTAAAGAAACCCTCTCATACCTTGAGAAGCTGCTAATACACTATAGTGATGTCTTTGCTTGGTGCCCGAAAGACATGACTGGTATCCCTCGAAGCATTGCTGAACATGAGCTGAAAATACCACCCGACGTCAAGCCTGTTGTCCAAAAGAAGCGGAGCCTAGCTCCTGAACAAAGCCTAGCAGCATGCCAAGAAGTTAAAAAGCTAGTTCTAGCTGGGATCCTTCGTGAAGTCAAATATCAATCCGGGGTTGCCAACCCGGTTATGGTTCGAAAACCCGACAAGTCTTGGAGAATGTGTATTGATTTCAAAGACTTAAACAAGGCATGCCCGAAAGATTGCTCCCCCTTGCCCGAAGTAGATCTCAATGTTGACTCTCTCACTGGACAGCACTGAAGGCTTGGAGAAGTGGCAATAAAGTTACCAAAAAAAATAGATGTTTTTATTAAATAAAATAGGGTTTATCCCTATGAAAATGTGTATACTTGAAACTTGGGATTTTTTCCATGTGTTTAACATATTAAAAGCGTGGTATTTTACTCTGATAAAATATTTGCTAACTACGGTCCTGATGTAAATTCCACTGCCAAAATTGATAAAACAACAGATACCACCGAAACTGGCCGCGGCCGCCCGTTCCTAGGTTTGTAACGTGGACGGGGGTTGCGACAGAAGGTGGTATCAGAGCTTAGCCACTAATTCAGCCATAGAAGTGTTCTGCTGACACCAAAATTCAATTTGTTAGGAAATAAATTACGGAAATACGTGCATAATTGTATTTTATTGTTATATGTTATTTGACTATTTGTTAGTTTACAGAATGAGCGACCAAGGACCATCCGACGCGTATCGTCAATTGTCTGGTTCGCCTAGAAGCGAAGGCGCCTCTTCACAACTTGCCCTCTCAGGGTACTCTGCTGATACTGAAGAAGGAATATTCGTGTTTAAGGGTCAGTCCGAAGAGCCATTCCCTTATAAAAAGAGAGGGTGGTTCAGTAGGGGAGCACATGAGCGTAGGAAACGCATGAAAAAGTTGCAAGAACAGAGAGTACTAGCAGCAGCCAAAAGAGAAACCGATGCCCATGCCCAGGACATGATTAATAGGGGTTTAGCTAATTTCCATATATTAGCAACCACTGCAGCTGACCCTAACTTGGAATAAATGATAGCACCCCAACCACAACCACCATTCCCTGACCTACCCATGGAAATAGAAAACCCTGAAAATCAAGTAGAAATGCATGATTTCAACCCGGAGGAGATACCTAGGGTACCCGCACCTAACCCCTTAGACCCAAATTACGACCCATGGTGGGATGATAATAGGGACTATGTGCAACGTTACCACATGCCAGAAGACGTGCCTATGCCGAACCTAGGAGCCTACCCAAGATTGGACCCTCTAGATCCCTATTACGCTAACGATGTATTCATTAGGGAGATTTTAGAGAATCCTTACCCATACCAGGCCCCTACACCTCCATACCAGGAACCCACACCCCGTATTCCGAACCCAGTCCTAGAACCTGCACCCCCAATGAGCGCAGAAAACGTACAAGAACTTAGGACATTTGGTGAGGAAATTTTAGAGAATAGTGAAAGGATGATACAGGTAGGAGAGCGACTCGTCTGGAAGTACGACGAGCGCAATATGGATTTCTGGATGAATCCATATCCATGAATGTGATGGTAGAGATGGTGATAATAGTAGTAATAATAATAAAATATGTGTGTATGTGTATGAAAAAAAACTACTACAGATGCCTACTACTATTAGTGTAATTTTAATTTCAGTCGGTATTGTAATTTAGTTTTCAGTACTGGTTTGTAGTAGATGCATATTATATAAAAATAGAGTAAAGTCGCAATGATCGACGCTTTTGACCAAAATGAGTGTCATGTGATTGGCTATATTAAATATTATTTGTGATATTAATATGTGATAAATGTTTAAAATTCAGATGGACAACGAAGTGAACCAGGAAAACTAGAACGACAATAACCCGAATAATGAGAATCCAAACAACATCAATGGAAATCAAGTGGATAACAGTGCCATCCAACACATAGTGGCACAAGGAATAATAGATGCAATGCCATTTATTATTCAAACTGTTAAAGAAGCCGATAATAAAAGTAAGCATAGCAGTAAGCGACCAACTGAACCAGAACACAGCGTAAACAATGGACCCGTACTTCAAGTGCCTATTCCCAAAAGAAGAAGAACCATTCCTTATGGTTGTTCTTATAAAGAATTCTGGTCCTGCAAACCAATAGAATTCTCGGGCAATGAAGGACCCATTGCAGCTCTGCGCTGGATAGAAAAGACTGAGGCTGTTTTAAAGATAAGCAAGTGTGCTGAAGAAGACAAGATAATGTTTGCTTCTAATTTATTTAAGAACTCAGCCTTAGAATGGTGGAACACTATCCTCCAGTCAAGAGGAAGTTATAAGGTTTACAACATGGAATGGGAGGAATTTAAAAATATGGTAGAAAGGAAATTATGCCCTCCCAATGAAAAGGAACAGATAGCAAATAAGTTTCTAAACCTTAGGATGACCAGGGTAGATAGTAAGGGTTATACTACCACATTCTTTGAATATGCTAGAATAGTACCAACCCTTGCATCACCTGAACCGGTATTAATCTCCCGATACATCTGGGGATTAATTGGAGAAATTAGGCATGTAGTCAAGGCAGCTAGACCTCAAACCATAGAAGAAGCTGTAGAACTAGCAAATGCCTTGACATATGAGTTAGTTTGTACGCGAGAGGAAGACCAGAGGAGAAACCTAGCCCAAAGGCTTACCCAGGAATTTCATTATGGAAATTCCAACCGTAGGAGCGTAGTTCTACCTCTGCACCATACTGCAAAGTCTGCAAGAAGAAACATTCGGGAAAATGCTCCACTCACTGCAATTTCTGCAAGATTCCAGGACACAAGGAAGAAGATTGCAGGAGGAAATCCAGTAATGGACTGTGCTTCAACTGTGGAGAAAAAGGTCAAATCAAGCCAAACTGTCCGAAATTGGCTCCAGCTGCGAACAATAAGAACACTAAAAATGCTAGAGCATTTGTTCTGACTGCAGATGAAGCCAAAATAATTCCAGGCGTCATAGCCGGTACGTTTGTAGTTAATGATGTTTTTGCTAAAGTATTATTTGACTCTGGTGTGAACCAAAGTTTTATTAATACTTCATTTTGCAAACTTCTCAATCAACCATTAACTAAACTCTCACAAGAATGTCTAGTAGAGACAGCAAATGGAGAAACTGTTAGAATTTCTTAAATCTTGCAGGGAGCAAGAATATAATTTTTAAATCAAAAGTTTATGGCAAACCTTTACCCAATGAATTTAGTAGGATTTGATGTTGTATTAGGAATGGATTGGTTAATAACCAATAAAGCCAGTATTTTATGTGATCAAAAGTCAATTCAAGTTAATTCACCAAAAGGTGAAAGATCACAATTAAAGGAGATAAGCCCTCTAGATCCACTAAATTCATCTCTGTGATGAAAACTGCAAGCTATATAGGAAAAGGATTTATAGTGTATTTGATTTCTATAATCACTAACACTAAAGGAAAAGAACTAAAAGACATTCCAGTAGTATCTCAGTTTTCAGATGTGTTTCCAGAAGAATTACCAGGACTACCGTCAGACAGGGAAGTTGAATTCAGATTCCACCTACTGCCAGGAACAACACCAATTGCCAAAGCACCTTACCGTTTGGCACCCGCAGAAATGCAAGAACTGAAGAAACAGTTAGACGAATTGTTGGAAAAAGGATTTATACAGCCAAGCTCATCGCCATGGGGAGCAACAATTTTATTCATCAAAAAGAAAGACGGATCAATGTGTATGTGCATTGACTACCGTGAATTAAACAAGGTCATGATTAAGAATCGGTGTCCATTACCGAGAATCGATGATCTGTTCGATCAATTGTAAGGAGCATGATTTTTCTCAAAAATTGATTTAAGGTCAGGATATCATCAATTAAAGGTACAAGAAGAGGACATTCCTAAGACCGCTTCCAGAACAAGGTACGGCCATTATGAATTTACTGTCATGCCATTTGGTTTAACCAATGCCCCAGCCGCATTTATGGACATGATGAACCGAATATGTAAGCCATATTTGGATAAATTCATAATTGTCTTCATAGATTGTGACAACCCGTACTCTCGTTGTCAAGAGAAGGGTATTTTGGTAATACGTACGTTTATTATTACGTACGATTATTATGATTATTATTATTACTATTATTATTATTATTATTATTATTATTATTATTATTATTATTATTCATGAAATAATAATAATCCGTGACGAGAGTTCCAATTATTTGCGTGCGAGTTAACAAAACCGGGCCAATCGGTTTGAACGAGACACGTAGTCGTTTATATAGGTTCACGCATTTGGGCTAGGCCCAAGCCCGTTCCTTAAACCCAAACCTAAACCTACACTACTTAAGCACCCTAACCCTCTCCCCATCTCATTTTCTCCAAGAAACCAAAACCATCCAGCCGCAAACTCTCCTCTCGTCTCTTCCCTGCAATTCCGGTCACCGGAGCAACTCCGGTCGGCACCATCCTCCGGCGGTTGCACATTACACCCGCACCGATCACCACCCAGCCCCCACTCTCGTACTCCCTCTCCAATACTGGCGTCTGACGCCGACACCCCGACAACACCCACACACACCCATGCCCACTCTCCTTCTCCGGCGACTACCGGCACTCCGACAACCACAACCACCCAAAAATTAGAGAGAAAAGAGAGATGTGCAGCGATGACGAAGCAGCGCCACCGTCTACAGCAGCGGAGGCCATAGTTGTTTCTGTTCAGACAGTTTCTCTACCGGTAAACACCCCTCTTCCTCTCCCGATTTCTGATGGTAACACTGCTGTGTTGACGATGTTCATATTTGACTGAAGGTTTCGTTTTCGGGTTCCTGTTCGGGTTCTGCTCGGGCCAACCGCAGACATGTTCGGAGCAGATTTCTTCGGGTGTTTGGTCTCAGCTCGGTCCAGATCAGAAGCAGGGATTGCTCGTGCGTTCCTTTCGTTCCTTCAACCCTCGGTCAGTTTATACCACTGCCTGTGTTGGTGTTTTGAGTCTTGAATAATGATTGGCAGTTTGCTCGATTCAAGGGTGCGTGTATGATAATAGATAATTGTTACTGCTTGATGATTTGGAGGTGTGAATGGTAGGAAAACATTCATTATAGGTGTTGGTAAAAGTGATAATACAAGTCTAATGTTCATAATAATAATGTGTGTAAAGTTGTCACTTGTCTGTTTGTGTATGGTTTACATGTTTAACAATGTGCACTTTGTATGTGAATACTGATTTCATCATGTGTTCAAAAATGTGTATGAGTGGCTATTTTGGTGATGATGGTTAATAATAGGATGACACGCAAAACATTAAACTGGTTAAATAAGACTTTTGCATGATAGATAGAAGAAATGATGATGAACTTGTTAACAAAATTATGGTAATGTTTGATGATGATTAGGGTGCAGGATAGCGTGATTTTAGTGATAAAAATGGCTGCATAGACTTCGGTTGGAATGTAGTGATAAAACAGTATTAGAGGATGTTGGACTGGATCCGTTTAGAATTATGAACATGATGAACTATTTGATTATGTGATGAATATTTTGAAAAGTTGCTGATTTGATCTGAATTTAGGAGTGTACGGTATAGGGAACATGTTAATAAAAATCTGATTGGACAGTACATGATAATGAAATTTGATTGGGTAGTACTGACATGAAAATTCTAGAAACATTTGCATAGTTGCGAGTCGAGACCTTGTGATTACGACTCGAGACCTTATGGTTACGACTCGAGACCGCCACATGATGAGTCGAAATCCCTCGGTTGCGACATCGGTTGCGAGTCGCAAACACCTGGTTGCGACTCGAAACCACACGTGATCGGCACACAAACCTTATGACTCGAAACCACAGTTACGAGTCCGGTTGCGACTCGAGACCAAAACAGCATGAACCGAGACCGTGTTTGCGAGTCCGGTTGCGACTCGAGACCAGAACCTGCATCAGTTGCGACTCGAGACCTCTACGGTTGCGACTCAAATGTTCACAACCCCAGACCTGCTGATTTCGACTTAGAGTCCAGCGGTTGCGACTCGAGACCTCATAGTCTCGAGTCGAGACTATCCAGTTTCGACTGGACTACTCTGCTTAGTTGTTGGGCCGCACAAACTGATGTTTTGGACTATGTGCTACTGTTAACGTTTAATTGTTACTACTTAACTGTTTATATGCTAGGATAGGCCCAATAACATATATGTTAGTGTGACTTACGTGCTATGTGTTAGATACGTGACATTCTTGCATACGAACCTAATAAATATTTAATAACCATAATAGGGTATGGTTGACCAACGTAACCCAAGTAAATTGTCTACCGAGCAAAGCAAAGGTGAGTTCACTACTTATTACTCAAAGCATGCGTCCCCGGTGGTTGGGAAACGGAACGAAACACTTTTCCTGGTTTGGGACTTCTTACTATCTCCTTGTGTGGGATACGGGTAACAACACTATCCCCTTGTGAGGGATACAAACTTACTTTTCTTCCCTTGTTACTGGGAACAAACTTACTTACTTCCCTTGTTACTGGGAACTTTTAGTTAATTACTGTTTATACTGGATGCAACAAGCAACACTAAACAAAACTCTATCACTCAAGTCCTCACTTCTTAATACCGATTAGTCGCCGGGGTCAGGCGAACGGGTTATTAGTTGATAGCGCTATTTAGGTCTCACCAACCTCACACCGTGCCCGCGTATGGGATCGGGCGTGAACTAATGTACTCTGGCAACCGTCAATGATGATAGAACATTGACAAACGGGGCACTCTACGGAAACGTACGGATGAATAGTATTCGGTATTGTAAAAACAGTTTAGTCGCTTACTTATGGGGTAGCTCCCCATCGCATGTATAAATGGATAAATTAACTGGTTGAAACAAGCTTTTGGAAATTAAAACTGGAAAACTGTAAACACGTGAACTCGCCAACGTTATGTTGACACTCTACTGCATGCTTTGCAGGTTGCTCGGTAGAACTTTGGACGGACGTTGCAATCGGATGGAGTACGTGGTTCGTAAGTAACACGATAACAAACTTGTGGTTTCAATTATGATGTGTCTTCTTTCCCTTTCCGCTGTGAACTTAAACTATGTTTTGAAAATTTTAAATTAGGTCGCTAATTATGCTAATGTTTATAACAATAACTAATCCGTTCAAAATAATTAGTGGCTAAGATCCTGGTCGTCACATGCCTCGCGGTAATACTCCGCGTGTGGATTTTGAGGGTGTGACAGATTGGTATCAGAGCCATTGGTTATAGTGAACTAGGTTTAAAATATAAAATGTTTTGGGCATAAAATATTTTTATTTGAAAACCAGACTATAACCGTTCTTTAGTGGAAACCACAACGACACCACACTCCGGATTGCAAGGTTCGTCAACCTCAGATACTCACCTGGTAATGGTAGGTTAACGGCATTTACTTGTGCATAACTTATGTGTGTGAATACGCATGTGTGTATGTATATAATTAGCATATATGTGTTAGTATGTATGCGTAGATTTAGTATTTCACACAGTGGATCATACGAAGGCTAGAGCTAGTGTTACGTGTTAAACAGGAGCGAGTCCTCCTAAACCTGGTTCGAAACCACGATACACTAAGGGCAAGGAACCAGTTATTCCAAGCCCTCGTCCACGTATTTCCTGATATCATCCCTGGACCGCTAATCGACGCGAGGGACGGACTTGATAGACCTGCCCAGGAAAGGCCTGCTACGGAGCACATAGAGAAGTTACGAAAACGGATCGACGAAGGAGAGCCACCCCTATATCATGGGATATTAGAAGAAATAACGACGCCATTCGCATCCTTTTTACCTGCATATTTCCTTTCCCGACCTTAGTGGTGAGACTTGTTCCCTCACCCGACTGATCACCTGGATTCTTGAAGTTCTCTAGTAAGTCTACACTTTTCGGGTTCCTATTTGCACGTCTCGAACACGGAAAGCATGCGTGGCGTATGCTTCACATTGCAGTGCCAACAAACATATCACCTTTCCATCGACCACGAAGTTATTTCCCCTGATTCCTCGTTACGTGGTCAATCCTTGTTCAAGTCTACAAACCAGCGGATCGGAAGGCGTGGCAAGACGACGACACGGGCCAGTCAACCCACCAACGATTACGGTGATCTAGATGCTTGCCTTATCCTCCATTTGCCAGAACCGTATTCTTTGATGACTTTTCTGATTCAGTGAATCCTTTCGCTAGCTTTTGTACGAAGTCGCGCTTCTTGCTCAAGATGGTATCCCCGCTTCCATCGTTTCTTTATCACGACATCCATGTCCCTTCGTATGGAGACCTTGACCAAATTTCTCTCCAGTTTAGTGAATTCAGTCAACTCGACCTTTAACCAACAAAACTTCATAGACCCCTATAATGTGGTGGCAAGTTACTTCAATCCTACTTTTTCAAGAGCCTAATTCTGCATTTTCACAACCAAAGCCCCCCCCCCCCCCCCCCGCGACGACGCAAGCGCTACTCCAAACTTATTCGCACGACTTAGAACAACCCACTCGAACTTGATTTTCTACCGACCTGAGAAATCACATCCTTCCAGACGTTTCAGTAGACCTTGATACCTACAGAACCGCACGACGACCATCCCTCTCTAGCTACTTCATATTGCGCCAACCGCATCGACGTAACACCCCTCATCTGCAAGCCACGTTCTTTATTCTAAACGCCCATAGCTGGTGTACGGCCAGCTACCTCATCAACATCAGATAAATCCCCATTGCCGATCCCAAAGCCTTTATGCTTTGTCTCAAGTTAAACGCATCAATTTTGACTACCCCTCTTGCATTATCTCGCTACTCGTGTTATGTTTCACGGATTCCATGATCCTTATCCTACTCTACCCTGCACAAATCTCCGTTTGGACGAATTACTTCCTACGAATGTTACTCGTTGGACCAACGAGCCAAGGATACCCCGGGGTAGCGGATATCGCAAGCACTGTTCTTCGAACTCGATACGATCAACACCTAGTTACGACACTCGAATTCCTTCCATCCTGTCAAAATTCGACACTTGTTTCTTTCGACGACGTCCGAACCTACTTCGAAAACCCGAGGTATTCCGAACGACTCCTCCGCCTTACCCTGGTACTCCTACAACCCAAACCGCCTTGTGCTAAGTTTTCAATGCACGACTTTTAACGTCGCAATGCCCGCACATCTCGACCGTATACGTAACCCCTAACGATTTTTGACTCAAAAGAGTATCACCTGACATTAGGGAGATGCTCAAAAATCCGCAACTCCAGCAAGTGGAAGATAATCTATGAGGTGCTTCTATTTTATCCTATCCTGCCCAAGGCATTGATGAAATGTCTGCTAGTAACGGCACGCGACCAAAGAAACCGACAAGTTTCCGAACTTGCAACCATCTACTTGATAGAAGTAGATACTAGGCACGAGGTGCCAACTTCTCTTTTACCTGATCGTAACCCACGTTTTGCATCCGATTCTTCGTAAGGCTGTGCACGAAAGACTTTTGGGCTCATTGTTAGGCATGAGCACCGCTTATCGCCCGCAAACTGATGAACGGGCCAAACGCACCATCCAAACACTCAAAGGCATGCTAAGAACATGTGTTATCGACACTTGGATACTAGTGACACTTCCCTTCTGTAGAATTCCCTCCCAACAACTGCTACCACACTAGCATTCAGGCAGCACCACTTGAGGCATTGCACGAACGCAGATGCCGGTCACCTCTGCGTTGGGCGGAAGCCAAATTACCGGCCCAGAACTTGCACTTGACACAACGGATGGGATTGCCCAGAACAGACAACGCATGACGACAACTCCAGACCGTCAGAAAGGCTACGCGGATAAGCGTAGGAAACCTCTAGAATTCCTAGTCGGAGACTGGATTCTACTTAAAGGTTCACCCTGGTAGGGTGTGGTACGTAATGGCTAACGAGACGAGCTTAATCCATGATATGTTGGACCGTTCGAAATTTCCGAAAGGATTGGTAAGGTAACTTTGCAGACTAAACCGGCCTGGAGAGCTAAGTCCGGTACACGTCTTTCACGTGCCTAATCTGGAGAAGTGTCTACCAGATTAAACATTCGTTGTTCCTTTCTAGGAGCTCGTGATCAGAAACCAACAACGCTTCGTTGAGGAACCGGTTGAGATCAAGGGTCAAGAAATCAAAGCCCTCTAGCGCGGAGTAACAGACCGAGTTCGTTGGAACTCACGCCGTGGCCCAGAGTTTACCTGGGAACGGGAAAACCAGCCGATGCGCATGTATCCCCAGTTGTTTGCAAATTATACTTCCGGCACTGAGGCTACAACTGAATTTCGGTAAGAAATCTCAGGCCAACAAGGGGGTGATGTGACGCCCCACGAAAACGTTTAAACACACTAGCTTGTCAGTGGCTGCGTGCTAAATTTCGGGACGAAATTTCTCGAACATGGGGATAATGTGACACCTCGGTTTTCCTGTACGTTTCTTGAATGCTATAGTTAAGTTTGTGAAGTTCTATACTAAGTAAAATATGTACGAACTCTGTGAATCTAATGCTATGTGATTTTTACGTGCTATTTGATTATGTGTGCTTCGTGGCTTGCATGTTCGTTCTGTGGACTTTCGTGAAACTGCTTGTATCTACGTATAGTAATGGAGTCTATGTGTACATATGGAGCGTAGTGTATGGCATTTGCTTAAATTTCGAGGACGAAATTCCTGTAACATGGGGAGAATGTGACAACCCGTACTCTCGTTGTCAAGAGAAGGGTATTTTGGTAATACGTACGTTTATTATTACGTACGATTATTATGATTATTATTATTACTATTATTATTATTATTATTATTATTATTATTCATGAAATAATAATAATCCGTGACGAGAGTTCCAATTATTTGCGTGCGAGTTAACAAAACCGGGCCAATCGGTTTGAACGAGACACGTAGTCGTTTATATAGGTTCACGCATTTGGGCTAGGCCCAAGCCCGTTCCTTAAACCCAAACCTAAACCTACACTACTTAAGCACCCTAACCCTCTCCCTATCTCTTTTTCTCCAAGAAACCAAAACCATCCAGCCGCAAACTCTCCTCTCGTCTCTTCCCTGCAATTCCGGTCACCGGAGCAACTCCGGTCGGCACCATCCTCCGGCGGTTGCACATTACACCCGCACTGATCACCACCCAGCCCCCACTCTCGTTCTCCCTCTCCAATACTGGCGTCTGACGCCGACACCCCGACAACACCCACACACACCCATGCCCACTCTCCTTCTCCGGCGACTACCGGCACTCCGACAACCACAACCACCCAAAAATTAGAGAGAAAAGAGAGATGTGCAGCGATGACGAAGCAGCGCCACCGTCTACAGCAGCGGAGGCCATAGTTGTTTCTGTTCAGACAGTTTCTCTACCGGTAAACACCCCTCTTCCTCTCCCGATTTCTGATGGTAACACTGCTGTGTTGACGATGTTCATATTTGACTGAAGGTTTCGTTTTCGGGTTCCTGTTCGGGTTCTGCTCGGGCCAACCGCAGACATGTTCGGAGCAGATTTCTTCGGGTATTTGGTCTCAGCTCGGTCCAGATCAGAAGCAGGGATTGCTCGTGCGTTCCTTTCGTTCCTTCAACCCTCGGTCAGTTTATACCACTGCCTGTGTTGGTGTTTTGAGTCTTGAATAATGATTGGCAGTTTGCTCGATTCAAGGGTGCGTGTATGATAATAGATAATTGTTACTGCTTGATGATTTGGAGGTGTGAATGGTAGGAAAACATTCATTATAGGTGTTGGTAAAAGTGATAATACAAGTCTAATGTTCATAATAATAATGTGTGTAAAGTTGTCACTTGTCTGTTTGTGTATGGTTTACATGTTTAACAATGTGCACTTTGTATGTGAATACTGATTTCATCATGTGTTCAAAAATGTGTATGAGTGGCTATTTTGGTGATGATGGTTAATAATAGGATGACACGCAAAACATTAAACTGGTTAAATAAGACTTTTGCATGATAGATAGAAGAAATGATGATGAACTTGTTAACAAAATTATGGTAATGTTTGATGATGATTAGGGTGCAGGATAGCGTGATTTTAGTGATAAAAATGGCTGCATAGACTTCGGTTGGAATGTAGTGATAAAACAGTATTAGAGGATGTTGGACTGGATCCGTTTAGAATTATGAACATGATGAACTATTTGATTATGTGATGAATATTTTGAAAAGTTGCTGATTTGATCTGAATTTAGGAGTGTACGGTATAGGGAACATGTTAATAAAAATCTGATTGGACAGTACATGATAATGAAATTTGATTGGGTAGTACTGACATGAAAATTCTAGAAACATTTGCATAGTTGCGAGTCGAGACCTTGTGATTACGACTCGAGACCTTATGGTTACGACTCGAGACCGCCACATGATGAGTCGAAATCCCTCGGTTGCGACATCGGTTGCGAGTCGCAAACACCTGGTTGCGACTCGAAACCACACGTGATCGGCACACAAACCTTATGACTCGAAACCACAGTTACGAGTCCGGTTGCGACTCGAGACCAAAACAGCATGAACCGAGACCGTGTTTGCGAGTCCGGTTGCGACTCGAGACCAGAACCTGCATCAGTTGCGACTCGAGACCTCTACGGTTGCGACTCAAATGTTCACAACCCCAGACCTGCTGATTTCGACTTAGAGTCCAGCGGTTGCGACTCGAGACCTCATAGTCTCGAGTCGAGACTATCCAGTTTCGACTGGACTACTCTGCTTAGTTGTTGGGCCGCACAAACTGATGTTTTGGACTATGTGCTACTGTTAACGTTTAATTGTTACTACTTAACTGTTTATATGCTAGGATAGGCCCAATAACATATATGTTAGTGTGACTTACGTGCTATGTGTTAGATACGTGACATTCTTGCATACGAACCTAATAAATATTTAATAACCATAATAGGGTATGGTTGACCAACGTAACCCAAGTAAATTGTCTACCGAGCAAAGCAAAGGTGAGTTCACTACTTATTACTCAAAGCATGCGTCCCCGGTGGTTGGGAAACGGAACGAAACACTTTTCCTGGTTTGGGACTTCTTACTATCTCCTTGTGTGGGATACGGGTAACAACACTATCCCCTTGTGAGGGATACAAACTTACTTTTCTTCCCTTGTTACTGGGAACAAACTTACTTACTTCCCTTGTTACTGGGAACTTTTAGTTAATTACTGTTTATACTGGATGCAACAAGCAACACTAAACAAAACTCTATCACTCAAGTCCTCACTTCTTAATACCGATTAGTCGCCGGGGTCAGGCGAACGGGTTATTAGTTGATAGCGCTATTTAGGTCTCACCAACCTCACACCGTGCCCGCGTATGGGATCGGGCGTGAACTAATGTACTCTGGCAACCGTCAATGATGATAGAACATTGACAAACGGGGCACTCTACGGAAACGTACGGATGAATAGTATTCGGTATTGTAAAAACAGTTTAGTCGCTTACTTATGGGGTAGCTCCCCATCGCATGTATAAACGGATAAATTAACTGGTTGAAACAAGCTTTTGGAAATTAAAACTGGAAAACTATAAACACGTGAACTCGCCAACGTTATGTTGACACTCTACTGCATGCTTTGCAGGTTGCTCGGTACAACTTTGGACGGACGTTGCAATCGGATGGAGTACGTGGTTCGTAAGTAACACGATAACAAACTTGTGGTTTCAATTATGATGTGTCTTCTTTCCCTTTCCGCTGTGAACTTAAACTATGTTTTGAAAATTTTAAATTAGGTCGCTAATTATGCTAATGTTTATAACAATAACTAATCCGTTCAAAATAATTAGTGGCTAAGATCCTGGTCGTCACATGCCTCGCGGTAATACTCCGCGTGTGGATTTTGAGGGTGTGACATAGATGATATTCTCATTTACTCTAAAAGTAAAAAGGATCATGCAAAGCATTTACACGCACTTTTAAGTTTACTAAGAAAGGAAAAACATTATGCTAAATTTTCAAAGTGCCAGTTTTGGTTAGAACAAGTACAGTTTCTTGGACACTTAGTCAATCATGAGGGAATTCGTGTGGATCCCACCAAGATCGAGGCGATTACCAAATGGAAAACCCCTGAGTCACCTACTGAGGTTAGAAGTTTCTTAGGATTGGCCGGTTATTATAGAAGATTTATTCGAGATTTTTCTAGAATAGCCATTCCCTTAACTAAGTTAACCTGTAAATCCATTAAGTTTGAATGGGGAACAAAACAAGAAGAAGCATTTAGAATTCTTAAGCAAAGATTAACTAATGCACCCATACTAGCATTACCAGAAGGAACTGAAGACTTTGTAGTCTATTGCGACGCTTCTAAGTTAGGTTATGGATGTGTATTAATGCAACGCCAAAAGGTTATAGCTTACGCATCCATACAACTTAAGAATCATGAAGAGAATTATTCAACCCATGATTTGGAATTAGGAGCCATAATTTTTGCCCTTAAGATTTGGAGACATTACCTTTATGGTAGTAAGTTTACCATATTCACTGATCATAAGAGTTTAAGGTATGTTTTTGGGCAAAAAGAGTTAAATATGAGACAAAGACGCTGGACGGAGATGCTTCATGATTATGATTGTGATATCGAGTATCACGCAGGAAAGGCAAATGTAGTGGCTGATGCTTTAAGCCGAAAGTATCACGAAAAGCCAAAAAGGGTACGTTCTCTTAAATTAAATCTACAAGTAGATTTAAATGAACAAATTAAAAAGGCACAAGAATCAGTAATCAAGGATGATACTAAAAAGCTAAAAGGTATGATTAAGGAATTAGAACAAGGAACAGATGGAATTTGGAGATTCCATAAGAAGAAAATATGGATACCTAAATTAGGAAACCTACGTTAATGTATATTAGAAGAAGCCCATAAGTCTAAGTATACTATGCATCCTGGAAGTGATAAAATGTATCAGGATTTAAGAAAGAATTTTTGGTGGATATGAATGAAAAAGGACATAGCAGCCTATGTTTCTAAATGTTTAACCTCTTCACGAGTCAAAGCTGTACATCAGAAACCCTCAGGTTTATTGCAGCAATTAGAATTGCCAGCTTGGAAATGGGAATTAATAACAATGGATTTTGTTACTAAATTACCCAAAACAAGAAAAGGTAATGATACAATCTGGGTGATTGTAGACAGGCTAACTAAATCAGCTCATTTTCTACCAATGATGGAAACTTTCAGTACGAAACAATTAGCTAAGTTATATGTAAATGAAATAGTTTCATTACATGGAATTCCTTTATCAATTGTTTCTGATAGGGATAGCCGTTTTACCTCTCATTTTTGGTCAAGTTTCCAAAAAGCCATGGGAACCAAGTTGAATCTAAGCACAGCTTATCATCCTCAAACAGACGTACAAAGCGAAAGGATAATTCAGATGATGGAAGACATGCTTAAAGCTTGTGTAATTGATTTCGGAGGTAATTGGGACAATCACTTGCCTTTAATAGAATTTTCTTACAATAACAGTTATCACACAAGTATCAATGTTGCACCATTCGAAGCACTTTATGGACGAAAGTGCTGAACCCCAGTCTGTTGGGCAGAAATTGGGGAAAAGCAACTATCTGGACCTGAGATAGTATAGTGCAAGAGACAACCGATAAGATAATTCAAGTCAAGGAACGACTAAAAGCAGCACGTGATCAACAAAAGAGCTATGCTGACAACAGGCGGAAACCCTTGGAATTTCAAGTAGGAGAAAAGGTATTATTAAAAGTCTCTCCTTAGAAAGGAGTGCTAAGATTCATTAAAAGAGGAAATCTAAGTCCCAGGTATGTTGGACCTTTCAAGATTATTAAAAGAATAGGACCTGTAGCCTATCAGCTACAACTGCCAGAGGAAATGGCAGGAGTACATGATGTATTTCATGTGTTTAATCTCAATAAATGCTTAGCTGATGAATCAATAGTAGTGCCTCGCAAGGATATAGAGGTAAATGAACAACTCAAGTTTGTAGAAAGGCCTCTACAAATTAAAGACATGAAAGTTAAAAACCTCAAGCATAAGAGATTAGTTCTAGTTAAAGTGAAGTGGGACTCCAAAAGAGGACCAGAATACACCTGGGAGCTTGAATCAGAAATGCAAAAGAAATATCCACACTTGTTCTAGTAGATCTCGAGGACGGGCTCTAAAACAAGGTGGGGAGGATATAACAACCCTAGAATAAACCGACACTCTCCTGAATATTTTTCGACGCCCTAATATATTTTAAAATACTCCAATATGTCTTAAAATACACCCCGTATGTGAAAACCGAGCCCAAAATATGATATAACATTAAAAATAAAATAAAAACAAAGAAATTGAGGCTGTCGCGGGGCGCGTAGCCTTTGGCTATAGCCTACGCGGGCCGCGACCGGGTGACGGCTGGCGCAACCCTAGGCCGACACGTGTCATCATCGTGGCAAGTCTAGTTTGTTGAATCGACAGAGCTAAGCCCTACCCCCTACTACGCGGGCTGCGTAGCCCCTTGCTACATCTTACGCGGGCCGCGTAAGACCCAAAATCAGCCCCTATATAAGGAGGCCTCGGGCCTTCAGTCGAATTCGTTCATTTCTCGAGCTCTCTCTCTAATTTCTGAATAGCAATCATAATTCTCGGGTATAATACCCCCTAAATAACGAAGTTCTGCTCCGTTGTAAGTATCATAACCCCTGGATACGTATTAGATACGCTGCCCGATTGATCTAGGGTTCCGTAACGGCTGTCGTGGTTCTGCCCGACTTAGTCATTGGAATGCCGTCTCGGGGAGGGTATTACTAATGTTAAAATGGGTTATTATACTAACGCGTGTGCATTTGTGTAATTTATAGATTGTCACCCGGAAACCCTTACAGAAAACCTAAAACAGCAATGTGAGTAATCTCCTTTTTGTAAACTGTTTTTACAAAACCTCACATAATTAATTATATATTAAGCAGTTATTGAGAATTTGTAAGGATACAATTATCATCGTTATGTTGGGGTTTTGTATACAAAATTTGTTACAGCCTTGCGAGTGGTAACATTTCCACAAGTTGGGTTTGACAGTACCGTGGGTGGTAATTGATATGACTTGGAAACAAATGTAATTGCGAGACCGCCCTCAATACTGTACAATAGTTTTTATTTAAACTTGATTAAACTGGGATTCACTCACCAGTATTTCCCACTGACAAAATGTTTTTAAACGCGTTTCAGGTAACAAAATGTGAAAGCCAAATAGAAGCCAGCTGGACAGCACTGAAAGCTTGGAGAAGTGGCAATAAAGTTACCTAAACAAAATAGATGTTTTTATTAAATAAAATAGGGTTTATCCCTATGAAAATGTGTGTACTTGAAACTTGGGATTTTTCCCATGTGTTTAACATATTAAAAGCGTGGTATTTTACTCTGATAAAATATTTCCTAACTACGGTCCTGATGTAAATTCCGCTGCCAAAATTGATAAAACAACAAATACCACCGAAACTGGCAGCGGCCGTCCGTTCCCGGGTCTGTAAAGGGGACTGGGTTGCGACAAAATGCTTGACGACATAAAAAAAATCTTTCAAAAATTTGAGAAAGATCGACATGAAGCTCAACCCTGTAAAGTGTTCATTTGGGTTTGAAGAAGGCAAGTTTCTGGGGCACGTTGTGGGGAAACAAAGTAGAAAAGCCAACCCCAACAAGGTTAAAGCCGTTCTTGAAACCAGATCTCCTCAAAGCAAAAAAGAAGTGGAGAGTCTGAATGGAAAGCTTGTAGCCTTGAAGCGTTTTACCTCAAAGCTGGCCGAGAAGTCCCTCCCCTTTTTCAAAACACTTAAAGGGTGTGCCAACAAAAAAAACTTCAAGTGGACTGAGGAAGCAGAAGAAGCTTTCAACCAGATGAAGAAACACTTAGCTTCACTCCCAACCATTGCAACCCCAGAAACGGTAGAATTGATCTATGTATACCTCTCAGTTGCTGAAGAAGCGATAAGTGTGGTATTAACCATCGAATGTGACAATGTTCAAGCACCCATCTACTTCTTCAGTAAGACTTTAAAACTAGCAGAGATCAAGTATCCTCCCTTGGAAAAAGTTGCTCTAGCCCTAGTCCAAACGGCTAGAAGGCTTCGAAGGTACTTTCAAGCACACCCAATACAAGTGGTCACCGACCAACCTATCAAAAGTGTGCTTGAAAAACCAGAAAATTCAGGACGATTAGCCAAATGGGCCGTGGAACTAGGTGAACAAAAATCACCTATGTTCCAAGAAAATCTATCAAAGCCCAAGTCTTGGCTGATTTTATTGTGGAAGTCCCAAAGCAAGTCACCACGGAAGTTAATACAACTACCGCTGAACCTTCTGACCCTGAAGCCTGGAAGCTTTTTACTGATGGGGTATCAAGCGTTTAAGGGTCAGGAGCTGGGCTTATTTTAATCAACCCTGAAGGGTTAGAATTTACATATGCTCTTCGACTTAAATTTCAGACCACTAACAATGAAGCTGAATACGAAGCACTGATAGCTGGTTTGAAGATAGCCAAAGAAATGAAGGTTCAAAAGCTTCAAGTCTTCACAGACTCACTGCTTATTTCAAGTCAAGTCAAAGACAACTATGTAGCAAAAGAGCCCAATATGAAGAAATATCGAGAAAAGTCTAAAGAATTGATGAGCACATTCCAAGCATGCACCATCAAGCAGGTCCCAAGATCTCAAAACAAGAGAGCCGATGCCTTAAGAAAACTTGCCTCTCTTACCTTTGCTCATCTTACCAAAAAGGTATTGGTTGAAATGTTGAAAACTCCTTCAATTCAAGAATTAGAGGTTCAAGATGTGATCACTGAAGAAGGCTCCAATTGGATGACTCCTATTGAAAAATTCCTCAAAAATGGTGAGTTACCCGTTGACCAGACGGAGGCTAAAAGGGTTCGAATCAAATCCAGGCAGTATGTGTTGCAAGGAGATATCATTTACAAGAAAGGTTACCTTGCACCACTACTGAGATGTGTTGGCCCGGAACAAAGCCAATATCTTATCAAAGAGGTTCATGAGGGGATATGTGGAGCTCATTTCCGACCAAGATCAGTGGTTGCAAAGTTAATGAATCTCGGGTATTTTTGGCCTTCCATACACCGACACACCACCGAGCAGCTAAGAAAATGTGAAGCTTGTCAAATACATGCACCGGTGCCCAAGAGCCCCAAACATGATCTCGTTCTAATATCTTCAGCCTGGCCATTCCACAAATGGGGAATGGCTATTGTTGGTCCATTCCCACCGGCCAAGGGTGGAGTAAAGTTCTTATTGGTGGCTGTAGATTACTTTACCAAGTGGCCTGAAGTCAAACCACTTGCAAAAATCTCGGGCAAACAAGTCATTGACTTCGTGTGGGAAAACATCATTTGTCGCTTCGGGCTGCCGGGAGTATTGGTCATGGATAACGGAAAACAATTTGCTGAGAAGCCTTTTAGCACTTGGTTCAAGGATTTTAGAATAACTCAAGTGTTTAGCTCGATTGCATACACACAATCCAATGGCCAAGTTGAAAGAAAAAATTGAAGCATCGTTGATGGAATCAAGACTCGATTGGGGAGACATGAAAACAATTAGCTCGAAGAATTACCAAACGTTCTATGGGTAATACGAACAATGGAAAAAACAAGCCACAAAAGAACACCTTATAGCTTGGTGTTCGGATCAGAAGCTGTGATCCCTGCTGAAATAGGAGTTGTGACTCAAAGAACACTTAACATGGACCTCGAAGCAAACAACAAAGAGACCATGTTGAAGTTGCAACTCCTCGAAGAAATACACAACCAATTCGCTATACAAGAAGCCAAGTACAAGCAAAAAATGGAAGCTTATTACAACACGAGGGTCAAGCATGAACGTTTCAAGACATGGGATCTCGTACTTCGAAACAATGAGGCTAGCAAGAAAGAAAACTAAGGAAAACTTGTCCCAAAGTGGGAAGGCCCATACATAATCCTTAAAGCTCACAAAGGTGGATCTTACAAACTGGCCGATGCGGAGGGAAAAAGGCTTCCCAGACACTAGAACGGCAAAACCCTTAAAAGGTTCCATGTCTAGTTAAGAAAGTTTAGCTTGTATTTCAAGAGTTGTTCCAATTTCCCTTTTGTAAACAACAATATCTCTTGAATGAATGATGAAGTTTTTATCAAATTTGTCTTTCTATCCAACTATCAGGTTGAGAACCTAGCAAAAAACTTCATTGCAAGGGCCATGTAAAGGGATGAGCTCCCAAGCCACATCACTCAATAGGTCAAGGGTTGAATGGACCTATATAAGAGGTGAGTTCCTATATCAATACAACTCCATGAGACTTAGAAAATTTTTCAACAAACTTGTCTCATAGACATGTTAGAACAACCTACACCAAATGTTCTATAAACCTTAGAAAACGGTTTACAAAACATTTTTTTTAAAGGATAGACAACATGTGCCCCTTTTATCTAGTATTAGATAAAGAGACACATAAAGCGGATAAGACAAATTATTATCAACACATGAACAACTAAATTAAGAAATATTAAACATGCATAAACATAAAGGCCTTAGGGGCCATACAACCTAAACATTGTTCCAAATAGCCATCAAGGCTAGCCAACAAAGGAAACCTTAAGGGTTTCCATTAAAACCTACAAATTATTCAAACAGCCACCAGGGCTAACAACCATTAACAGAAATCTTAAGGGTTTCTGCAAAACCTAAATTGTTCAAAAGACATAATAACAGAACATTGTTTAAGGTGCTAAGATAGCTACGAATGAAATTCAGAAAGTTTAATTTGCATCACCAGCACTAGAAGGCTTTGACGCCCCAGCTCCATCATCCTTCGACTTCTTTGCCTTCTTCTTCTTTCGACCTTCACTAGCCGCCTTAGAGGCTTCAAGGCTTCCTTCCTTCGAGGCTTCACCACTGGCAGACATGGTTTCTTCACTATCTCCCGAGCATGAGCGTTTTTTAGACAAGGACTGATGCGTGTGAAGTGTCGTCTAGTTTTTAATGTATATTTTAAGCCCTTTAACACTTTTTAGCCAAGTTTTAAATTTATAAAACACGATATTTACTAACACTAAACACGCATATGGGCAAGTGCACCCATCGTGAGCGTAGTATAGTGTTGGTAAGATACCGAGGTCGTCCAAGGACACAAGAGCTTTTAGTACTGGTTTATCCTCAACGTCTAATCAAATCAAAAGTTTAGAAAAAGATTTTAAACTAAAAAGAAAATAAAACTAACTAAAATGCTGAAAAATAAAATAAAATAAAATAAAAACAGATAGACAAGATGAATCACTTGGATCCGACTCGTGTTTAGTGTAACCTTTGATTATTTCCGCACTTTTGCTCTTTTTAAGAGATTATCTTAGTTATTGTAGTAGGCCCCTCTTCTAATGGTGACGTTATCCTCAACCCAGTAGTTTGAGTCAGCAAGGATACAATCCTAAAGGGTTGGATTATTGAGAGATAATTAATTAAGTTATTAATGCATATTGTGGTAGGCCCCTCTTCTGGAGGTGACGTTACACTCGACTAAGTAGTCTGAGTCAGTAGGGATACAGTCCTAAGTAGCCGGGTTAAAGTTTTAATAGTAGTTTACATATAAGGGGATCATGGAGTTCGGACCCCCGCCATCCAATGCAAGTGGGTATTGAAGAAAAATTGTCGGGAGGCTCTGTTTTTGTGCATGGGGTGTGGGTTCAAGTTTCCCTTAGTAACCTCCACCATTTCGAGTGTGCTTTATTCCTGAAAATTAAAACTAAACTAGAAAACATAAAAGTTAAACTAATCTAAAACTAAGGATAAGTTCTGCGGAATGCCTCCGTGGTGCACCACGTTTATAAGGGTCCTTGGCTAGACCCACCTTATCGGGTGGTTCTGGCTCGTCTTCAATTAGCGGGTCGTCATTGCCGAATGGATATTTCATTGAACGCTCAAGATCGACACTTCTTTTAAATGCCCCTAATTGAATAGATAGATTGTTGTACTTCCGGTTTTTCAAAGCTTCGTAGGTTTTTACAAAAGGTCGTCCCAACACTAGAGGAGCGTCATCAAGGATGACAAAGTCGGTTGGGATTACCATTTGATTTGTTTGGACCAAGACATCCTCAACTATACCGGTTGATTTTATTACTTTCCGATTGGATAGAAAAATGGGTATTTGAAGTGGAGAAAAATCACCAATACTTAATTTTTCAAAAATATAGTTTGGCATTATGTTAACACAAAGATCTTTATCAATTGTGATATTACTAATAAAGGAATTTTGAAAAAAAACATGGAACCGGTATAATGTTAATTTCAAATGGGCCTTCTTTTATTAGCGAAGTTTGATCATTTGTTAGCTTAATGCTTACCGTTTCGTCAATTTTAGTGTTAGTGTTTAACTCTTTTAAAAACTTAGCATGAGTGGGAATTAAACAATGATTTTCAAAAGAAGGTGACAAGAGATTAAATTCTCCAAAATTAGACTCTTCTTGAAATTTAACGTTGTCGGACTCACCTTTTTCGTTGTTTAATTCATGTGTCGGTTTTTCACTTACTTGTGCTTCCATTTTTACATTTTCAACTATCTCTTTTTTATTTAATTCTTCTCTTGCGCGGGACTCCTCTTCCGTTGCGTGAGATTCTAATATGCAATGTTCGATAGTTTTAATTTTTTCTATTATCCTATCGGCTATGTCGGTGATAGAGTAAGGATCGGGATCCTCAAAGCTCGAATCCGGTTGTTCGATCCTTTGTTCACAGAGCCTCCCGACAATTTTTCTTCATTACAGCAAGTTCAGCACGGGGTCGTACTAACCCCAAAACCCCCCATGCCCTAGGTTCTGCAGAAAATGCCTAGTTCAGGTAATTGGACACGGGGTCGTGCTCACTGAACACGCCCCCGTGCCCAGCCTTCTGTTTAAATTTGATACTGGCAGTCTGACCACGGGGCCGTGCTCAGCCAACACACCCCGTGTTCAGCTACCCAGTAACATAAAATCTTGTTTTTAACCCACTTTTACACATTTTAATCAACCGAAAAAACTTATTTTTGGGACACATTGAGGACAATGTGTAATTTAAGTGTGGGGGGGGGGTGCTAAAACTTTGAATCTTGCAAGTCCTAATTACAAGCCTTACACAAAACTCTATTGGAACCGCTAAACACCCCAAATTTTTTCAAAAACTTTTCATTATTTTACTTGTCTTGGTTTAATTCGGGAATAACAAGTTCTAAAAAAGGTTATATTTTTACAAATTTACAACCGATCGCGTCGTGATAAAAAGAACCAACATAAGAAAATTATGAAACGACATGACAAATCTAGTTAAAATTTGATTATATATACTTGATCACATTAAAAACCCATTCCCACAAAAAGTGAGTTTTGAACCTTTATTGAGCATACAAATACACATCTTTAGATTAAAAGCTCATCTTTCGTTTCTTGTGTGAATAGCCGCTTGGTTTCTTACGACTCTAGAACTTGACATGACGATACATTCCCGGTCCTTACCAACTTAACCCCGAGTAAGTAAATGATGGAGGCATTAGGACTAACCCTTTTTCTTTCAACACCATTATTTTTCTTTTTTTTACCACCTACCCAAAATCCCTCTAGTTAACCCCTTTGAGCCTAAACCTTTTCATTTCTAAACCCAAAACAAACACCCTTTACCCACCAAAACCCTTTTTCATTTTAACCCTTTATTTTAGTACAAAGCTCGGTTTTCATGTGACATTCCTTATAAAAAAAAAAATTTGTTGAAGCCAAAAAAATAAACAAACAAGTTCATCAAAAAGAACTTTGTTTGAAGAATTGTTTCATTAAAAAAATAATAATAATAATAACAAAAATAAAAAGTCTTACGAAAACCGACGCTTTTTACGCCTTTCGCCCTTTTTCTACTAACCACTAACCCAACCACCTACCTTTAACCCAAGCCTAACCCTTCCCCCAAAAGTCATCTTGATATTTACAAAGGTTTATAGTTAAAAAGGAGGAGGATTGATTGCTTGGCAAGCTTATTGTAGGAGTAAGTACCATGCCGCTCTAGAGTGCTTCACAAAAATACACCTTTGGCCGAGTGTTGAGTGATCCCCCGTGAGGTATGTGAACTTGTATATAAATAGAATTTTAAAGAGGCATATTATGCCCTAATAAGTAATTTATCTTATGTAATGTTTTAAATAAATCATGACGAATAGGATTGTAAATAACTAAAAATAAAACTTAATAAAGAATCTTGGAAATCCCGACACTCTATGACAAGCCCAAAACCTTCTCTTCTACCCATTCCATTTGGGAGTGTAAAGCCACATTATAAAGAGTTTTGCTTGAGGAGAAGCAAAGATTCAAGTGTGGGGGTATTTGATGTGTGCAAAATGCAACATATAAATTACATCAAATATGGCATAAAACTAACCCTTTTTTAGTACTAATGTTGGAAAAAGTGTGTTTTTGTCTTCCTTTTGTATTTTCAGGATTAAATGAGCTCAAATGAACAAAAGAAGCAAAAAGACAGCTAAATCTAACATAAATACAAGAAAATGAATAAACGTGGCATGCCCGACCCCCCCCCCCCCGACAGCATCTTCCCAAGCAAAACAAGAGAACAGAAGGCTGAACACGCCCCGTGCTCAATGAGCACGGGGGCGTGCCCAAGTGTCTGCAGAAAAGACAAAGCTGTAGAAGCTTCTATCACCCACCACGGGGGCGTGCCCAGCGGACACGTGGCCATGGTCAACGCTAAGATTCGCAGAATCTAGGGAAATCTTGATAGTACAGATACGCTTCTGCACACGGGGTCGTACCCAGCGGACACGGGGGCATGGTCAACTAATGCAGACAAACTGCAATTAATGAAAAAAGAGAAGATGGGTGGACACGGGGCCGTGCCCAATGGACACGGGGCCATGTCTGGGCTTCTGTGCAGGCTATAAATGGGGGTGCTTGGCTCATTTGCAAACCACCTCTCTCAGACTTCACCCACATTCCACCACCTCCACAACACCATCATCCACCACCATCATCCATCATAGAGTGTGTGTAGTAGTGTCGGGATCCAAGATTGATCGTAAGAGTTCTTGACAATCAAAGGCCATGTTTGCCTAAGTCTCTTACATCACTTGGTGAAGACAAGTGTCTAGTGTAATACTTTTTATTTTTAATCTTTTCGCACTTTTTATTTGGTTATGTATTAGTGACTTTAATAACTAGTTTCTTATGTTGAAGGTGAGTCTTCCTTATCGTTTGTCCGTGGTGTCTTGGCATTATTTTACTGTCTATATAAAATAAAAGAGTTTCACCATTCATATCTCCGCGGTCTATATGGAGGTATGTTGGCTACCTGGTCGGGGGTTAAGGGAACGGTTTGGTAAGAGTCTTGCCTTGTTCAGTGTATAGATCCTGCAAGGACCTGGGTCAACTTTAGTAGGACCTTCTTCAATACCCACTGGTATTGGATGGCGGGGGTCCGAACTCCTTGATCCCCTCATATGTAAACTACTATTAAAACTTTAACCCGGCTACTTAGGACTGTATCCCTACTGACTCAGACTACTTAGCCGAGTGTGACGTCACTTCCAGAAGAGGGGCCTACCAAATAACTTAATTAATTATCTTTCAATAATCCAACCCTTTAGGATTGTATCCTTGCTGACTCAAACTACTGGGTTGAGGGTAACGTCACCTTCAGAAGAGGGGCCTACTACAATAACTAAGATAATCTCTTAAAAAGAGCAAAAGTGCGGAAATAATCAAAGGTTACACTAAACACGAGTTGGATCCAAGTGATTCATCTTGTCTATCTGTTTTTATTTTATTTTATTTTATTTTTCAGCATTTTAGTTAGTTTTATTTTCTTTTTAGTTTAAAATCTTTTTCTAAACTTTTGATTTGATTAGACGTTGAGGATAAACCGGTACTAAAAGCTCTTGTGTCCTTGGATGACCTCGGTATCTTACCAACACTATACTACGCTCACGATGGGTGCACTTGCCCATATGCGTGTTTAGTGTTAGTAAATATCGTGTTTTATAAATTTAAAACTTGGCTAAAAAGTGTTAAAGGGCTTAAAATATACATTAAAAACTATACGACACTTCACATGCATCAGTCCTTGTCTAAAAAACGCTCATGCTCGGGAGATAGTGAAGAAACCATGTCTGCCGGTGGTGAAGCCTCGAGGGAAGGAAGCCTTGAAGCCTCTAAGGCGGCTAGTGAGGGTCGAAAGAAGAAGAAGGCAAAGAAGTCGAAGGATGATGGAGCTGGGGCGTCAAAGCCTTCTAGTGGTGGTGATGCAAATTAAACTTTCTGAATTTCATTCGTAGCTATCTTAGCACCTTAAACAATGTTCTGTTATTATGTCTTTTGAACAATTTAGGTTTTGCAGAAACCCTTAAGGTTTATGTTAATGGTTGTTAGCCCTGGTGGCTGTTTGAATAATTTGTAGGTTTTGATGGAAACCCTTAAGGTTTCCTTTGTTGGCTAGCCTTGATGGCTATTTGGAACAATGTTTAGGTTGTATGGCCCCTAAGGCCTTTATGTTTATGCATGTTTAATATTTCTTAATTTAGTTGTTCATGTGTTGATAATAATTTGTCTTATCCGCTTTATGTGTCTCTTTATCTAATACTAGATAAAAGGGGCACATGTTGTCTATCCTTTAAAAAAATTGTTTTGTAAACCCTTTTCTAAGGTTTATAGAACATTTGGTGTAGGTTGTTCTAACCTGTCTATGAGACAAGTTTGTTGAAAAATTTTCTAAGTCTCATGGAGTTGTATTGATATAGGAACTCACCTCTTATATAGGTCCATTCAACACATGAACCTATTGAGTGATGTGGCTTGGGAGCTCATCCCCTTACATGGCCCTTGCAATGGAGTTTTTTGCTAGGTTCTTAACCTGATAGTAGGATAGAAAGACAAATTTGATAAAAACTTCATCGTTCATTCAAGAGATATTGTTGTTTACAAAAGGGAAATTGGAACAACTCTTGAAATACAAGCTAAACTTTCTTAACTAGACATGGAACCTTTTAAGGGTTTTGCCGTTCCAGTGTCTGGGAAGCCTTTTGCCCTCCGCATCGGCCAGTTTGTAAGATCCACCTTTGTGAGCTTCAAGGATTATGTATGGCCCTTCCCACTTTGGGACAAGTTTTCCTTAGTTTTCTTTCTTGCTAGCCTCATTGTTTCGAAGTACGAGATCCCCTGTCTTGAAACGTTCATGCTTGACCCTCGTGTTGTAATAAGCTTCCATTTTTTGCTTGTACTTGGCTTCTTGTATAGCGAATTGGTTGTGTATTTCTTCGAGGAGTTGCAAGTTCAACATGGTCTCTTTGTTGTTTGCTTCGAGGTCCATGTTAAGTGTTCTTTGAGTCACAACTTCTATTTCAGCTGGGATCACAGCTTCTGATCCGAACACCAAGCTATAAGGTGTTCTTTTGTGGCTTGTTTTTTCCATTGTTCGTATTACCCATAGAACGTTTGGTAATTCTTCGAGCCAATTGTTTTCATGTCTCCCCAATCAAGTCTTGATTCCATCAACGATGCTTCAATTTGTTCTTTCAACTTGGCCATTGGATTGTGTGTATGCAACCGAGCTAAACACTTGAGTTATTCTAAATTCCTTGCACCAAGTGCTAAAAGGCTTCTCAACAAATTGTTTTCCGTTATCCATGACCAATACTCCCGGCAGCCCGAAGCGACAAATGATGTTTTCCCACACGAAGTCAATGACTTGTTTGCCCGAGATTTTTGCAAGTGGTTTGACTTCAGGCCACTTGGTAAAGTAATCTACAGCCACCAATAAGAACTTTACTCCACCCTTGGCCGGTGGGAATGGACCAACAATAGCCATTCCCCATTTGTGGAATGGCCAGGCTGAAGATATTGGAACGAGATCATGTTTGGGGCTCTTGGGCACCGGTGCATGTATTTGACAAGCTTCACATTTTCTTAGCTGCTCGGTGGTGTGTTGGTGTATGGAAGGCCAAAAATACCCGAGATTCATTAACTTTGCAACCACTGATCTTGGTCCAAAATGAGAAAATGAGCTCCACATATCCCCTCGTGAACCTCTTTGATCAGATATTGGCTTTGTTCCGGGCCAACACATCTCAGTAGTGGTGCAAGGTAACCTTTCTTGTAAATGATATCTCCTTGCAACACATACTGCCTGGATTTGATTCGAACCCTTTTAGCCTCCGTCTGGTCAACGGGTAACTCACCATTTTTGAGGAATTTTTCAATAGGAGTCATCCAATTGGAGCCTTCTTCAGTGATCACATCTTGAACCTCTAATTCTTGAATTGAGGGAGTTTTCAACACTTCAACCAATACCTTTTTGGTAAGATGAGCAAAGGTAAGAGACGCAAGTTTGCTTAAGGCATTGGCTCTCTTGTTTTGAGATCTTGGGACCTGCTTGATGGTGCATGCTTGGAATGTGCTCATCAATTCTTTAGACTTTTCTCGATATTTCTTCATATTGGGCTCTTTTGCTACATAGTTATCGTTGACTTGACTTGAAATAAGCAGTGAGTCTGTGAAGACTTGAAGCTTTTGAACCTTCATTTCTTTGGCTATCTTCAAACCAGCTATCAGTGCTTCGTATTCAGCTTCATTGTTAGTGGTCTGAAATTTAAGTTGAAGAGCATATGTAAATTCTAACCCTTCAGGGTTGATTAAAATAAGCCCAGCTCCTGACCCTTAAACGCTTGATACCCCATCAGTAAAAAGCTTCCAGGCTTCACGGTCAGAAGGTTCAGCGGTAGTTGTATTAACTTCCGTGGTGACTTGCTTTGGGACTTCCACAATAAAATCAGCCAAGACTTGGGCTTTGACAGATTTTCTTGGAACATAGGTGATTTTTTGTTCACCTAGTTCCACGGCCCATTTGGCTAATCGTACTGAATTTTCTGGTTTTTCAAGCACACTTTTGATAGGTTGGTCGGTGACCACTTGTATTGGGTGTGCTTGAAAGTACCTTCGAAGCCTTCTAGCCGTTTGGACTAGGGCTAGAGCAACTTTTTCCAAGGGTGGATACTTGATCTCTGCTAGTTTTAAAGTCTTACTAAAGAAGTAGATGGGTGCCTGAACTTTGTCACATTCGATGGTTAATACCGTACTTATCGCTTCTTCAGCAACTGAGAGGTAGACATAGATCAATTCTACCCTTTCTGGGGTTGCAATGGTTGGGAGTGAAGCTAAGTGTTTCTTCATCTGGTTGAAAGCTTCTTCTGCTTCCTCAGTCCACTTTAAGTCTTTTTTGTTGGCACACCCTTTAAGTGTTTTGAAAAAGGGGAGGGACTTCTCGGCCAGCTTTGAGGTAAAACGCTTCAAGGTTGCAAGCTTTCCATTCAGACTCTCCACTTCTTTTTTGCTTTGAGGAGATCTGGTTTCAAGAATGGCTTTAACCTTGTTGGGGTTGGCTTTTCTACTTTGTTTCCCCACAACGTGCCCCAGAAACTTGCCTTCTTCAAACCCAAATGAACACTTTACAGGGTTGAGCTTCATGTCGATCTTTCTCAAATTTTTGAAGGTTTCTTGTATGTCGTCAAGCATTTTGTCGCAACCCAGTCCCCTTTACAAACCCGGGAACGGACGGCCGCTGCCACTTTCGGTGGTATCTGTTGTTTTATCAATTTTGGCAGTGGAATTTACATCAGGACCGTAGTTAGGAAATATTTTATCAGAGTAAAATACCATGCTTTTAATATGTTAAACACATGGGAAAAATCCCAAGTTTCAAGTACACACATTTTCATAGGGATAAACCCTATTTTATTTAATAAAAACATCTATTTTGTTTAGGTAACTTTATTGCCACTTCTCCAAGCTTTCAGTGCTGTCCAGCTGGCTTCTATTTGGCTTTCACATTTTGTTACCTGAAACGCGTTTAAAAACATTTTGTCAGTGGGAAATACTGATGAGTGAATCCCAGTTTAATCAAGTTTAAATAAAAACTATTGTACAGTATTGAGGGCGGTCTCGCAATTACATTTGTTTCCAAGTCATATCAATTACCACCCAAGGTACTGTCAAACCCGACTTGTGGAAATGTTACCACTCGCAAGGCAGTAACAAATTTTGTATACAAAACCCCAACATACCGATGATAATTGTATCCTTACAAATACTCAATAACTGCTTAATATATAATTAATTATGTGAGGTTTTGTAAAAACAGTTTACAAAAAGGAGATTACTCACATTGCTGTTTTAGGTTTTCTGTAAGGGTTTCCTGGTGACAATCTATAAATTACACAAATGCACACGCGTTAGTATAATAACCCATTTTAACATTAGTAATACCCTCCCTGAGACGGCAATCCAATGACTAAGTCGGGCAGAACCACGACAGCCGTTACGGAACCCTAGATCAATCGGGCAGCGTATCTAATACGTATCCAGGGGTTATGATACTTACAACGGAGCAGAACTTCGTTATTTAGGGGGGTATTATACCCGAGAATTATGATTGCTATTCAGAAATTAGAGAGAGAGCTCGAAAAATGAACGAATTCGACTGAAGGCCCGAGGCCTCCTTATATAGGGGCTGATTTTGGGTCTTACGCGCCCTGCGTAAGATGTAGTAAGGGGCTACGCAGCCCGCGTAGTAGGGGGTAGTGCTTAGCTCTTTCGATTCAACAAACTAGACTTGCCACGATGATGACACGTGTCGGCCTAGGGTTGCGCCAGCCGTCACCCGGTCGCGGCCCGCGTAGGCTGTAGCAAAAGGCTATGCGCCCCGCGACAGCCTCAATTTCTTTGTTTTTATTTTATTTTTAATGTTATATCATATTTTGGGTTCGGTTTTCACATACGGGGTGTATTTTAAGACATATTGGGGTATTTTAAAATATATTAGGGCGTCGAAAAATATTCAGGAGAGTGTCGGTTTATTCTAGGGTTGTTATATCCTCCCCACCTTGTTTTAGAGCTCGTCCTCGAGATCTACTGGAACAAGTGTGGATATTTCTTTTGCGTTTCTGATTCAAGCTCCCAGGTGTATTCTGGTCCTCTTTTGGAGTCCCACTTCACTTTGACTAGAACTAATCTCTTATGCTTGAGGTTTTTAACTTTCATGTCTTTAATTTGTAGAGGCCTTTCTACAAACTTGAGTTGTTCATTTACCTCTATATCCTTGCGAGGCACTACTAGTGATTCATCAGCTAAGCATTTCTTGAGATTATACACATGAAATACATCATGTATTCCTGCCATTTCCTCTGGCAGTTGTAGCTGATAGGCTACAGGTCCTATTCTTTTAATAATCTTGAAAGGTCCAACATACCTGGGACTTAGCTTTCCTCTTTTGATGAATCTTAGCACTCCTTTCCAAGGAGAGACTTTTAGTAATACCTTTTCTCCTACTTGAAATTCCAAGGGTTTCCGCCTGTTGTCAGCATAGCTCTTTTGTCGATAATGTGCTGCTTTTAGTCGTTCCTTGACTTGAATGATCTTGTCGGTTGTCTCTTGCACTATCTCAGGTCCAGATAGTTGCTTTTCCCTAATTTCTGCCCAACAGACTGGGGTTTAGCACTTTCGTCCATAAAGTGCTTCGAATGGTGCAACATTGATACTTGTGTGATAACTGTTATTGTAAGAAAATTCTATTAAAGGCAAGTGATTGTCCCAATTACCTCTGAAATCAATTACACAAGCTCTAAGCATGTCTTCCATCATCTGAATTATCCTTTCGCTTTGTACGTCTGTTTGAGGATGATAAGTTGTGCTTAGATTCAACTTGGTTCCCATGACTTTTTGGAAACTTGACCAAAAATGAGAGGTAAAACGGCTATCCCTATCAGAAACAATTGATAAAGGAATTCCATGTAATGAAACTATCTCATTTACATATAACTTAGCTAATTGTTTCATACTGAAAGTTTCCATCATTGGTAGAAAATGAGCTGATTTAGTTAGCCTGTCTACAATCACCCAGATTGTATCATTACCTTTTCTTGTTTTGGGTAATTTAGTAACAAAATCCATTGTTATTAATTCCCATTTCCAAGCTGGCAATTCTAACTGCTGCAATAAACATGAGGGTTTCTGATGTACAACTTTGACTCGTGAAGACGTTAAACATTTAGAAACATAGGCTGCTATGTCCTTTTTCATTCCTATCCACCAAAAATTCTTTCTTAAATCCTGATACATTTTATCACTTCCAGGATGCATAGTATACTTAGACTTATGGGCTTCTTCTAATATACATTGACGTAGGTTTCCTAATTTAGGTATCCACATTCTCTTCTTATGGAATCTCCAAATTCCATCTGTTCCTTGTTCTAATTCCTTAATCATACCTTTTAGCTTTTCAGTATCATCCTTGATTACTGATTCTTGTGCCTTTTTAATTTGTTCATTTAAATCTACTTGTAGATTTAATTTAAGAGAACGTACCCTTTTTAGCTTTTCGTGATACTTTCGGCTTAAAGCATCAGCCACTACATTTGCCTTTCCTGCGTGATACTCGATATCACAATGATAATCATGAAGCATCTCCGTCCAGCGTCTTTGTCTCACATTTAACTCTTTTTGCCCAAAAACATACCTTAAACTCTTATGATCAGTGAATATGGTAAACTTACTACCATAAAGGTAATGTCTCCAAATCTTAAGGGCAAAAATTATGGCTCCTAATTCCAAATCATGGGTTGAATAATTCTCTTCATGATTCTTAAGTTGTCTGGATGCGTAAGCTATAACCTTTTGGCGTTGCATTAATACACATCCATAACCTAACTTAGAAGCGTCGCAATAGACTACAAAGTCTTCAGTTCCCTTTGGTAATGCTAGTATGGGTGCATTAGTTAATCTTTGCTTAAGAATTCTAAATGCTTCTTCTTGTTTTGTTCCCCATTCAAACTTAATGGATTTACAGGTTAACTTAGTTAAGGGAATGGCTATTCTAGAAAAATCTCGAATAAATCTTCTATAATAACCGGCCAATCCTAAGAAACTTCTAACCTCAGTAGGTGACTCAGGGGCTTTCCATTTGGTAATCGCCTCGATCTTGGTGGGATCCACATGAATTCCCTCATGATTGACTAAGTGTCCAAGAAACTGTACCTGTTCTAACCAAAACTGGCACTTTGAAAATTTAGCATAATGTTTTTCCTTTCTTAGTAAACTTAAAAGTGCGTGTAAATGCTTTGCATGATCCTTTTTACTTTTAGAGTAAATGAGAATATCATCTATGAAGACAATTATGAATTTATCCAAATATGGCTTACATATTCAGTTCATCATGTCCATAAATGCGGCTAGGGCATTGGTTAAACCAAATGGCATGACAGTAAATTCATAATGGCCGTACCTTGTTCTGAACGCGGTCTTAGGAATGTCCTCTTCTTGTACCTTTAATTGATGATATCCTGACCTTAAATCGATTTTTGATAAAAATCGTGCTCCTTGCAATTGATCGAACAGATCATCGATTCTCGGTAATGGATACGGATTATTAATCGTGACCTTGTTTAATTCATGGTAGTCAATGCACATACGCATTGATCCGTCTTTCTTTTTTATGAAAAAAATTGGTGCTCCCCATGGCGATGAGCTTGGCTGTATAAATCCTTTTTCTAACAATTCGTCTAACTGTTTCTTCAGTTCTTGCATTTCTGCGGGTGGCAAATGGTAAGGTGCTTTGGCAATTGGTGCTGTTCCTGGCAGTAGGTGGATTCTGAATTCAACTTCCCTGTCTGACGGTAGTCCTGGTAATTCTTCTGGAAACACATCTGAAAACTGAGATACTACTGGAATGTCTTTTAGTTCTTTTCCTTTAGTGTTAGTGATTATAGAAATCTAATACACTATAAATCTTTTTCTTATATAGCTTGCAGTTTTCATCACAGAGATGAATTTAGTGGATCTAGAGGGCTTATCTCCTTTAATTGTGATCTTTTCACCTTTTGGTGAATTAACTTGAATTGACTTTTGATCACATAAAATACTGGCTTTATTGGTTATTAACCAATCCATTCCTAATACAACATCAAATCCTACTAAATTCATTGGGTAAAGGTTTGCCATAAACTTTTGATTTAAAAATTCTATTCTTGCTCCCTGCAAGATTTCAGAAATTCTAACAGTTTCTCCATTTGCTGTCTCTACTAGACATTCTTGTGAGAGTTTAGTTAATGGTTGAATGAGAAGTTTGCAAAATAAAGTATTAATAAAACTTTGGTTCGCACCAGAGTCAAATAATACTTTAGCAAAAACATCATTAACTACAAACGTACCGGCTATGACGCCTGGAATTATTTTGGCTTCATCTGCAGTCAGAACAAATGCTCTAGCATTTTAGTGTTCTTATTGTTCGCAGCTGGAGCCAATTTCGGACAGTTTGGCTTGATTTGACCTTTTTCTCCATAGTTGAAGCACAGTCCATTACTGGATTTCCTCCTGCAATCTTCTTCCTTGTGTCCTGGAATCTTGCAGAAATTGCAGTGAGTGGAGCATTTTCCCGAATGTTTCTTCTTGCAGGCTTTGCAGTATGGTGCAGAGGTAGAACTACGCTCCTACGGTTGGAATTTCCATAACGAAATTCCTGGGTAAGCCTTTGGGCTAGGTTTCTCCTCTGGTCTTCCTCTCGCGTACGAACTAACTCATCTGTCAAGGTATTTGCTAGTTCTATAGCTTCTTCTATGGTTTGAGGTCTAGCTGCCTTGACTACATGCCTAATTTCTCCAATTAATCCCCAGATGTATCGGGAGATTAATACCGGTTCAGGTGATGCAAGGGTTGGTACTATTCTAGCATATTCAAAGAATGTGGTAGTATAACCTTACTATCTACCCCGGTCATCCTAAGGTTTAGAAACTTATTTTCTATCTGTTCCTTTTCATTGGGAGGGCAGAATTTCCTTTCTACCATATTTTTAAATTCCTCCCATTCCATGTTGTAAACCTTATAACTTCCTCTTGACTGGAGGATAGTGTTCCACCATTCTAAGGCTGAGTTCTTAAATAAATTAGAAGCAAACATTATCTTGTCTTCTTCAGTACACTTGCTTATCTTTAAAACAGCCTCAGTCTTTTCTATCCAGCGCAGAGCTGCAATGGGTCCTTCATTGCCCGTGAATTCTATTGGTTTGCGGGACCAGAATTCTTTATAAGAACAACCATAAGGAATGGTTCTTCTTCTTTTGGGAATAGGCACTTGAAGTACGGGTCCATTGTTTACGCTGTGTTCTGGTTCAGTTGGTCGCTTACTGCTATGCTTACTTTTATTATCGGCTTCTTTAACAGTTTGAATAATAAATGGCATTGCATCTATTATTCCTTGTGCCACTATGTGTTGGATGGCACTGTTATCCACTTGATTTCCATTGATGTTGTTTGGATTCTCATTATTCGGGTTATTGTCGTTCTGGGTTTCATTGTTCAGGTTTTCCTGATTCACTTCGTTATCCATCTGAATTTTAAAAATTTATCACATATTAATATCACAAATAATATTTAATATAGCCAATCACATGACACGCATTTTGGTCAAAAGCGTCGATCATTGCGACTTTACTCTATTTTTATATAATATGCATCTACTACAAACCGGTACTGAAATTAAAATTACAATACCGACTGAAATTAAAATTACACTAATAGTAGTAGGCATCCGTAGTAGTTTTTTTTCATACACATACACACATATTTTTTTATTATTATTATTATTACTACTATTATCACCATCTCTACCATCACATTCATGGATATGGATTCATCCAGAAATCCATATTGCGCTCGTCGTACTTCCAGACGAGTCGCTCTCCTACCTGTTTCATCCTTTCACTATTCTCTAAAATTTCCTCACCAAATGTCCTAAGTTCTTGTACGTTTTCTGCACTCATTGGGGGTGCAGGTTCTAGGACTGGGTTCGGAATCTAGGGTGTGGGTTCCTTGTATGGAGGTGTAGGGGCCTGGTATGGGTAAGGATTCTCTAAAATCTCCCTAATGAATACATCGTTATCGTAATAGGGATCTAGAGGGTCCAATCCTGGGTAGGCTCCTAGGTTCGGCATAGGCACGTCTTCTGGCATGTGGTAACGTTGCACATAGTCCCTATTATCATCCCACCATGGGTCATAATTTGGGTATAAGGGGTTAGGTGCAGGTACCCTAGGTATCTCCTCCGGGTTGAAATCATGCATTTCTACTTGATTTTCAGGGTTTTCTATTTCCATGGGTAGGTTAGGGAATGGTGGTTGTGGTTGGGGTGCTATCATTTATTCCAGGTTAGGGTCAGCTGCAGTGGTTGCTAATATATTGAAATTAGCTAAACCCCTATTAATCATGTCCTGGGCATGGGCATCGGTTTCTCTTTTGGCTGCTGCTAGTACTCTCTATTCTTGCAACTTTTTCATGCGTTTCCTACGCTCATGTGCTCCCCAACCACCCTCTCTTTTTCTAAGGGAATGGCTCTTCGGACTGAGCCTTAAACACGAATATTCCTTCTTCAGTATCAGCAGAGTACCCTGAGAGGGCAAGTTGTGAAGAGGCGCCTTCGATTCTAGGCGAACCAGACAATTGACGATACGCGTCGGATGGTCCTTGGTCGCTCATTCTGTAAACTAACAAATAGTGAAATAACACATAACAATAAAATACAATTTTGCACGTATTTCCGTAATTTATTTCCTAACAAATTGAATTTTGGTGTCAGCAGAACACTTCTGTGGCTGAATTAGTGGCTAAGCTCTGATACCACCTTCTGTCGCAACCCCCGTCCACTTTACAAACCCAGGAACGGGCGGCCGCGGCCAGTTTCGTTGGTATCTGTTGTTTTATCAATTTTGGCAATGGAATTTACATCAGGACCGTAGTTAGGAAATATTTTATCAGAGTAAAATACCACGCTTTTAATATGTTAAACACATGGAAAAAATCCCAAGTTTCAAGTATATACATTTTCATAGGGATAAACCCTATTTTATTTAATAAAAACATCTATTTTTTTAGGTAACTTTATTGCCACTTCTCCAAGCCTTCAGTGCTGTCCAGCTGGCTTCTATTTGGCTTTCACATTTTGTTATCTGAAACGCGTTTAAAAACATTTTGTCAGTGGGAAATACTGGTGAGTGAATCCCAGTTTAATCAAGTTTAAATAAAAACCATTGTACAGTATTGAGGGCGGTCTCGCAATTACATTTGTTTCCATGTCATATCAATTACCACCCACGGTACTGTCAAACCCGACTTGTGGAAATTTTACCCCTCGCAAGGCAGTAACAAATTTTGTATACAAAACCCCAACATACCAACGATAATTGTATCCTTACAAATACTCAATAACTGCTTAATATATAATTAATTGTGTGAGGTTTTGTAAAAACAGTTTACAAAAAGGAGATTACTCACATTGCTGTTTTAGGTTTTCTGTAAGGGTTTCCTGGTGACAATCTATAAATTACACAAATGCACACACGTTAGTATAATAACCCATTTTAACATTAGTAATACCCTCCCCGAGACGACATTCCAACGACTACGTCAGGCAGAACCTCGACAGCCATTACGGAACCCTAGATCAGTCGGGCAGCGTATCTAATACGTATCTAGGGGTTATAATACTTACAACGGAGCAGAACTTCGTTATTTAGGGGGGTATTATACCCAAGAATTATGATTGCTATTCAGAAATTAGAGAGGGAGCTCGAGAAATGAACGAATTCGACTGAAGGCCCAAGGCCTCCTTATATAGGGGCTGATTTTGGGTCTTACGCGGCCCGCGTAAGATGTAGCAAGGGGTACGCGGCCCACGTAGTAGGGGGTAGGGCTTAGCTCCGTCGATTCAACAAACTAGACTTGCCACGATGATGACACGTGTCGGCCTGGGGTTGCGCCAGCCGTCACCCGGTCGCGGCCCGCGTAGGCTGTAGCCAAAGGCTACGCGTCCCACGACAGCCTCAATTTCTTTGTTTTTATTTTATTTTTAATATTATATCATATTTTGGGCTCGGTTTTCACATACGGGGTGTATTTAAGACATATTGGGGTATTTTAAAATATATTAGGGCGTCGAAAAATATTCAGGAGAGTGTCGGTTTATTCTAGGATTGTTATACATTTGGTATTCCGTTTTGCTTTTGATCACCAAGTCGTCGACATATGCTTCCATATTTCTACCAATTTGATTAGCAAAGGCTTTGTCAACCAGGCGTTGATAGGTTGCACCTGCATTCCTTTGGTCAAAAGGCATGTTTTGATAGCAAAAGATACCCTTGTCCATGTGAAAAGCGGTCTTCTTTTAGTCTTCTTCTTACATAAGGATTTGATGGTAACCCTTATAAGCATCGAGGAAGCACTTAAAAGGGTAACTAGTGAGATAGTCAACATTGAGATCTACTTCGGGCAAGGGGGAGCAATCTTTCGGGCATGCCTTGTTTAAGTCTTTGAAATCAATACACATTCTCCAAGACTTGTCGGGTTTTCGAACCATAACCGGGTTGGCAACCCCGGATTGATATTTGACTTCACAAAGGATCCCAGCTAGAACTAGCTTTTTAACTTCTTGGCATGCTGCTAGGCTTTGTTCAGGAGCTAGGCTCCGCTTCTTTTGGACAACAAGCTTGACGTTGGGTGGTATTTTCAGCTCATGTTCAGCAATGCTTCGAGGGATACCCGTCATGTCTTCCGGGCACCAAGCAAAGACATCACTATAGTGTATTAGCAGCTTCTCAAGGTATGAGAGGGTTTCTTTAGAAAGGCTTGTATTAACCCTTATCCTTTGTTCGGGATATTTGGGGTTTATGATTATCCCTTGCTCATCATCTTCATTTTTTGAAATTTCCCCTTCAACCATGTAAGCCTCTTGGGTAGGTTGAAGGGTTGCAATTCCTTTCTCGGTGGGGAACTTTACGGTGCCTCGACCAACTGAAACAGCCATACCAAACGCACATTGCCCTGGCCTTCCTATGATAACATCATAGTTGGAGGGAATGTTGATAACCACAAAAGTGAGTGGTTTGGTTCTTTCCATCTTGCCTTCACTAAAACAGACATCAAGGGTTAGTTGGCGCAAAGGCTTGAGGGGTATATCGGCGATACCTTTATAGAGGTCCCGGATGGTTGAAGCTTTGAACGTTCTCCGTTGCTTAGACGATTGAAGAACTTCTCGAACATGATCTCGGTAGTTGCCCCTGTGTCAATGTAAGCTTTGCTTGCTTTTATCATTCCCACAGTTGCTTCAACCACCAAAGGGTTCGAGAGTGGGTCCCCTTCTGGTGGTGGGAAGCAGACACATTGAAGCTCCCAAGCCTCCAAGCGTGGCCGTTTATGGGAAGCTTTTTCATTGAAATCCACCATATTTACTTCTTTGCTTTTTTCCTTCAGCTATCTTGTCCCTTACCCCTTTTACCAAATGGGCTAGTTTTCCGGACTTGATGACTTCCTCAATTCTCTTTTGGAGTTGAAAGCAATCGTTGGTGTGGTGGCCTTTTTTTCATGGAACTCACAAAATTGAGTGGAGTTTTCATTTCTTTTGCTTTTTGGTAAAGGTCGAGGAGGTCGGAAGCTTTGTTTTACCTCTTTAGTAGCCCGGATCTCTTGTGGGGTTTTCGTTAGAGCTGTGAAATTCACGGTCTTCTCCCTGCTTAGAGGGTTCCGACCTTCAGACCTTCGTTGCTCTGAGCTTTTGGGACGTCTATTATAGGAATTAAAATTCCCTTTCTTTCTAGTGGGGTTGTTGCCTCGCCAACTATATCCCCTTTTTCTTTGCTCCTTAATGTCAACAGCTTCCTCCCCTCGAATGTGGGCTTCAGCCCTTTTGAGGGCTTCTTCAAGGGTCTTGGGTAGGCACTTGTTGAAGTCTCTTGTGAGGTACTTGGAGGTGATGGCGTTCATGAAGCCTGCCACCCTTATTTTTTCGTCGGCACCTACGTATGTTAACCCTTCTTTTTTATACATCTCAATGAAGTCTCAGAGGCTTTCGTCACCCCTTTGTTTTATTTGGAAAAATCACCGTGGCATCCTTAACATACCTCCTCTGTTGTGAGAAGTTGGCCAAGAAGCCTTTGCTTAAATCGTCAAAGCTTCGAATGCTTCCACCAGGAAGGTGTCGTTAAACCATATCCTGGCAGATCCTACTAGAGTTTGCATGAACATGAGACAACATTCAGTGTTGGACCATTTTTCGATGCGAGCAGCACCGGTAAAGATTTGGAGGTGATCTTCTGGATCCTCGGTTCTGTCATATGTTTTTATGTGAGATGGCATTTTGATCTTTGTTTGGAAGTCATAATCGACAATTTGTTGGGAAAACAGGAAAGGTTAGTGGGCATGTAGGGTTTAGCAAGGTCTTCCTCTACCCTTGCGTTATGACTTGTGGTTCCTTGGTGGGTACTTAATACTTGGTTGATGAGTTGGGACCAAGGGAAGTGTGCCATCATTTGGGCCATCATATGTGGCATCAGGTTGAAGCCTTGAAGGCTTTCAGCGACAACTGTGTGGTTTGTTCCTATGGGATTGCTCATGGCTGCACTCCGAGCCAAAGGCAGGACTGCCAGGGCTTGTGTGACAACTGTCAAAAAATCAGGTATCCGTACAATTAATTAACCATGATTAGTGCTTAATGACTGTGCTGAATTGCAATTAACTGCTTTCTGATTGCCTGCCACATACATGCATGTGCATCTTACATTGTTTAATGTCATATCAATATTGCATGAAAGATTTATTGCCTAAAATGATGCATTAAGTATAGTTAGCATAGGTATCTGATAAATCAGAAAAATGCTGACACTCAGCACATAGACAGACAGTGCATTTAGACACAGAATGAGCCAGAAACTAAGTACCACACTAGTATAGTGTGTAGGAAAGTAAGGATCATAAAACTGCCTTGATAGTGATAAGTTTAAGTGCCAGAAAGTGTCTAAAACTCACCCAAAGTGCTGAATTCAGCAAAATTCCGCAAAAATCAGCAATTTAACACACTAATATGATGCAGAAATATGGTTAAATGGTCCGGAATGCTTTCCTAAGTGTCGGGAATCAAAAGTGTCACGAAAGGTAACATAAAATACACTAAACTGCAAAGTTTAGCACTTTAACGAACCAGTAACCAACCAAACAACCGGACACTACCCAAAACACCAAATTTACACTAAAAGCACTGTTGATGTGGGGTAAAATACACATATTTTGTCCCGTGGTAAATTGTATAATATTAGTATAGTTTTTATTTATTCTTTTTAGTTTTTAGTAGTATATTATATCATATTGCGTTTTGGCAGGTTCTGGTGCAAATGGAGCGAAAACGAGTAATATGGAAATGACCTGCTAGTTGGCCAGAGTAGAATGCCAGTGACCGAAGTAAAATTGCCACATATTTCTTGAGTGAGCCGAGCCCGCTATCTCTACACTATTATTTATTATTAAAGGCATAAGTCACCAAAGATACTGCCATCCATATATTAGAATTATTAAAAGGTGGTTGTAATATTGTGGAGAGAGTTTATATCGATCAAAACAAAGGAAATTCGAAAAATAAAGGAGTTGACTTTCGGATACACTTGGGCTGACATGTTGGGTTTACTTCACGCACAAGTGGGCTTGTGGAATAGTGGGTTTCTTTTGGGCGGCAGACCTCTTTGTTTTTGGAGGAGACACATGTAAGTTTGGAGGGTTTTTAATTAAGGAGGAAGTCAGACGGTTGAAGAGGGGGACACACAACAGAATATTATTGGCTGATACATCAGGGAAGACAACAACATCAGCCACACATCACGATCGAAGGTGGGATTTTGCAAGGGTTGAGTTCAAGAATCATTGGGTTGAAGCAAGAGGCTTAAGGATCAAGAAAATAACGGGTTTTTAATCTATTTAATTATCTTGTTTTCTTAGTTTCTTTATTTTTTACTTCAATGAATTCTGTTATTGAACCTTGTTTATTAACCCTCGTTCATGACTTTGATTGGCTAAATTTTTAACCACCTAGACTTAGTTGAATGGATTGATTAATGTTTTATCGTTTTCGTTATTTGCATGATTGTTATGGGTGATTGTGTTTAGTAAGAGGTTTGATTTAATGGTTTGATGTGTATGCATGCTTTGAGTTGGTTTATTGCTATTATTTGCTTCGTATGATTCTTAGTGACGGTCTTTATCACAACATAGAGTCATATTAGGGTTTAGGGTTTCGGTGAGTGTCTATATCACGTTAGAAAACCTTCACTCTTTAGGGAGAATTGCGCAATAATGCTTAGAAGTAATTGGTAATAATTTACTAAGTCTTAGTGTTCTACTAGTCCTAATACCTGGGAAGTGAGGGGCTATTGGTAGGTCTTACCCGGCGAATTGCTTTAGATAGGCCTTGGGAAAGGTTATGTCTTGGTTTACCTGTCGGTCTTATTAGTCTATCAAGTCAAACTAATTACTTCAAACTACCCTAGATCTAGGATTGGGAAAGAATAGGTCAACATTAGGGTACTTACACAATAATTAGACAACTGGGAAGAAGTCTAATAACCGGTAGGATTAACGCCTAGGTAGTGCCACAGGTTTCTCCTTGAGAAGGGTCGAGGGGCCTCGTTGGTTCTTAATAGGTTTAGTACTTTAAGATCCCGGTTCCATATCTTGTGCATTTAACTTAATCGGTAATCTCTTAAAAACAATCCAGGATTCTTGTCTAGGTGGTCCCGGTCCTCATATAAGAAAAGTCTTCAGTCCTTATTCGTATTTAGTCTAGCTTTAGTCTACTTAGTAGTTTAATATAGATTTCCTAGATTTTCAGTAACCCCCCCCCCCCCCCCCCAAAAAAAAAAAAAAACAATTAAACAAGTTAAGTCGTGTCTGTCAGTGTCTAGTCAGAGTCTAGTCTACGTGATACATAGAGTCTCAGGGTTCGATACTCGGACTTGCTTAGGCTATACTACATTGACCGGTACACTTGCCGGTTGTGTGGTTTAGGTTTTAGAGAGTCCTAGTCTATAAATTTAAAACTTAGAGTGTCTAGTCTAGCGAGTCTAATTTAGTTAATTTTTATAGTCTGTTTAGCACACATCAAAGTTTTTGGCGCCGCTGCCCACGGGGACTCTTGGCAATTGCGTTCATTAGCTTTGATAGACTTTATTGACATATACGTGCTACGTGTTTGTTTTGTTTTGTGTTTTTTCCCCACCCGATAACCCCACCTTTAGCACCTCTAGCATCCCAGAAAACTTAGAACACATGGCCAACGCTAGGCAAACCGTTCACCAACAAGCCACCCAAGGCTTCACTGGTCTTGCGTCACCCATCACCATCCCACCCATAGTTAGCGAGAACATCATGGCAAATTCCATCTTATGCCATGCAGGCCATTACCAATAACATCCAATTCTATGGCCACGAGGATGAGGACGCCCCGGCACCACATTAACCGTTTTTCCCGCATCCTAGCTACTTTTAGCCTTCACGGTGCCCCTAATGATGCTACCTACTTACAGCTTTTCCCATTTCCGCTAGCCGGCCGTGCGGCTACTTGGTTGGACTCACAACCAACCGGTACCTTTACCACTAGGGCGGGGCTTCGTCAAGCCTTTTTGAATAAGTATTTCCCGTCTGCTAAGGCCTCACGTCTTAGAGACCAAATCCACTCTTTTCGCATGGAGCCCGACGAGCCTTATTACCTTGCTTGGGAGCGTTTCCAAAACCTTTGTGCTCGTTGCTCCCAGCATGGTCTTTCCGATTGGGCTTTTATGTGAGAAATTTTATAACGGTCTCACCCAAGAGACTCGTGATAGGTTCGATACTAATGCGGGGGGGCATATGATGGGTATACTTACTGTTGCTGAGTGTTTAGAACGTTTTGGGGCATTTGCTCAGTCTCAATCCCAATCACGATCCGATCAGCGGTATCAAAGTGGTAATTCAAATACCACTACTAGTGCACCCCACCCGTGGGGTGAACCATGTCACCATGGACCCTAGTTTGGTCGCTGTGTTGGAAAAACATGACTCGAGAGCTCAAGGAGATTAGAGCTAAGGTAGATAAGTGTGAGTTTTGCCGAGGGGGTCACGACACGAGTGCGTGTCCATTGCTAGTTGGTGAGGAGCAAGTTGATGTTGTAGGAGGAGGTTTCGGTAGAGGTCAATCTAGTGGGTTTGATA